>JAWWEW010000012.1:1004225-1041242 GCA_035583185.1 Anabacerthia variegaticeps | reverse complement strand
AGGTGAGCCCAGTGTCCCTATTGTCCTGTCCCAGCTTTGGGGCAGGTGAGCCCAGTGTCCCTATTGTCCTGTCCCAGTGCCCGGGACTGAACAGGGGCCAGCGAGAGCCGTGGGGACACAAATCCCTCTGAGAGCCCATCTCTGGCGGTGGGTTTGAGACAGCCCTGCCTGGCTGGCACAAGCCCACGGTGACATTTGGGTCCCGGCAGGAGCCGGAGCCAGCAGCGCCATCCCCGCAGCACCAGCGGCTCTGCCAGATTGTGGCAGGGCTGAATCACGGCAAACACCGCCCCGGGCTCGGGGGGCTGTCAGAAATACACCCAGGCACCAAAACAGCCGCATTTCCCTCGCCCAGGCTTTTGCAAGCAGGGGCGCAGCGTGTCCCAGGAGCTGCGGGGTCAGAGAGCATCATCCGTGTGCCCACAGCTAAATGCCAGCCAGCACCACGCACACAGCATGTGCCAGCAGGGAAAAGGCTGGCAAGAGGCACCCACAGGAGCTGGGAGCCCACGGTGCCCGGTGGGCAATGAAGGGCACCTTCCTGCCACCCAGGAGCCTGGTGGGTGGCACAGCCACTGGGCTGGCCACCCACCCCTCTGCCCCAGAGAGAGCACATCCTTGTTTTCTCCTTCCACATCTGTGCCTCCTCCATCCCCATCCTCATCCCCCCTCCATCCTCACCCTCCATCCATCCCCCCCAGCTCAGAGTCGCTGTCCCCACTGTCACAGGGATTTCCCCAGGATGAGCTCAGGTTTTCACCCGGTGGCCTGGCAGGCAGTGCCCCATCAGCTCTGCAGGTGAAGGGGTTATTCCAGCTGCACAGAAACCTGGAAACTCTGCCCAACTGCTCCTGCCCCTTCCCAGCCTGCAGCAAAGAGAAGAGCATCTACCCAGGCAGCAGGTATCACAACCCTGGGGCTCAAGGGCACAAAGGGCTCTGATTCACTTCACCTCTGTGACTAATTCCCATTTTCCTCATTTCCAGCAGGTTCACCACCCCTCAGCAGCAGCTCAGCCCTGCCTGGGGACCACACGTGGCTCCTCACATCCCACCTTGGCTGCTCACACATCACTGGAGAGAGAAACCACAACCTGAACTCCACCACAGCACTTAGTCCTTCAAATATGGGAGAAACCATCCTCAAAAGAGGCACTTTGGTTGAGGATCTGCTACAATGCTGAATAAGCCCAATTATTTTGCCAGAAACAGAGAGATAAATGACACTGGCGTTTCAGGGTCAACACAGGTCCATGCAGGACAAGGAGGCAGAGCCTGGATCCAGCCCTATAGACACGCTCAGGGCTGCAAAAGCCTCCAGCTCCCCAAAACTGGCAGGAAAAACAACATTTTGCTTGTTAGTCACTTTGCTGTGAGCAGATTATGGGCAAACCCAAGGAGAACACTACAGAGATGTGTCTGATCAGGAGCAATGGGTAACAAGAGCCTGTTTGTGTCTAAGGAACCAGGGTCCAACACACACAAAAAAGGTCAAGGTGAGAATTTTTTTACTTCAAAAGCCCTTTGGTTCAGCATCAGGAGGTCAAAGTGACACAAAGGGAGAAGAGAGGACGAGCACATCCTGCAGAAGTACAGAGGGGTGATGAGAGTGGTGAGAGGTAACTGGCATAGAGCCTGCTGCTAAAAAGACAGGGGAAAAATACAGCTCTTCAAGACTCTTAAGAGCAAAAAGAGGGTGAAATCCATTCCCAGGAGATTTTCCATTGTACTGTGGCTGTGTAGGAAGATTAGATTATGTCTGCAGTGTTAATTCGAATCAAGAAGACAAGACCCAAGGTACAGTGACACTGCTCTGGCACAGGGATGCCTCCTCCTGGCTGGGCACAGCAATGGCCGCACTCACCAGCTCCTTTCAGACACACTCCACTGGGTCTTCCTCATATCCTGCAGCATTTAACCGAAGCTTTTTATTCCCTCAATTCCCCTCCATTGTGCCCCCAGGAAAGCCTTTACCCTGGAAGAGCTATTTGCACCCTCTCCCAGATCCCCTCTGCTCAAATCAGTTTAAGTAACACTGA
Organism: Anabacerthia variegaticeps; assembly: GCA_035583185.1. Taxonomy (NCBI): domain Eukaryota; kingdom Metazoa; phylum Chordata; class Aves; order Passeriformes; family Furnariidae; genus Anabacerthia; species Anabacerthia variegaticeps. The sequence continues at coordinate 1,039,204 of JAWWEW010000012.1, read as the reverse complement.
GCCATGTTTTGCTGATAAAACAGCCCTTCCCTCTGATGCTGCTGCCCCAATTAACTCACCAGGTACATTGGGGGCAGCCAATTATAATCCTTTGGTTGTTCTGGGCTCAACTCACCACGCTGAGGAAAACGTGCCCAAGCGAATGAGAAGTGGCATGATTTTATTCCCATCAAATACCCTTCCTGAGAGAGAGTTAAAAGGATTTAAGGTTGCTGCACAGTCAAATTCTTCTCACTTTTCATTGCCAAATATTCACCTCCCTTTTAAACCTCGGATTCTTGTCGTTTTAACTAAAATTGACATTGCACACAATCTAATCTTCCTACCTGGCCATATTACAGGGAAAAATCCCCTGGGATGGGATTGCACTCTCTTTTGCTCCCGAGAAGTGGATGCTGCACAGAGGGGAGCAGCACGCAATCCTGCCTTCAACCAGCCCTGCCCAGCCCCAGCCTGACCCTTGTTTAACACAGAGAACCAGCGAGGACTGGGGGACACATGGAAAATTCCCCACCCTCATCTTGCCTCTTCACTCACCCAGTGTCTCCTTCACGGCTTTTATGGGAACTTGGGGCTGAATTATTTCCTCGGAAAGGTAAGTGCTGACTGTGCAGTCAGAGCTGAACACGAGCAGAAAGAATATATAAATTATATATATATACATATATGTGTGGGATGAGCCCAGAGCAAAGAGCTCCCAAGGGAACAGGGATCCTGGGGAACCATGAGAAATGAGAGGAAAACTGGAGAGCAGCAGGGCCATGGGGAGGACAAGGCTCAGCTCTGGCAGAAGAGACAGAGAGGAGGAAAGAAACCAATGCAGTGACATTTGTATGACTGCCCACTGAGGAGGCAACAGGTACAGCACAGCCCTGCACCCCTGTTCCCAGCACCAAAACATCCCCACCAACACAGCAGCACCAGCAGGGCCAGGGGCTTCACAGCCAGAGGGCTCTTCTCTTAAAGAAAAGGGGCAGAAGGTGGGGGGAAAAGTGGCTACCAAGCAGCCTGTGCCCTGTGGCAGGAATGGGGGCATCTCCTGTGGCAGGAATGGGGGCATCTCCTGTGGCACAGGGCACAAAGCCATTGTAATTACTCACTTTTAATGAATTCTGGAGCAGGGGAATCAGCAGGAGCCCAGCAATGGCAGTGGGTGCCACAGCAGCAGAGGCAGCTGGAACAAGGGGCTGCAGGGACCCAGGAGCAGCCCCAGGGTTAGTCCCCAACCCAGGCTGGGCACCCCACAGAGACCCCTGGCAGGTGCCATCCCCATCCCTCCAGAGCCACATCCCTCCTCCCAGGGCCACACACACCCAGCAAACCCCCTGTCCTTCAACAAGCAGGAAAGAGTAATTCCCACCTTCAAGACAGCCTTTACCATCACTTTTTCAGCCCTCCACAGCTTCAACAAGGCCACCTGGAGCTGGAAGAGCAGGATAAGCCTCACACAGGAACACAACCAGCACCCCTCGCCCTCCCAGCAGAGATTCATGGCCAGAGCCACCTGTGCTGTTTAATCACCTCATTATCCTACAAGTGGTTCCTCCTGGTGTTCAGAGACAAAGCAATTACAAGAAAATACATCCCATTTATCAGGTGGGGATTTATTTCCCTGCTGCCCTTCATGGCTTGGAGAAGGGAGAGTTTGGATTTTGTTAGTTCTGTCACCCCCCAAATCAGCCCAAACCTTCCCTTCCTGCATTCCCAGCTGTACAAAGGGATCAGGATAACCATCCTGTCTGCCTGTTTATCCATCCATCCATTTACCAGTCATTCCATCTATTCATCCCTCCACCCATCCATCTCTCTGTCTATCAGCAATGCAAGAGAGAAGGAGTGAGAGGTTTTTTCTATGGAAAAACATAAGTTTTAAATAAAATCTCTGCAATAACACATACAATGACTAAAACATTTTCGACTCCACACCCACAGAAGAATCATCAGGCTTGGGAGAGCTCTACAGAAACCAGATGAAGCTGCTTTTGGCTCATTCCAACCCCAGTTTCGTGGCCCTGTGTCCCTGGTTGTGCCCACAGAAACCAAGCTGCACCAAAATGCAAAACCAAGGGAACAAACCCCACGTGGGTCGGTCCCACCACCAGTGGCAGGTGACCCCCTGGGGCTGCCATAGAGAGATGAGTGGGGGTCTTGGGTCTGTGGGGGCATTTCTTGTGCCCTGTATGGGGCACCACCAGCTCCTGGTGCCCACAGCCTCAGCAAGAGGGAGCCAAGAGTGGGAGGCAAATCCTGGCACTTTTGAGTCTTCCAGCCTGGGGAAAACATGCAGGGAGTGAGAGATGGGGGAAGGAGGCAGGAGAGGAGAGAGGGGCTGGGGATGGAGCAGAGGGGCTGGGGAAGGACACAGAGCCAGCCCCTGGCAGAGGCATCACACAGAGGTGTCGCCATGGGCATCCTGCACCTCCTGCAGGAAGGAGGGGCTGGGGCACCTCTCCCATGGCCCAGAGCCCTCACACACCCCTCACAGGAGGGGACCCCAAAGGCGAGGAGACAGCCCCAACCCATCTGATTAAGCAAAACGGGGCAAATCATGACAGGGTTTTCCAGGATACAAACTGCAGAGTTGTTTTATTGCTACAAAAATGTGGAAAAAAAAGTGAAAAAGTCACTGTTCCTGACGCTGGTGGTGGGAAAACAACGTTGCTTAGAAACATCCCCATCAGGGCTCCAGAACCTCTCCTTTCTGTGCAGAAAATGAATAAAATATGTAATTTATTCCCTGACACAAAAAAAAAAAAGAGGCTGTTTCAAGTGACACCAAAATCCTGATGAAAGCAGAGACCCTTCCCATTGCCCTCTCCCACTGCAGCTCATCCAGTGTCCGTCACTGTCACCCGTGGAGTGGGGACAGCGATACTGGCCTTGATCCCAACCCCCTCCCTGGCACCTGCACGGGAGGATCTTGGAATCCCAGACTGGTTTGGGTTGGAAGGGACCTTAAACATCATCCAGTGCCACCCCCTGCCAACCAGCCCAGGTTGCTCCAAGCCCTGTCCAACCTGGCCTTGAGCACTTCCAGGGATGGGGCAGCCACAGTTTCTCTGGGCACCCTGTGCCAGGGCCTCACAACCCTCTGAGTAAAGAATTTCTTCCTAACATCTCATCTAAAACTCTACTCTTTTAGTTTAAATCTGCTCCCCCGTGTCCTATCACTACCTGCCCATGTAAAGAGTCGCCCTCCTTCTTTTTTTATAACCCGCCTGCAAGCACTGGAAGATGCTCAGCTCCTCCTAACATCTCATGTACATGCCATTTGTCACGATTCATCGGGCTCAGTCTTGCCGGGAGCCGAGGGTGAGGCACCATGGAGGTGTTAATTCTCTCCTTTAATTAACTTGGGTGGTTTCCTGCTCTTAAGGCTGCATTTTGTTTTGCTTCCTCAGCTCCAAAAGCCCTGCGGATCTCAGGCAATCAGGAGCTGTCCCTCCGCCAGGCTCAGGTGGCAGGAGGTTGTCTCTGAGTGCTGTGGGTGGGAAGAGAGGCAAATAATGCTTTCTGTCTCTCCTGAGAACAAAACACTTCACAACACGCACAGCAGTTCCCCCTAAATTACCGCCCGGATTAGCCGTAATTGCAGAGATGCAGCTTTGGGCTGCTTTGTGTGTTCCAAACCCGCTCACATGGGCAGGGGTGGCCAAGAGAGGGAGGTCTCAGTGCCCTGGGACTCCTGCACGTCCCAGCAAAGCCTTGGATATGGCACACCACTCACTCCGGGTAATGCCACACAAATCTGTCACTGCTGGGGGGAAAGGGTTTAGTGCAGGATTGGGGTTAAAACCTCCAATACTGGAAAACAAAGCTGGTGGGTTTAACCAAAGTCCTGCTGAGCAGCTTGCCTTGCTCTAACACAAACCAGCTTCCCACTTGTCCCTCAGAAATATTCCCTATTTCCAAATGGAAGTTGTTCACCCCAATAAAAGTTGAAAGACCACGGGAATTGCTCCCGCATGGGACAACCCCCAGAGTCCCACCCTGTGCTGAGAGCACTGCTCAAACACTCCTGCCTCTGCTCAAGTTCTGATATGTATGCAAAGCACCAAATCTCAGGAAATTTTAACTCAGTTTTCAAAGGATGGGGAGCAGAGATGAACATGCCAAGCTGCAGAAGCAGGAGCAGTGTAGGTGTCCCAGCAGATCCTCGAGTGAGCTGCAAACACCGATTATTTCCTTGCTCGAGCACGTGCATCCTTAACTCTGCTTTAGCATTCAATCTGACACCTGCACTGTGCCACTGTGCTCGTGTTTGCTGCTTTGCAAACTGCTTTGTGATCTTCTGCGTGCTACAGGAATAAAAGCAATTGGATTTGAGTCATGTGTGTGTCTGCAGCAGCGCAGGGAAGCTGCTCCTGCAGCAATATTGCTTCCCTAAGCTGTCTGAGGGTGGACGGACATGGACCGTGGAATCCCAGAGTGGTTTGGGTCAAAAGGGACCTTAAGGATTGTCTTGTCCCAACCCTGTGCTGTGGGCAGGGACACCTTCCACTAGGCTGGGTTATCAGAACCCCTCTGACCTGGCCGGGACCGCTCCCAGTCTGTGGCACAATCCCAGGTGCTCCTCTGGGCATCCTCCTTCCCATCCAGCTTCTGCAGCACGGAGCAGTGATGTTAAGGGTCAGGTCAGTGACACAAAATAGGAAAAGCCTCTACTACTGGTGGAAAGACTGCAGAGATGAAACAGGACAGTGCTGATAGAAGGCAGTAGGAGAGCCTGGAGGTGGGTCCTGGGCAGTGGGAGCCCTGCTGAGCCACAGGAGGGGCAGCCAGCACGGGCATGGATGGCATGAGGGGACAAGCAGGTGCCTAGAGGGCGGCCAGCCCCCGTTCTTGGCTCCCTTCCCACTTCCCAGCTCCCCTCCCCTCCTCGTAGGGCCACCCGCTGCGGAGGTGGTCGGCTCAGCTGAAATTCCCCGGCGTTTTTCTCGGCTGCATCCTCCGAAAAGTTGGGGATGACGCATTGAAATGTAGCTAAGGCAGAGGAGATGGGCCGTGGCCAAGCACAGGGGCTCGGGCAGGTGCTGGGCCCGCTGTGCTTGGGCTGCCCAGCCCCCCGTGGCACAGCCCCTGGCCCACAGCTGGAACAGCTGGCCTGGGGCACAGGGCAGGGATGCCGCAGCGGGGGCACCGCTGGCACTGGCATTCCTGGGGGCACAACTCCTCCTGGAGGGTCCCGTGGCAGCCCCAGGGCCCAGAGCAGAGCACAGCCCTCGGCTCTCCTGCCCCTGCCGTGTCTCATCATCCACGGACCCCGGCATAAAAGGGAGGGAGGGGACAGAAAAGTGTTTGCCATTCTGCAGCAGGGCTTTTACAGTGCATGGTTTCAAATGTCTCAGGGAATTGCATTATCCTTGTAAGAAAACTTGGCTGAATCGAGCTGTTGCCAGAAATAAGAGGAGTGGGGTGTCTCCATCCCGGGTGTGGGGGGCAATCCACAGCCCCCCATTGCCCCTCAGCGGTACCCAGCCCCACGGCTGGGGGGGACACAGGGATGGAGGGATGGGCACAGTCCCAGCAGCACGGGCACACATCCTCACCCTGTTCCCCTGACCACATCCATCCCATGCAGGTAGGAAATCAGTATCCAAGTCACACCCATGGGTAGGGTGCTGCTGTGCTGTCACAGCCAACACACCCCACAGGGCTGTAAATAATAAATGCCATTTTCTATCATTTCGGTGCTACTTCACACTGAAAGAGGCAAAATAAAAAATGTAAAAGCCTGTCAATGGTTTTTGCTTCCCAGTCCCTTGACCCACCTTGCAAAGTATTAGTTATTAGGCTGAAGTGGCTGAATAAGCTGGAACTGGAAAATAGGTATTTTCCTCACAGTCAGGGAAGGTTAATTCCAACACAATCCCATAACTAAGGAAGGGGAAGGGATCTGAGCAGCCCTGTGTGTTTAGTGCAGCCCTGAGCAGTTCCATCCCATCAGCAGCCGGGACATCCTCACCAGGGCAAGCTCAGGAAGGGCAGACATTGACTTTGGAGGGACAACTTATGCTTGCATCAATATTTAGGTAAAAACCATCCGCAGGAATTATTATGAAAATACACAGGTTGAAGTAGGGAAACCACTAGGAAAAATAGTGGAATTTGAGTTTTCATTACTGTGCAGGACTTTTGCCTTTTGAGAGAGAAAAGACATTTTTGACAGATTTTAAGTAGTGCTGAACAAGGGCCTGGAGGGACAGGACAAGGGGGAATGGCTTCCCACTGCCAGAGGGCAGGGTTGGATGGGACAGTGGGAAGGAATTCCTGCCCCTGCATCCCTGGGAGTGTCCAAGGCCAGGTTGGACGGGGCTTGGACCAACCTGGGCTGGTGGGAGGTGTCCCTGCCCATGGCAGGGGTGGCACTGGATGGTGTTTGAGGTCCTTTCCAACCCAAACCACTCTGGGATGATTTTATGACTCTGTGAAAGCAGCTGCAGCAGTTTCACAGCCAGCACAGCTGAGGCTGTTTTTCTGTGTCGGTTTTTATGGCAAATTCAATGCCAACAGGAAAATATAGGTATGCCATAAAATTTTTATGACTTCATCCCCAAAATATCTCTAAAGCAGCTTGTTTACATAAAGGGCACGTTTTTTTGGGATGACTTTCAGGAGCAGTGTGCAGGCTGGGAGCACACACAGGTGATCCAAGCAGCCCCAGCCCAGCCCTCCTCTCCTCCCGTGTGCCCTTTCCATGCATGGACACCATCCCATTTAATGCATCCAAGGCCCTCCAGAAGTGGTGCAGCCAGCTGGATTTAAGCTGCCATGGCTCTGGCAGAGACTCTCACGCCACTCCTGCATTTTGGAAGCAACCCCAAGGATCAAACCTGCTTCCCCCTTTGGGAGCTGACAGGGACAAGGCACCAGGACCGTGCTGGGGCTCTCCAGGAGCTTCAGGACCTTATTTTTCAACAAGCTTCCTGCTTCTCCTGCTTCCCAAGCCCTGTGTCCCGTTGACTATTTCTGTTTGTTCTCTGAACAGAGCTTTGCCAGTAAATAGCTCCCAAAACTCAGAGCCAGCAGAGCCCTGAGTGAGGACCCAGCCAAGGGATCTGAGGCACCAAGCACTGCTCCCCACTCCCTGCTGCCTGGTGGGAGGTTTTATGGTGCTATAAAAGCATTTGAGAAACCCTTCTAATACATTCACATGCCATGAGAGGCAAGTTTCCATTTGCCAAAGGGAGGATGTTCCACCTGCTGGGACAGGGACTCACTGAGGAGCACTGGGAGGGGTCTGGAAGGAGATGAGCTTTAAGGCCCTTTCCAACCCAAACCATTCTGTGATTTTATCTTCTTACTGGCTTTGTCCAGGAGCAAACACCTCCCAAGCCCTCCAGAAGCTGCCACCAAATGCTGCTCTGACTCCTGCAGAGGGGTGGAAGGGAGTGCCTGGAGCACCCTGAAGAGCAGGGCTGGGACAGGGGACACAACACAGCACCCAAATCCCTCTGTGCATCGGGGGCACTTGACATTCTGACCAACCCACCACCATGAGCCACCAGACCTTGGCTCCTTGGATGTATTCCAAACACTAAACCACAGGGAATCCTGCTGGAGCAGAAGCTGTGGAAACACCTCCACAGAGATGTCCCTCCTCGTGGTTTTTTGGCACACTCTGAGCCCTGGACAAAGGGGAGACATCCCCTGACTCATAGCAAGGCCATTCCCCCTGGCTTTACCCTCTGGGCTCACGCTGAATCACATGCAGAGTGTTTTCTTCTCCTCAAAGACAATCAATCTCTTAACAAACATGTTCCACAGAAGGCGTTTTATAATGTTAGTCTAAAATAAAAATAAGCATGCTCAAAATTCTGATTGGATTTCACCGAAGCAGCCAGGCTAAAATAATACATTTTAAATGTCTTAAACTGTGCACTTCACAAGTAATTAAATTAGCAGCGTTCCTGCACGACGACTTTCCTTCCATCCATTTAAGCATTAGATTAAAGTTGTCAGGCAGTCTTTAGATGGAAAATACCACGCTGCAGGGAAGGCTTTGGGAGGAGAAGAGTGGAGTGGGGTGAGTTTTAGCAGCTGGTGGGTCAGGGACCTGCTCCAGAGACTGCTGCGAGCCAGGGAGGTGCCCCACGCAGGGGACAGCCACCCACTGCCACTGCCTGGAGAGTGGCACAGGTCTGGGTGGCACAGGAGCAGCAGGGCTGTGACAGCCACCACGGGTGATGGGGATGTTCACCCAGAGGTGACAGGGACATCCACCAAGGGGCGGTGGGACAGCCACCCCTGGGTGACAGGGACATCCACACCCGGTGATGGGCATGTTCACCCACAGGTGACAGGGACAGGCACCCAGACTGCTCCGTGCCCTTGTGTGACCCCCTCACCCTGGGCCATGGGTGGGCAGTGAGCAGCTCTGGGCCTCCCCCCCAGCACCTCTGCATTATTTAAAAGCTCTCTTAAAATACCATTGTTTTCTTCCACTCAAGCAAGGGGCCATGAGCACCGTGCTCCTGGCACACCATTTGTCCTTGAATTCCATCTTGTTCTCCTGAGCTCATCGCTCTCCCTCGGGATTCAAATGGGGGGGCGGGAATCGATGGCAGAGCAACCCTGGGTTCCTGCTGTGCCCAGTGCTCCCAGTGCCACCAGCACTGAGGGACAGTGCTGTCCCAGTGTGGCACTGAGCCTGGGCACGGGAAACCTCTCTGCCTGCAGACAGTGCTGCTCTGGGCATCACTGCTCTGGTGGCAAAGCCTCAGAAGAGAGCCAGGAGCAGCTGGGAGCAGCTGGGAGCAGCTGGACAGGGACTGCAAAGCAAAGAGAGCTCTGCTTTATGTGACACCTGAAAGGGGAGATCCATCTCCAGTGCCAACACTAGCCCAGACACCTGCAAAGTCCTCATTTATCACAGAATCATGGCACTGTTTGGGTTGGGAAGACCTGGAAGATAACTGAGCCCCACTGCTAACCCAGCACTGCCATGTACCAAGGAGGTACAAGCCAGGGAGCAGTGTACCCTGCCAAGCCCCTTGCACTGCCCTATTTTCAGAGTTTAAGTGGTAAATAAATGTGTATTCAAACCTAAGGCTGGTTTAACACTGCAATGTCAAACACAGCTTTTGCATCAATACGATGGGACGAGACAAATCCAGACCCCACCAGCCCCGACCTCACCTCGCAGCTACAGACTCCTGGGGAGCCACTGGGAGTCTGAGAGCAGCACAAATCAGCAGATTCTCTTTGCTCTACTGCTTCCTTTTCCTCCCCCTTTGAGTTATTCCTGCCTCCTTTGTAGCCATTAGAAGCTACAGTCCTGGGGGGAAAAGCATTGTGAATTCAGAGTAAATCCATTCCGTACACTGGATTAATCTTAATTTGCAGCAAGAAAATGAAGATCAAATGATGAGCCATAAAAGTCAACCTGATGTGGAGAGCTACTGAAATAATATGGAACTTGATATCAAAATAATTGTTCCATTTGCATGTGAGAGTTTAAAACTGCTCATAATTGCAGCACGGCTTAAATAAACTACAGATTCTTAAATATGTGAAGTAGTTATTATGGTGAATGCTTGGAAAAAGAAAAGCAAGGCAAAAGAAGACACAAGTCCTGGTATGCTGCTAAGAAAGACCTTTCACTTATACCCCTTGGAAAGCACAGGAGATTTATCTTCTGTTCCCAGTGGGATTTTGCAGCCCAAAGTGACCTGTGTGTGTTTCCCATCAGGCTGGGAGGTGGTTTTCCCTCCTCCAAGCCCACGTCTGTGGCACAGGGTCAGGGACACCACGTGCTCTGCAGGGCCATTCCAGCGTCAGTAATACCCTGATTCCACAGAGGGAATTTGCATTTTAATAAAAGCATTGCAGTTTTTGCTCCCAGCCCCTGGGCGACCCGGGTGTGCTCAGAGGAGTGGAAGAAACCATGGGCGATGGCCAAGGCGAAGGGTCTGATGGTGATCACACGTCTCAGTTGCAGCTCTGGGTCTTTGCAGGGCTCTGCCTCCCCCAGGCAGCGATTCCTCCTCCTCTGTGAGCACTTGGCAGCTACGCCAGGGACCTCTCCAGGGAGGGGGAATGGCTGAGGGATGTCCTGCGGAATCACAGAGTCCTCACAGGTTTGGAAGGGACCTTAAGGACCACCCAGTGCCACCCCTGCCATGGGCAGGGACACCTCCCACCAGCCCAGGGTGCTCCAAGCCCTGTCCAACCTGGCCTTGGGCACTCTCAGGGCTCCAGGGGCAGCCCCAGCCTCTCTGGGCACCCTGTGCCAGGGCCTTACACGTAAGAATTTCTTCCCAATGTCCACAATCTCACCCTGCCCTCTGGCAGCTTCAAGCCATGCTTCCCAGAGCACATTTGTCCCTTCTCCCCATCCTGGTGCTCCTGGGAGGGAAGGTGCTCCAAGCCCCTTCCAGGCCACAACACCAGGTTTGAGTTAACCACAGGACTGCGAGTTCTATAATTGTTGCACACCTTAATTGTGTTTGCCAGCAGATGTTTATTTAGGCAGAGAAGTGGGATGAGGAATTCTCTGTGCTGCAGCATTTTTACGGTGCATTTTAAGCCCTGTAAGTGGTGCACAGAGCCAATGGAGAGCTGTTCTGACCCTGGGAGGTTGAGTCCACAGCTGCCTTTCCAGGAGGGAGGGGAGAGCCATCGCTCTGGATGCACGGGAGCAGCACGCCCACCGCTGTGCTGTGGTGCATGAACAGCTCCCTGTTAATGGGCTCTGACAATAACCCACGATCTCAGCACACAGAGAGAGCAGCGCCTCCAACAGCTGATGGGTTTTTAGCCAGCAGGAGGAAACGACCCCCTCTGGAGTGTGGCCAGGGCACCGCCTCGGTGCCACCGGGGATGTGGAAGGTCCTGTCAAGCAGCTGCACCCAGGCAGAGAGCCAGAAAAATTCCCAGTAAGGAAAGGATTGAGCGGGATACCCTGAGCTGAGCTCGCTCTAAGTGCAGCACCCACAGTCTGAGACAGACCCTCTGCTCCTGCCCTTGGACACCTCCAGGGATCCAGGGGCAGCCACAGCTTCTCTGGGCACCCTGTGCCAGGGCCTGCCCACCCTCCCAGGGAAGGATTTCCTCCTAAACTCTGATCTAAATCTTCCCCCTTTCCCAAGGGATGAGGAAGGAAGCAAACTGCTCTTCAAGGTTTGTCTGCCCAGATCACCTTTACGTAATTCCAATGTCAGTAGCTTCACTTTCACAGATTCCAACTTGTATCTTTGCCATCCTCAAATGCTCAGATCCCCCCAGATTTGAAAACAAGTCTGGGGAGGGAAATAACTGTTTTCTGCCCTCCCTTCTTCCTCCTTTAGTCACTAGTTTTTCAGATCTTTTATTACCACCATTAGTAACACTCCTTAAATGAAGGAAGATTCTGGCCCCATCGAATGGCAAGGCTGGGTTTCCCCTCCAGGGACAGTTCCTGGCCTCTCCACACCCTGTCCAGGCTCCACTGACTATTTACTGCACCAATTTGCCGTTGCAGATAAAATTTTGTTTAGGCTCGCGCCGGAGTTAATGGTCAAAGCTGCCTGCATCAATTATGTATGAACACAAATAGCCAGTTGTGCTCAGTAAATTGGGTCCCTCGTGCCCATGCGCGGCCAGGGCTCACTGAAGGGCTATTTCTGAACTGCTGACGGCCCCGAATCGGCTCCGCAGTGACAGAGCCCGGCACAGCCCAGCTCCCAGCATGTCCTGAGCACAGAGCAGGCTGCTGGGTGCTCTGGGCAAGGCTTTGCCCTGCTCAAGGTGTGATGGAAAGGGGCTGGGATCACAGAATCATGGAATTCTGCAACAGTTTGGGTTGGAAGGGTCCTTAAAGACCACTGATTTCCACCCCCTGCCATGGGCAGGGACACCTTCCACTACCCCAAGTTGCTCAACCTGGCCTTGGACACTTCCAGGGATCCAGGGGCAGCCACAGCTTCTCTGGCCAACCTGTGCCAGGGCCTGCCCACCCTCACTGTAAAAAACTTCTTCCTAATGTCCAATCTAAGTATGAGGAAAGGAATACTGATGCCAGTCCCGGGCTGAGACGTTCCCTATGGCAGTACATCCCAAATAGTCCCCAACACCAGGACCAGGGCCATAAGCATTTCACTGAAAATGCTGTTAAAGAAAATATGGCAAGTTAGGGATGAGAAGAACCCAGACTGTGACCTCTCCATGGTCCAAAGCAGGTGGAGGCCCAGCCTGCCATCCCTCCTCCCTGCTGTGCATCGCAGGGCAGCCAAACCACATCCTTTGTTTCCAGCAGTGGTGCAGCAGATTGCAATTTTCCAAGCCAAGTGCTGCAACTACATCATTTTCAAAGGAGGGCTTCAAGTGATCCCAAATATTCTCCCCGTGCATCTGGGCAGGCTCCCCAGTGGGACTGAAGTGGAGCATCAAAAAGGATAAAAGGGAGCAGCCCCCTCCTTGCCTGCCCTGGGCAGGGGAGGCAGCCGGGGCTGTGTCCAGCAGGCACAGCAGAGGTGATGTCCTGTCCAGCTGAGGCCACAGCCCGGCAGGGAAGACACCAAACGAGGCAAAGCCGAGCTCCGCTCAGGTGAGCGCCGCGGGGCCGCACCTGAGTCCTCGCCTTCGCAGATGTTCCCAGGCGAACACATTTATTCCCCGCAAAGTTTTGCCTTCCCTATTCCAATTCGGTCCCCGAGCTGGAGCCGGGCCAGAAACATGTCACTCGGTGAAAAGCCCCCGAGCTGGCTGCTCTCCCGCCCCCAGCCCTGTCACAGGCAGAGTGGCTGTCTCTCCCTTTTACATAAGGCGCTGGCAGCCGGGGGAGGCTGCGGGAGCATCCCGGGCGGGCGCTGCGGGGCAGCCCGGCCGCGGGGGCGGCAGCACCGCCCGGGGCAGCCCCCACTTTTGGCGTGGACGGAGGGGCAGCAGGGCTGCCGTGGCAGTGGGAGCGGCTCACGCTGCAGAGCTCGGCACCAAGGACATAATTCAAGCAGAAAATGAATTGGGAAGGACTTCAGATGTGAGGGAGAGGAGGGCTTTGCAGGGTTATTGTCGCAGCCGTGGGGAAAAGGCTTTGGCTTCTCCCAGCGCTGGGTTTCCCTGGGATGGAGGAACCAGCCCAAGATGAACATGAAATACAAGCTCCAACCCCAGTAAAGGTGTCTTCCCTGACCAAAGGTTGTCGCGACTCAGCAGCATCGCAGCTGAGCCTGAGGGTTACTCAGCTCTTCCTCCAAATTCCCCTGTGCTGCTTCTCCTGGGGGAGAAATCAGCTCTGGATATGCAGAGATTTGGGCGCAGAAACGGGGATTAGTCATAAGATAAAACCTCAGCCTTGTCACCAACGAGCTGCTATTCCTGGTGCAATTCCCAGGTCTGGGGCAGCCAAAGCCGAGGCGGTGTCAGGGCTGCGCTAACTCCAGTGGGACAATCCACCCTCACTATCCAAACCTTACCTAGGAATTAGGCAGAAAGAACTCACAAAGGCCCAACTTTGGAGGCTGCAGGAGCAAGGAATTGCAATTACCCGGCGTGTTGGTGCACTGATAGCGCTGGGAGCCCAGGGGAAATCAGCAGGAAAACTGCTGCCAATTAGCACACAAGGTCCTACGACCGGGGAGCACAAGGCATGACTTGGTAACAGATCGTGTCTCCGAATGACACCATCAAAGACACATCTCCCACGGACGAGATTATGCGGGAAACTGAGGCAGCGACCGGGCTGCAGGAGAGGCGAGGGGTCACAGGAGCGCCTTGATCCACTGCTCCACTGGGAGGCTGATTAAAGGACAAGTTACATTGATTTTGAGAGTTGGCTGTTTCCAGGCAAGACCCACTGCCACCCCCCAGCACTGCCCTCCCTGCAGGACAGACCGCAGCGCCCGGGAGCACCCAGGATCCCCCGGACACTGCCCCTGCCATGGCACCCCAGCTGGCACCTGGCTCCAGGAGATAGTTATTTATCGGCATTTCTGCCCTCGCCGCAGGCTTTCTATGGACTCCTGTGCCAACACGGTGCCAGGAGCGTGCAACGCTCCTGCTGAAAGTTGGTCATGGCCAAAGGACAGGAACAAGCAGTTGGAAAGGCTGGGCTTTCACTCAGGCAAAGCCTCCCTGCCATTTATCAACCATTCTAGCAACTCACAGAAAATTACATCTGAGCATCCCATTCACCCTCCTTCCAATCTGTGCCGTTCCTGGAGAGTTAATATTGACATTTTCTGAGCTGCAGGATGGCCCAAGCCAAGCCCTGTGCTGACTGCACCATGCCTGGGTCCTTGTACGAGTGCTGAAACCAGCCTGGCTTTGCATCTGTCCCGGGACCTTAAAATCAGCATTGGCACAAAACTGCACCCTCTCTCCGTGCTGCTCCCCCGGCGCAGGGCTGGGGGCACAGCCTGGGTGTTATCTGAAGGGCTGGGAAGCAGCACGGCTGGAGCTGCCCCGAGCCCTGTGCCCCGAGCCCTGCCCGCTGAGCCCCCCGTGTCCAGCTGCCTCCAGCAGCAGCAGCTCCGTGTTGGGCACGGGGTGCAGAACATCCCAGGCTCTGCCCCATTCCCAGTCCGAACGTCACCCGTTAGTGGGAAAAAGGGACCCCCCGAACAGGCAAAAGCCAGCACCAAAGGCACGCAAATCCTTCTCATTTCCAGCCCAAGGCTGCCCACACTGAGCACTTCAGACTGAACTCAGCCATTCCTCATTTTTCCTGCCTAGGTTAGGAGGAATAAAAGCCTGTGAGATGCAGGAGGCATTCCATAAGAATGCCCGAGATTTTCTTTTCTGCATCCGCCTAAAATTGGCTTTGATCTCATCCTCCCCGAGTGAGCCAGGTGAGAAGTCAGTGAGCCACCCCCACAATGGAATGGTACCCAAGGCGGATGTCTCTGCTCCACACAACCTACTGCAAACCAACTTTTGCACTGTCCAGCACCAAACATGCTTTGCTAATTGATTTTTCTGCTCATTAGCACCAACAGTAGTTATCCTGAGCAGTTAATAGAAACCATCTTACCACCACTGTCACTAATTCACAACATTGTATGGAATCTACGCAGGCAAGTGGAGGTTTTTTGTATAAAATCATAAATACGTATGCCTGCAAAAGCATCAACACGCAAAAGCTATTCAGTTATGCCCAAGTTTAAAAATCTATTAATAACCTGAGGAGAGAGCTCCTCTGCAAACCCAGGTGCATCCAGGCAGGCAAAGTAAAGAGCTATTACACTGCAAGGGAACAAAGACCGAGACCGTGCCCATACCTATATTTCATGCCCGTTTGCTTTGCGGTGGATTCTTTTAATGAAATGTGGTGCTGGGGGGTGAATGTCCCCAAACTGCGAGCGATAATAGCCACTGTCCGAAATTTTGCCCGGGCTGCATTCACTACGTTCGGGGTCGTGGTGTTCTGCTTGCTGATGAGCCTGTCTTCACCATTTCGACTCTTCAAGTTGTGGTCCGTGCAGGCGATGGACACTTGCATCGCGCCCGCGGTGCCCCGTCAGTCCCGGGCCGGGTCGCGGGCTGAGGCTGCCCCACGGCCGAGGGGGCTCCGAGCGCCGCCGGGGGACCCCGGCCTCGGGCTGCCCGTGCACCGGGGCGGCGGGGCTGTGTCTCCGGGAGAGCCGGGCTGCGGGCCCCGGGCGGCGGCGGCGGGGGCAGCACCCCCGAACTTGGCGGAGCAGCCGCACGGGCAGGGCTGGGCTGGCTCGGGGCTCTCGCTGGCGATGCTCGCCGCCGCTCAGCCAGAAGCATCCATGCAGTGAGGTGCCCCCGGAGCGCCGCTCCTTCGCGGGGAGCGCTCCGCAGCCGCGGTGTCTCGCTGCGGGCTCCTGGCCGCCGGTTTTAAATCACTGCGGGCATCCTGCGAGCGCTGGCTCCGGCCGCCCGAGCGCCGAGTGCTGAGCAGGCAGCGCCGAGCGCCGTCCCTAAGGAGCGGCAGCATCCATCGGCGTCCTTCCCCGGCTACCTCCCACCCATGGAGCCGCGCTGGCAGCCGCCCCGCGATCCCCCTGCGGGAAGGAGGGGAAGGATGGCGAGGACGGCGGCGACGGGCCTCCTTTGTGCTCGGAGGGAAGGCAGGCGATTCAGGCTGATCCGCCCGGAAAAATCGCTGCCGGCATCGCTAAGCAAGGAGAGCACTTCTGCAGCAGGGGTTAGAAGGGGTTAATGATGGGGGAAAGGAGAAAATAAGGGGGAGGGAGAGAAAGATCGCTGTGCTGCCGTGTGTGAGGGAGTTAACACGTTAATCCCGTGCTCCTGGCACCCGGAGCCGCCGCCTGCAGCCCCCGATGGCAGCAGGGCCAGGGTTAATCCCTGCGCCCCCAGCACCGCCAGCGCAACAAACCGCAGCGCAAAGGCTTTGAAGCAAAACCATGCCCATCCATCAGCGAACGATCCCTGTCCCTCGGCACACCGTGCCCGTCCCTCGCTGCGGCCGGAGCCCCCTGTGCCGGCGGTGCCACCGCCTTGTGCCACCCCTGCGGGGCCCCGGCTTTGCGCTCCGGGGACAGGGCCGGGCTGTGACCCCCGGGCCGGGGGGCTGCGGGGAGGCTGAGCTGAGCTGGGGCGATGTGGAGTCCCCCCGGGACCCCTGTCTGCCACTGCCACCCAGCAGAGCGACCCCGGGGGGAAGAGGGGAGTGGGGGACAAGCAGCGTGTCTCCGCGGGTGCAGCCGCACAGGAGAGGGTGCCCATGGAGCCCCCGACCCCCCGATAACGTGCCAGGCTTCTCCTGCCCAAGGCACCCAGAGGTGGAGCAGGAGGGGGGCAGAGAGAAGCTGGGGGTGCTGGTGGGGGGATCACAACCTGCTTGGAGCTCAGGGTGACAAACCTTGCATTCCCTGTGCTACAGCAGGGGCACACCACGGTTCCCTCTGCTCCCCGAAGCCCCTGGGCCGCCCCCATCCTGCCGAGGAGGGGTGGGCAGCTGGCAGCCAGCCCGGGCCACCCACCGCCCCGGGGCAGGGGGAACAGCTCCTGACGATCTCCGCCGTTCCTTTGTCTCATTAACAGGGACCGCCACATTCCTTTGAGGATGGAAAGCACGAATTCGGAACAAAGAAAGTTACTTTATTATATTTTCCAAAAGATGATGAGCAGTTAATCACGCAGCAGACCCACAAACTCCCAGCTGCGAGTGGTCCCCTTGGCCTCGCCCTCAGACAGGGGTTTTGGGGGAGCAGGACCCCTTGGAGAGTTCGCAGGCACCTCATCAGTGAGCCAGTATTACAGAACAAACGCTGCTAAACACACAGCAAAGAGTGTGGCATCGCGGGGCACAAGCCTGGGATCACTGACACCACGGTGTCCCCACGTCCAGGACATCCTCCAGGTCTCTCTCGGACTGGGGGATGCAGCTGGAGCATTGCTGGTGGCACCCCAGGGCTCCTCATCCACCTGGCTTTTGGAGCCCAGCTTTGCATTTCAGAGCCCAAAGCAGGACTGACAAACCCAGCAATATTTCCCTCTCTGATGTCTCACATACTCTTGCTGGAAATATGTCACAGATACCTCAAGATATATTTTTACCTCTCATTCTATATATGTCCAGAGAGTTGCCACTGCAGCCAGCTCTGCAAATGCTGACTTGGTCCTGGGGACATGCCCAGGTCACTGTCACCTGTGTCCTGGTCACTGTCCCCGCTGCCATGGCTGGCCATGCCCGGGGTGGCAGGGGAGGGCCAGAGAGGGGACAGAAAGGGACAGTCACGTTCTGTGCTGGCATATCCCACAGGACATATTAACTCAAGCTGCTTAACTTTGGAGGGGTTACAGTCTCTGCCAAGGAAATATGTATTTAAATATGGGATTTATTTCATCTCCCTGAGCAAGATAATCACTTCTAGACTAAAACGGTGGAGTAACATAATTTCGTATCATGAAAATCCTGAGCTTATAGAGGAGGAGGTACGTGACAGCTCTGGCAGAGGACGGGGCCGGGGCATGGGGGCCTCTCCAGCTCAGCCCCGAGCCTGTGGCCAGGCTCCTGGGATGCCTCAGTGCCACCAAACTGCTGTGCCGAGATGCCCCTGTGCATTTCCCCGAGGAAGACAATTACTCATTAAATAACTTGCTCAAAATGCTTCATCGAGCAAATCTGGTTTATGACCATCCTGTGACCTCCCCCAGCCCCAACCCTGGAGCTGCTGCATCCACCCCATGGGCCAAATAAAGAGCCAAGCACAGACCTACAAAATAAAGAGCCAAACAGACCCACAGCACGCAGGATGCTATGGGGCAGCACGAGCCCAGGAGCTGCTCTGTGGCTGCTGCACAAACACACATTTTGTTGCCCTGGACAATCTGTCTCTCTGTGCCCAGGACCTTGCAGGGGGAGGATGACACACAGCACTGCAGTGAGCAGGATAGAAACCTCCAAAAACCGAAAATGGATTATCTAGCCCAGCTCAGGCCCTGGAGAGGCAGAGGGATGTCCTGGGGCCAGGCACAGCACAGGCTGGTGATGGAGAAGCCCTTCCCAGTGCTCCAGCAGGGACTCTCTGCTCCTGGGTCAGCACAGCTCTGGCTGCAACCAGAGGAGGAAAGACTCTTCTGCAGCCCAAAATATGAGCACGAACAAAAGTCCTGCAGTCTGAGCTGGGGGAAACATTGAGAGCTGCTGCAGGCACTGCCTGGGCACAGTTCAAGCAAAGCACGCTGCTTGCTGCTTCCTTTTTACTTTAAATTTCATCTAATAGTTGAACAACTGGAAACATGACGCCAAGTCTGGCTGGAGATTTTGTTTCTCCAAGGCTGCAGTCACAGGCTGCTTACCCATCCCTGCCCATGGCAGGGGGTTGGGACTAGGTGGTCCCTGAGGTCCATTCCCTCCCAAACCATTCCATGATTCCAGGACACTCGGGAGCCATGAGCCTGGCAGTGACCTCGGGGTGTTCTCATTGAATCACAACATAATTAAGGTACTTTTTCATCTCGTTTCAGTCAGAGGTTTATGTCCAGTGGCAGACACACTGAGGCTGCAGGCTGTGATGTGAAGGAGAGCTGGACACTGACCACACACGGCCAGTTACATAAACCCCCATCCCTGCATTCCAACCAGCAATCCAGGTCACCAGGAATGATGCCATCCCAGCCCGTTTTAGTTCTTTAACTGAAGTTCTTCCACATTGGGAGAAGACAACAACTTAACACAGCAGTAAACCTAGCACTGGGCAGGGACAATGGCAGATGAGGTGGCAGCTGCCCCTGGATCCCTGGAAGTGTCCAAGGCCAGGCTGGATGGGGCTTGGAGCAACCTGGGCTGGTGGGAGGTGTCCCTGCTTAGGGCAGGGTTCATTGCCTTTAAAGGCCCTTTGCAACCCAAACCATTCTCTGATTCTCTGTTTCTCTGTGCTGTTACAGGACATCAGCCAGGAACCTGCAGAGGAGAACCCCCAGCACCCCAGCAAACCTAGCACCTAATGTGGGATTTGGGAGCAAAAACCAGCACAGCCCCTAAGCACCAGCAGCTGTACTGCCCTGCAGCTGCCTCTGCCCTGACAGTGTCCTTCCTTCCCTGACAATGTTCCCGCTGCCCTGACAGTGTCCCTCCTTCCCTGACAGTGTTCCCTCTGCCCTGACAGTGTTCCTCTGCTCCTGGTGCTGAAGGGTCCTGCCATCCGCACCCACGGCCAGAGCAGCCCCAGGGCTGGGGAGGTGCAGCAGGACAGAAAAGTCAGGGCTTCCAGGCTAGAGACACATCAAAAATATGGTTTCATCCTTCATGAGAGAGTTCTAACCACAGTGGACGTTTTGACAGATGCTGGGTTAGGCTTTGTGTGCAATGCCCTTGGATGGACCAGACCCCAGGAAATTGCATGGAAGCACTGGAAATGCAGCTGGCAGCACCGGGAGGGCAGGAGCCTGCTCCAGAAGCAGTGCCCTTGGAGCTTTTCCACCTTCTTTATTTTATCCAACAGCCCAGCTCTGGCTGCAGCCACCGCAGCCTGTCCACAGGCACCTTCCAAACCCAGCAGAGACTCTGCAGGCAGCAGTGTCCAGGCCTGGCCTTCCCAAGGGTTATCTCAATGTCCTGTCACAAACCCCTGGGTCTCAGATTTGCCCCCGCAATTCTGTCACAGCACAGCAGGACATGCTCGGGGCAACTCCCTGCTATGTCCCCATAAAAGTTTTATTGGGCCATAAGAGCTTTGATGACAATCCCAGCTTTGCTCACGCTGGGCTGGCTCCCTCCCGCTCCAGAGCTGTTTGGGCACGGGTTTCCTGCTGGGATAATTACCGAGCATTGCAGCAGTTCAGTTACATCTCCCTAAATTGGACTGATATGGACACTGGAGAGATAAGGAGCTCTGCCACCCTGGAGTGCTGGCGTGGGGAGGCAGCTCCCGACAGGGCTTCCCTGGGATTAATCCCAATTAAGAGCCAGGACAAGCTGTTCCCAGCTCATCTGAGGAGGGGTCCTGTCGGAAGCAGCCGCGACAAACCCCGCAGCGATTTGTAGCTCTTTGGGATGTATCTAAACCCACCAGGAATGGTTCTTTTTGATAACACTGCTGGAAGCTGGGCGAGGAAATGAGCTGCAGAACAAAAGCCCCGCGCTTATCGAGCCAGCAGCCATCACATTTCCGCTGGTTTCACATCAAAAACTCCATTTGCATTTGTAATTGCACTTGAGGAAAACTGATCAAAATTCCTATTAAGCAGTTTTTAGTTAGTTGGGATTCTGTGATTCTATGAATCCATGAGCAAACTCCCACCCAATCTCCAATCCCTGCAGGTACCCCCAGCCCCACAGTGGGTGTGGGAGCACCCACTGGTTGCTGACAGCACCCCCAGTACAGCCTCAGCACCGAGGGGGCTGCCTGGCAGCAGAGAGCTCTGCAGCAGCCAGCTCCGTGCAATATTAAATAAATCATGGCTTAATACAAGGGGAAAGGATCAATAGTGTGCCCGAGCCCCAGAGCTCTCCGTGTCTGACAAGGAGGGTGGAATCACCGGGTGCCCAATTTGATTAACTGGTCGCTTGTCCCTGAGAGTGCAACACCCCCTTAATGGTGCCTATTGCCCATTAGCTGCTGTATCCCTGCTCCAAACCAGGAAATTCAATTTGTCCATGCTATCTATTCCATTTCTCAGCTGACTGAAAGCTGGTGGCCCACGTGAAGGGCTCCAGAAATCACCCTTATATTAATGTACTGTGCTACACCGAGCACTTGATGGTCTGTAAGGTCCCTTCCAGGCCAAGGCGTTCTGCAGCTCAATGATTAAATAGGAGTAAAACACTTAGAGCTGCACAAAGCTCCGTTGCACAGTGCAAGAGGGTTTATTGGTTTGTTTCACCCCCCAAGGTGAGGTTGGAGCCCCCAGTTCAGGTATCCCAGTAACTGAGCATCCATCCCACACCCAGAGGAGAGGAGCGTCTCCAGCAGCAGTGGCAGGACCCTCAAGCATTCAGGGTTGTTGTGCCAGTTCTTGGCACAGAAACGCTTTTGCATTTTGCCATCCTCATGTTCCAGTCTGAGCACACAGAAAATGCAGGTTTTCCCCAGGAGCTTTGCATCACCTGATGGATAAATGTATTCTGAATAAAACTGTGTTCTTCCAGCTTGGCTGTGCTTGTTGAATAGTAGATTTTAGGCAATTATGTACAGTGCTCTGTTATCCACACACGCCAAACCTCACCCAAGCATTACTTGTAACAGCTTAAAGCTCTAAATTAGCTTCTATGAAGAAATATGTTGCTGAGGCATCGATTTTGGATGCTGGATAACACACAACTCCATGCTGTCCTTTTCTGGGACACACTGGAGCAGATGGGGGAGTAATTATCATGCAATAACTTCTGAGTCCCTGAGATGAGCTGGCAGAGGGTCAGAATAAAGATGAGCTACAGCACACTGGGCTGGTTGGGAAACTTTTCCAGTGGATACCCCTTCACCAAAGGTGCCCCTCTCTCAGGAGCCCTCAGTTCTCACCCCAGCTCACCCTCCTCCAGCTGATGCAGGGACTTGCCCTCTCTTTGAGCAACTCCATGAAGGCCAAGCATCTCCATCAGTCACTATCTTATATAAGTCACCAACCAAATAATAAGCACTATTAAAATATCACCTCCCCAAACGCATTTTTCAAAGAAGAATTTTAATTCTTCTCCTGAGAGTCTCTCTTTCAGCTGCAACAGCATTTCTAATTATTAAAGTGAGTGACACAGGGTACGAATGCCATCAGCTGCATCCAGCAAAACTGGCACAAGACCTCAGTCCTGCACTGGAGACAAAGCTGTCCACTCTGACCACCATCCCTACAGAATGAGGCATGTGCTGCAATTAATCACTGAGGAGAATTAGCACATCACCCAGGACAATGTCATTTGCTGAAATCCAGCAGATTACTAAGGAATGATCTTCAGCCCAATTCGTTTTATTGTTGCCTTTTCACACTGCCAGGCTCCTCTTCGGGGAAGGGATACGCTAAACCCTGCTGTGTCGGCACTTCCTCTGCCACTGAGTTACCAGCCCACACAGCCAGGGAAAAATCAGCATTTCCAGACTTCTGGAGCCTGCTTTTTACCTGGGCAGGTGCAGGCAGACACTGCTGCCAGGCAAAAGCCAGGGGACTCCTCACCTCCCTGATTTTTCTTTGCTCTTTTCACTTCCAGAGCCCCCTGAAAAGGCTTTTAACTTTCAGGTTTTAGGTACTGAAGGCAAGAGGGTGATGTACCCCAGAGCAGCACAATGTCATGTTTGGAAGGGTTTGGCTTGGAAGGGACCTTAAAGCCCTTCCAGTCCCACCCCTGCCATGGGCAGGGACACCTTCCAGGTTGCTCCAAACCCTGTCCAACCTGGCTGTGGACACTTCCAGGGACAGGGCAATGTCCTCTTAGTAAATTAAGTGCAAGGCACTGTCCAGTCTTCCTGTGACCTCCAGGCACTGCCAAGCTCTTCCAAGCCAAGGATGCTCTGTACTTCCCAGGGCTGGTGCTGGCTGGGCAAGTAGTCCCTGATCTCCAAGCACATCCCAATCGGAATCGAACAACCACTTTCATACTGGAATGGCGCCCATTTAATTAACAAAAAGATTTGCAAGAGGATCATTACTTACTGCCAAATGCATAACCGCTCATTAGGCCCTCAGGGGAAATGAATAATTACTCCTGCAATCTACAGATTGTGTCTTTTTCTGCAGTGAGAAACGTGCCTTTCATCCTCCCAGCTGGGGGAGGCAACTGAGGGCTGGCGGTGGGGAACCCTCACCCTGCTGGAGACTGAACCACAGCGAGGGGTTCCCACAACAGCCCCGTCCTGCCTGTTTGGACTCTTCAAGGACCCTCCTGGGCCTCACTAACACCCCGAGAAAAAATAGCAACCACGCTGCCGGAATCATGGTAACGCTGGGTTGGCTTCTGGAGTCTTTCTGGCACAGAGATAGAGCCAAGAAACTGTGAAAATACACTGAAAACAAGGGGAAAAAAGCTTATCAGGCAGTGGCAGGTCTGCACAGGCAGTTTATCCATGGAAAAGCTGCCTTTCATGCAGGCTGCCCCCTCCCCAGCAGCTCAGAGCAGAGCAGGGGCAGCCTGGCTGCCCACATCCCTCTGCACACCGTGGGACATGCAGAAACAGAGGGGTGCCCACCTCAGCACTGGGGAAAACACACAGGAATGAAAACACATTTCAATTGAGCATTTGGACTTGCTTAGACTATAATAAAAGCAACTTGTGGCTCAGAGAGGCATGTAAAGAACAGCCCCGCTGAGCTCCAGCCCCTGCTGAGCGTGCAGGGTGATGCTGGAACTCCCAGAGCACATGGTGCACAGAGTGCCCAGAGGAGAGGAGAGGCAGTGCTGGAAGAAGCACCCAGAAATACGCTGGCTACCTCCAGGATTTCACAGCACACAGCACTACAGTGTACATGAGAAGCACCATCCTGTGGGGCAGCCCCAGGAGCTGGCACCCCCTCCCAAGGGCTGGCACCCCCCAGCACCCACTGCCCACCCCCTGCCCTGGGATCCCAGCTCTTTCCTGGCGCTGCAGTCACTCTGAGGAAGAGAACTGCAATCCCACCACAGGGGTCCCTGTGCCCAACACCTCTCCAGTAAAATTCACCTTCACTGGGATCGTGGTGCAGCTTCTCCTCCCAGACACTGCTCTGGTTCTGACAAACTCTTCCTGCCCCCAGCTCTCAGAAGGGCTCTTTTATCCGAAACGTTTTGCCTTTGGAATCCGGACAAAAGCTTGGACAAAAAAATTGCGTTTTCAGGGAAATCTCCCTCTTCACATTACCCCAGGCTTGCAAGCCCTGCAAACTCTGAATGCCATGAAAACTCATTGTTAGCAATTATCAGTGTACCAGTGAGGATTAGTAACCAGGAGAGCCCATCAGGGACTTCTCCAGGCATGGACTGGGCCACAGTCTGTGCTCCTGGAGATGGAAGGGGGAACATTCTGCTCATCCTAGGAGAGGGATGGGCACAGGGCTGGGGGAGGAACTGCAGGGAGGGAGAAAGATTATGGAATTTAGCAAAACAAAAGGGTTGCTGCTCTGTCAGTGATGGATTTGTACTGAAGATCAAAACTCATCTCTATTCCACCTGAACCATGCCCACCTGCCAGAGCACACCCCAGGGCTGCTGATACAGCCTGGCATCGAAGCTGACCCCTCCAGAGCCTGGATTTATCATCATTTCCTAAAGGATGGAGCCTCGAAACAAACCTCGGAGCCACGAGAGGAGGTGTTGGTGGTATTTTCCTAAATTGAACCGCCCCCCCTTGACCCACCCTCAGCAGTTTGTGTCGGTGCAGTGCAGGGTGATGTTCCCATCACAGCAATCCCAAAGTCAGCCCAAAGACTCTCAGATAAAACCTCTCTTAGCCAAGACCACGTGGGCTGAGTTTCATCACAGGGCACAGACTGCAGACTTCAAACCTGCCTATAAATACACGCAGAAATATCCCAAACTTTCAAGTCAGCCCCCTGGAGAGCTGCTGGCTCTGCTCTGCACCACTGCTGTGCTTCGGGGAGCGCAGAGAGGCTGAGCAGGAGCAGCTGCCCCGGAGCTGGGGGTGGATCAGCATCTGGCAGCTCAGGCTCTGCAGCCACGCTTTGACAGGAGCAGAAGGTGTGGGGGAAAAAGCAGCAAATGTGCAAATTCCTGCTGGGCAGTGGCCAGAGAAGCTGAAGGCTGGCTGGGATTTACTGCTGTGGTGGGGATTGGGGAGGGCAAGATCTGCTTTGTCTCCCCCACAAGCCAAGAACTTACAGCGTGGGAGCTTCTGACAGAAAGGTGGGAATAACCCTGGAAGTACCAGCAGGCTGAGGCTGAGCTTGTACCCAGCTTTGTGAGGACTTTATGGAACCACTCTGGGATGGTTTGGCTCGGAAGGAACCTCAAAGCCCATCCAGTCCACCCCTGCCATGGCAGGGACAGCTCCCACCAGCCCAGGTTGCTCCAAGCCCTGTCCAACCTGGCCTGGGACACTTCCAGGGATCCAGGGACAGCCACAGCTTCCCTGGGCACCCTGTGCCAGGGCCTGCCCACCCTCCCAGCCAGGAATTCCTCCCAGTATCCCATCCAACCCTGCCCTCTGGCAGTGGGAAGCCATTCCCTGTGTCCTGTCCCTCCATGCCTTGTCCCCAGTCCCTCTCCAGCTCTTGGAGCCTCTTTAGGCTCTGGGAGGACTCCACTGGAAGCAGCAGGACCAGGAGCCAGCACTGTGTGTGTAGCAGGAGCTCCTCCTGCTGAAACCCTGCTGGGCAATTGGGGGTGGCACCACACACAGCCACAGGCACCACTCCTTGGAGGAGGAAAATGGGATTTCTCCCTGCAAGGAGCAACCCCACACACCTCAGGGATCCCCTGTTCCCATCCCAGCCCACACAGCTCCCATTTCCATCCCACCCTCCCCATCAAAGTGTGGTTTAGGTGAGGACCCTACAAAAATAACACAAACCCCAAGGAACTGAAATAATTTGGGGGCAGACAGCCATGGGAATATGTGCCATCACCACTGCACCAGGTAACAGCTGTGTGGTTTGAACAGAGTGGAAAAGACTAAAAAAACCCGTCTGACACGTGACAGTGCCTATTTAAAAAAGGACACAGCTGGATGTGGCTCTATGGATCAACCTGGCCAGGAAATAGGGACAACATTAAGGCTGTAAGCTGTATCCCATAAATATAATGCAGTGGGGCTCCGGATGGAGCAGATGAGCACGGGATTACAGCGTGGGATTACAGGACCCCATCAAGAGCTCTCATATATTTTGCCATCTAAAGATTAGATATTTTAAAGCTTCAATGCACAAAATGGGCCTCACTAAGGGAGCCTGGAAAAGCAGCTATGGCAAAGGGATCATTCCCAAATTCTCCTCTTCTGGGGTAGCTCCGTGGGGGTATAAACCCAGCCCTAGAAAAAGGGACAAGGGCTGATAAATGGGCTCTGCCTGCTCCATGTTAAAGCCTGCCTTGCTACTCAATACCTTGGACAGCCTCGGCTGATACCTGATAACATCTCCAACATGCTGGTACTTCCAACAGCCACAGGATCCCATGACAGGGAATTCCCCAATTTCATTACAGGATGCTGGGAAAGGATTTTCTGTTTTTAAACACATTGTCCACAAATTCCATTTGCTCCCCCTGCCCTGGTTCCTGCATTGTGGGGGGACAGTGAGTGACTGACCACAGGCTGTTCCTGATTTAAACACTTCTGTAATCCTTGTCAATCATCTTTTCCCTAAGCTAAAAGCCTGTTTAATCACCCAGTGCAGGGACAATCCCAGCCCTCGGACCCCTCTGCTTTCCATAGCCCAGCTTGCTGTATCTGTTTGAAAGGGGGTGGCCAGAGCTGGCTGCAGGGTTTGGATGTCAGCTCTTCACATTTCCCATTCCCATCAGGAAAGAACAAAAGGGGAAAGGGGAAAAAAGGAAAAAGGGGGAAGGGGGAAAGGAAAAGGAGAAAAGGGGAGAAGGGGACATCCTGCAAAAGGCTACCTGCTGTAGAAAAGCTTCAGCATCACAACCCTAATTTCCCAAGGTTTAATTCTCTTAACCAGCCAAAGCAACAGAAACAGGTCAGAGCATCCCAGTGCTCTCTTGGGGTGCAGGAACTCTGGGGGTTTCCTGCAGGTCACCCCAGGGGGATCATGCTGAGGGAATTGGCTCTGCCAGGGAAGAACCCCCCTTCCTGGAGCAGAACCTCCATGAAATAGGAAGCAGACAAAACCCAAAGAGCAAAGTGGAGCCCAGCTGAGGGTTAATCCAGCAGTGCCTCAGGACTCCGTGACCTCCATAAATACTTTCCACCCCGAACATTTGCCAACAGCATGTTTTGCAGAAGCTGCCTGGATGCTTTTGCAGACATATATATACATATAACATTTCCCCTCCAGGCTCTCTGGGTGCAGCTGCCCCAGCTCACAGATGCTGTTTAACCGTGAAGGAGCAGAATATTGAGAGGTTTTAGAGCCACGGCTTCCCAGGGTGAGGACAGACCTCAGGCCCCAGCAAAGTGTGCATGGGAGGAAGCCGTGCAATGAATACCCTACAGGATAACAAGACACCAGATTTGCTTTGTAAATGGTGTTTCATCTCAGAGAAATACTATTGTCCATCAGAAAAGAGCCAAGCTCATCCACTGCTACACTCTGGTTTCCTCTGTAATAGACTTCACCAAGCTGTACTGGCTAAAGCAAAGAAAGGAAAAGGAACTGATCATCCTGTAAATGAACCTGCTTGTAAGTATTTAGCAAGTGTTTCTTGTTCACATTTCATTACTTTCCACACATAATTAAATAGTTATCAATGAAAAAGGGGTTTATTGTGCTGTCTTTAGGCAGGACTTAAGGAGAGCTGAAGAAACATGTGGATGGTAAAACAAGAAAAATAAATTCTTCAAGCTCACAATCAGACTAGAGGAGCCCCTGTGCTTCTGGAAGAGCAAATAACCTCTGGAAACAGCATGTGGTGGCTGCTGGAGCATCCCTCCTCCCTGGAGCAGAGCCCTCCTCAGAGCCCCTCTGCCCAGGATGTATGCCCTGGATCCATGGGAAGCACAATATGTTATGGCTGTTTCTGTCAGCTGTGAAAAATGCACACACTTAAAATGAAGCATATGCTCGAATCCATCAGCTGCAGCAGAAATGAAGCACATGCTTTATTTCACCCTGACTAATGGCTCTCGTGAATGAGAATGCTCCCTTCCTTAAGGCAGGAGGCAGAGGGGGATGGAGGTGTGTGCAGGGAGCCCTGCTGGAGCCAAGCCTGCAGCCACAGCCCTCGGGGCCAGCCCTGCCACCCCTGCGGCTCAGCACTCCCAGAACCCCTCAGGAATTGCATTCTTCTGGGGATTAAGGACTCCGTCTCCATCGAGTCTGGGATCCAACCTACAGAATTGTCCTACCCACCCTCTTTGCAGGGTTTCTGCCCCAGGCTGGGCACATTTTTGGTGCAGCAGAATGCAGGGATGAACATCACTGTCAGGTTTGGAGTGGCAACCACTGGACTGAGCACACCCATGTCTTCTTCACCCACCATCCCAGCCTACACCCTCTTTCCCCAGGCTGCTCCAGCTCCCTGCAGAGATAAGACCCTCTCCCTTGGACACTTTTTCTAACACAGAAGCCACATATTTCCCATCCTAAACCCAACCAGATTCCAATTCCAGTCCACTTGCTCCATAAGGAGAGCAGAGCGCCTCAGGGTTCAGGCCTGAGCTAGAAAATTCCAGGTGATTTTCCCCATCCCTGGAAGCGTCCAAGGCCAGGTTGGACAGGGCTTGGAGCAACCTGGTTGAGTGGAAGGTGTCCCTGCCCGTGGCAGGGTTGGAATGAGATGGACTTTAAGGTCTCTTCCAACCCAAACCACTCTGTGATTAACGTTAGAAGGAAAAGATCAAAGGCAGGGTTTGAAGAGAAGAGGTCCCATGCACTTAGCTGTGCCCCAAGCCATCCCAGTCCTTGGATCTCTCAGAAAACTTGGCTCAGCAGAGTTCCCAGGGTGGGCAGTGGGCTCAGGGTGCCAGCGCCCCATCCCTCCCCGCAGAGCAGCCCCTCCAGCCTCGGGGCTCTGGGCAGGGGTACCTGTACTTCATGCCGGTCTGGGCTCGCGTGGTGTCCTGCAGCGACAGCCCGTGCAGGTGCAGGAACCTCTCCAGCTGTTTCCTCTCGCTGGCCGGGCTGCGTGGCCCCGGCCAGCCCGTGGCCGTGGGGTGAGCCCGCGGGGCCCCGCTCACCTTCCTGCCCCGCAGCACAACCTCCCCTCCCTTGGGCAGCCCCGGCTTGTGCGGGGCCACGTCGGGGCACGCCGCCTTGTACAGGTGCATGGTGCTGTCCAGAGCCCCCACGGCACCACCGCCGACTGCGGGGCTGCCACGGCACGGCAGAGACCAGTTTGCCTCCCAGACATCGCTTATATGGTTGCAACTGGCCCGTTTTAGTTGATGCCCAGGGTGGATTATGGCCAAGATCAGCAATCTTGTTCATCTGCTGAGACCTCTCACAGCCCAGTACTCCAAGGGATAAGGGCTGCCAGTGGGAGTAGAGCACTGACCCCATTTCCCAGGTCTTATATTTAGATAATGAGAAATATTTGCTTGGGATTCAATCCAAGGCCAATAAACATAAACCAAATACTCTCACAGGGTGTATTTTAGGCCCTGGGCTGGCCAGATGAACGCTGCAGGCATCTCTTCTGCCAGTCACTAGGACATTTTGTTTTCTCATAGTGCATTGTTGGGATTACCTGGTCTGGGAACTTCTGCAGCCTCCCAGGGCTTTGACAATTAATATGAATCAAATTATAATTTTATCAATTATTTCACCGCTGATAAACAGCAAACAAGAAGTTTCTGGTTCATAGAATCATAGAATGGTTTGGGTTGGAAGGGACCTCAAAGACCATCCCATCCCAAACTTCCCTGTCATGGGCAGGGATACCTTCTACTATCCCAGGTTGCTCCAGGCCCTGTCCAACCTGGCCTTGGACACTTCCAGGGATGATTTTCAGGGTGTTCATCCCTGCTGCCCAAGGCAATGCCCAGAAGGACCACAGTGACCTTTTCTGGCCACAGCAAAGAGTCCTGCCAAGGTCTGATACACACCACTCGGAGGCAGATCTCTGAGCTCTTCTATGCTAAAAACTCAACCCATTTTCGGGCTGGCATTTCAGCCCTAAATACATCAGAAAAATAAGTTAAATAATCAAGTGATGGATGTATCATGAACTCAACTAATCCTTAAATCTTTCAAAGCAGATAAAGAAAGACTGATCCCAAACCCAGAATATATTTTAAAAGCTTATAATTCAATGTCACAGAGGGGAGTTTGGCAGGGACAGTGGGATTACCCTGCTATTTTCCCTCTGCAACTGTTGGATCGGGGCACTGATGGACCTGGGTGTCCCCGGGAAGGTCCTGCCCTGCTGCTGTTCCTGCCTCGCAGGGACCACGTTTTCCTCCTGCAGGCTGTACCTGTGCTCTCTGCTGCAGCTGCCTTTGCTTTTACCTCCTGCCAGCCCCAGCCCTCCGCTCATCTATAATGCAAGGTGAACCAATGCAAAGAAACATTTCTGCAAGCTCCTCTGAATCTTTTTGGGCATAAGAGTTTTGCTGGTTTGGAGTTTCAGGGTTTGTGTGGATCAGCCTCTTCAGAAACTCAGCTCTCCCAGGAGTTATTCCCCAGCACTCTGCTTTCCTGGTGCAGCTCCAGCCCCCAGTGCCTGCCCAGGGGCTGGGGGGGCTCACGGGCACCGCACCCCACAATGTGCCCCCTGCCAGCCCGCAGACCCCTCGTGCTGTCCCCAGGTGCCTGTGGACATTTCTGCACTTAACAAGCACCTGCTCCCTCTCAGTTTCACTTTGTTTTCCTTCCCTTTATCCCATTCCTAATTCTTGCTCTACTGACATTCTAAATAGTTTCTGATCCAAGCACATCTGCAAGAGCTCGGCTTGTGCCGGGCACTTCGGGCTCCCCACTCGTGGCCGGGATTAGGGAGGATCTCAGCCGGTCCTCAGCCGAACTCCCGGCTGCTCCCGCTGTGTTTACGTCGAGCTGGGCGACAGACGGAGCCCCCGTGGGCAGCAGTCCCGTGCCCCGAGGTGACAAAGCGCCAGCCCCGTCGTGCCCGTCCCCACGATGCCGCTGCCCGGGGCTGGCACCGCCGGGCCCTTCCCATGCGGGTTCCCGTTTCATGAAGGGTCTGACCCCGCACGGGAGATTAGAGAGTCGCACGTCTAATTTCCACTAATACCAAGATCGCCTTATATTTTTTTAAAGGAGCAAGATCAGATTCTGGAGGCTGCGACACTTAAGACTGATGGGCTGAGAGATGCAGCAGCCGCAGGTTCCCCCTCCTGGGCGCTCGTTCCCAGGCTGAGCCATCACCACTGCCGGGCACGGACGGGGAAAGCAGCACCCTCCTGTCACCCCCACGGCCCCTGCTCAGCAGCAGCGACTCTTCAGCTCTGTTCGAACAGAACTGCGACCCCTCGGACCAAAGAGCTCGTGGGAAACGAGGCCGGACAACCACGGGCAGCGTGTGCCAAAGGAGTCACGGAAACCAAGAACCGAGTTTAGGGGATCTTCATCTCTGTAACACACCCCCTTTGTGGTGCAGGGAATAAAACACAGGAACATTGAGAAAAACCAGGCTTGTCAAGACCTTTCTGCTACTCTTACGGTTCCTGTTGTCATCGTTGTGGTTGTTGCTGTCACTGTCCCGGTGAGCACGCCCAGGTCACCATGGTGTCCCGGCAGAGCCGTGGGTACGTACCTGTGGGGCATGCCCGTGGTGTAGGCGATGGTGTACTCGTGGGACAGCTCGCACACCCGCAGGTACCAGTTCATCTCCAGCTCCCGCAGCAGCGCCAGGCGCCGGGCTCGCTGCTGGGGCTGCCCGGCCCGAGCCCGGCCCTCCTTGCCGTCCGAGGAGCTCTTCAGGGCTCTGTCCCTGCTGCCCAGCGAGAGCACCGACTGCTTCCTCAGCTTCAGGGACTCCTCGGCGCTCTTGCCGCCCACGGTGCCCGTCCGTGCCGCCAGCATCGCGTCCCGCTCGCTGCGACGGCAGCACCCGCTGCCCTCAAACCATCGGAACTGATTGCAGAGCGCGCTTCCCTCCCTCTATAACCTCACGCCGGCCACAAAGCTGTAATTAGAGACGTGTCTGCGGGGCTTAACCAGAAAGAAGAGCTGCAACCTTCTCATGGAGACATCTGCGGCAGCCCCGGCGCGGCTCCCCAGCGAGGGAGGAGGATGCTGCTCAGAAAGAGCACCCCGGCCGGGCTGGGACACGCCGGGGCTCTGGGTGGAGGGCCCCGCAACACCCGTCCGGCTCCCCGGCGCCGCACACATCGGAGGTGAAGTCACGCGTGTCACCTTGACGGCAAACCCGCGCCCACGTGGGCTCACCCGAGCAAATTGCAGCGCCGGCCCCGCCGGACGCGGCCTTGGAGCACCCCCGTCTTCATCCAGAGCCCTGAGCCGGCCGCCCCAGCCCTCCTGCTCCTCCTCCTCCAGCTCCGCTGCTCGCCCCGTCCAGCAGGAACTTCCATTTGCCAAGGGACGCGTAGAAATTTGGGGATTCGGTTACCCTTAGGATGAGAGCCAAGTTATGGCTGTTCCTGAGCAAACAGGGTTTGGGAAAATATATGAAAGGGCGGCCGCTGGAGTTGCATTAATTCCCCTCCCCGGTCGGAAATGTAAAAGCTGATACAGAGATTACAGCTCTAATCACAGCAGCCACTTCGGGAGCATGTCCGTGTGCGGAGAGAGCAGGCAGAGGAAAAACCCCCTAAGACAAGCAGGATTTTAAAGTCATTGCACTCAAAAGCTTTGTAATCACCCCAGAGCAGAGCAGTCACCCCAGAGCGGAGCTGTCACCCCAGAGCGGAGCACCCCCTGTGCCCCGCACAGGTCTCCTGAGGATGGGCTGGGTGGAAGGATTCACAGAATCAGGGAAAAGAGAGCTCCGGGGGTCTCCGGCCTCCAACAGGAGCTGGTGTTACCCAACCTGTTCAGCAGAGACGGCACTGAAACACTCACTGGAAGTTCTGCAGAACTCTAGAAAAATGACTCAAACTTTGAGTTGTTAAAACTTTCCAGTTCTGTGCCTGTTCCGATGTGTTTCCTCATATGTCCTTAAACCTTCACAGCCCTTCCCAAAGAGGAAAAGGTTTCCAGCAACTCCTGACGCCTTTAAACCAACCTCGAGCAGTGAAGCAATACAGACTTATTTTACAGGTACGCAAGCTGAAGGTTATTCAGGTCCTTCCAGGTGGAAGTTGGTTGTCAAAGAGTGAAATCAGCTCTTAAGGAGCTGTGTAAAACGCACATTGTGCTTCCTCAGCCTGCCGTGTTTATCGTTCCTTTAACCACAGAAACACCCTGTTGTTCCCAAACACTTTAACAGGTATCAGTCACCACCTTAAAGGTAAATTAAGTTAAAGCAGCTGCTGGCGATTTGTCCCTGTCTCGCTGGGCCATTGTCGGGCGTAGCACGGGCTATTGTGCGGGTGGATGTCCCCTAATGTGTCACTTGGGGGGGACGCCATGGGATATTGTCTGCTGGGTGATTCGAGCTCCTGGCAGGTAAGGAGACCCGCTCACCTTATAAAAATTGCAAAACGATTGATTTCCTGAAAGCAAAGCTGCCCAGCTGCCGTGAAATATTGATCCTGGCTGGGCTGGGTCCTCGGGTCCCTCCGAGCCCGCCGTGTCCGTGGGGCACCTCCTGGGGGACACAAACCCCCTGCCCCACGAGAACCTCCCCCTGCCAAACCCTGTGCTGCTTCGGGGCCGCCTGTCCAACACCCCACTGGGGACAGTGGCAGTCCCAGGTGAGCCCTGGTGGGATTTCCCAGCCCCTTGCAGCTTTCCCTGAGCTCCACATCGCTCCAGAGCACGGAGAGAGGGCAGAAGGGCCCGGGGGCACCTCACCTGCACCCCCCGTGGGGCGGCTCTTCGTGGGGCCGTGGAGAGAAGGAGCAGGGTCCAGAGCTCCAGTGAAGAGCTCTTCAAAGTGATCCCTGCTCAGGGCTGGGGCACCTCCTGCCTTTTGTATTCCTGTTATATTCCTTTCTCCAGGCAATCATTACTTAAAGTATATTCTAGTTATGTATTTTAGATAATTTATATATTTCTAACTTATTTATAGACTATATAAATGTACAGAAACATGTTTAGGAGCTCTCTACCCACAGCTTACTACAAGTTATACCTGATTATTACATTAATTGTATAATACCATAGAACTTCTATGAATAAATTATGCCAGGCTTTGAAAATTTCTCTGGCTCTTCTTAAAATGCTTCCTAAAACCTGATTTTTATTCCAGCTGTGGTCCCTAGAGCTGGACACACGATATGGGAACCTTGTCCTGCCACAGAGGCTCCCTGTGCCCACCCCATGTGCTGGGGGTCCCCAGTCTGGTGTGCCCCCCAGGTCAGGTCCCCTTGGTGGGTTAATCACTCTGTGCCCGGGGCAAAGCCCTGCACTTACCGGTGTTAAACCCTGAGCTGTCTGGAGCCGAGGGAGGGTTGGCAGCACCGAGGGTGCGGAGGGACAGAGCACTGTTAAAACCCCAACCACACTCTTTGTGTCACTGGTTTTAAAGCAGAACATTCCAGTAACACCCAGCCTGGAGCCCCCAGGATGAGAGCTCAGGATTAATACATTTTCCTCTGTCTCAGGCACTCTTTTAGCCAAACCTCCTGTTTCTCAGATGTAAATAAGAGGAGTGCTTCTAAAAACCCTGCAGCAGATGTTTTCTGCTCAGGGAAGCAGGAGGTCACCTCGGGGAGTTAACACACTGCACACAGGGCCCATTTTTAACCTGGTTTTAAAATCTCATAAGCAGTTTTCCATCATTATGTGCCAGTCCAGTGACACCTTCGTGCTGTCCAACAACATCCTACAATGTCACACATGGAAAGTCCGTCCTGATTATCTTCAACACAAATTTAGTGTGATAGACTGGTTTGGCTTGGAAGGGATCTTAAAGCCCATCTCGTTCCACCCCTGCCATGGGCAGGGACACCTTCCACCAGCCCAGGGTGCTCCAAGCCCTGTCCAACCTGGCCTTGGACGCTTCC
>JAWWEW010000012.1:974855-1003987 GCA_035583185.1 Anabacerthia variegaticeps | reverse complement strand
CCTGCCCTCTGGCAGTGGGAAGCCATTCCCTGTGTCCTGTCCCTCCATGCCTTGTCCCAAGTCCCTCTCCAGCTCTTGGAGCCCCTTTAGGCACTGGAAGGGGCTCTCAGCTCTCCCCAGACCCTTCCCTTCTCCAGGTGAACATCCCCATTCCAGACTAAAGGAATGCAGGATGCACAGTCTGATGTGCCATTTCCCCACTAATTCCACTGAAACATATTTGCAGTTCTTTTAAAGTGATCTCAAAATCCACCCCAGCTCTTCAGATTCCACAGCAACCTCTCAGTTTCTGTTCCCCACATTTTCCCAGCTCTGTTCCTGCACATCCCAGACCTCCACACAGACACTCCAGGGCCAAACAAATAAGCAGCAGTTAATAACCTGCAAGGTCCTTTACAGAGAGATTTAAACAGAAAAACACCAGCCTTGCCCAGGTACAGATTGATTTGGAAAGCATCTGTAAGTGGTACCTCAGCAAACACATGTCTGGTCCCACAGGAGCACAATCATTCCCAAATCCTGACCCAATTAGCCGTGAGACTCAGGGCTCTGCTGCCGCACACTCTGCTCCAGGTAATTGAAACCCCATCAGGGAAAGCTTCATTAAGGTACTTAATTGGGCCTAAGTGGTTCACCCTGCTCTGACAGCGCTTAAATGTAGTGACTTATGAACTTGTGCTGGGCCAGCAGCCCCTGGCTTTGTGCCCGGGTCTCCTCAGCAAGCCTGCTCCCCACAGCAGGGAGTCATGGAATCTTCCAGGCTGGAAAACACCTTTCAGAGCTCTGAGCCCACCTGTTAACCCAAATCCCAACAGCAGAGAGCTCCCCTCTGTCTCCCTGAAGGACATGAGGGAGCTCGGGGGGCACCAGGTCACAGGCAGCTTGAGTGAGTCAATCTGCTGAAATTAAATCTGAATGAAAGTGGCTCTCTCCAGCCTTTTATCCTCTCCAATAATTTCTAGACGTGATTGTGGGGCCAAAGGCCAGTCCCAGCATACCCAAGTGAAGACAAAAATGCCTGGGTAAGTTAATTAGCTCTGCTTTCCCTCTTTGCCAAGTTCAGCAAGGGCACTGCCGAGCTGCTCCTCTGGCTTTGCTCCGGGTTGCACCCACTAGTGACCAAGCAACCCGTGATTAGAAAGGGGAACGTTTTCCCAGGTCAAGGGGAATCCAGACACTGGGACTGCTCTGGAGGCAGGGGCTGTGCTGGGCAGGGGGCGAGGGAGGCTGTGCCCAGCCCTGCCCCGGGACACGGCCCCAGCCCTTGAGCTGGTGATCCCTGACTGCTCTCAAACTGCACGAGAAGGTGCAGAACCACCACCATGTTCTTTACTTTTCTGCAGGACTTTCAGACAAAGAGGCTCAGCTGCCTTACCCAACCAAGTGCTGAGCAGTTGATGCTCCTGGGATGCAGTTCCTGGACAGGCTCCTGTGCCTGGAGGATTGTCTGGTTCCCAGAGCTGGGGAGCCCAGCTGGGGCAGGCAGTGAGCCCAGTCTACACCATGGACCACACCACGGACACCGAGCTGCCACTGCCCCCCAACACCGTGGCCAGGAGCCCTGTCCCTGTCCCCTGGTCCTGGAGCAGCACAACCAGCACATCCACGGGAGTGTCCGCACGGTGCCGTGGCATTGCCATGGCAATCAGCACCACAGAGGGCACTAAAAATAAACCCCAGCTCTGCAAAGCACAAAGATCATCCTGAACCCCAGCCCTGACTCAGCCACCTCCAGTCCTGGGGGGTGTGTGGTGCTGGGTCCCCACTCCCCACTGAGCACAGCAGGACATTCCCACCCACCCCCTCCAAAGTTCAGCTCCCCCTGCACAGGCACAGCATCTCCTGTGCCCCTGAGAGTGCCTGGGGCTGCACAGCACAGATGGGCATCGCTCCAGAGCCTCCCAGGGCTGTCATCAGCCAGGAAACCTCCTTTAGCCTCCAAAAACCCCAGAATCCAACTGATCCTCACTGCATTCCCAGTGTCCTGAACACTGTCCCACCTCCACACCAAGAAACCTGGACAGCTGGGAGAGCTCCAGCACAAAAAAAGAAACTGGCCACTTGTCAGAGGTCACATCTTGCCCAAAGTACAACAAAATCAGCCCAGGGAGCAAAGTGCCCGAGCAGCACTGGATGCCCAGGGTGCACCTGAAGTGATCCCGAGGGATAAAAGCTGCTCAGGAACATCAGCCCTGGCCACAAACCCAGCAGGACCAAGGGCCACCACGGGCAGAGCTGTGGGACTGCTGAGCTTCCCTTTCCCAAAGGCATCACAGGTTTGCACGGGAGAAACAACAGCACAGGGACTCCGGTGTCAGTGGCCAGGTCACGGGCCCCGTGAGCCCGTGGTCAGGTGTCAGAGCCATCAATTATGGATGGCAGCCTTGAATTATTGCTGCTGCTTCATTAAGGGAAGTGTGGGCACAGGGACGTGGGCAGACACCTCGTTGGGAGGGGTGAGCCCGGGTCCCCCTGGAGCAGCGGGACAGGGATGGTCCTCAGCCCATTCCTGCACAGTCCCTCAGCTCCACCACCTGCCCTGGAAGGAGCCGAAACTCTTCTCTTTAATTAACACTTCTCTTAATTAGCACACAATTCAAACTTGGCTGTCTGCAAAGCTTACACTTACCCCAGAACATTTTTCCACATTTTTTCTCACCCTAAAAAAACCATTAAAAAACAGAAGAAAACTAGCAAACAGTTTTATATTGACCTTTGTAGCCCAAATCACTCTGGGGAAGGATCCACAAGAAAGAAATCTCAGCTGTAAGGGAGCTCTTGAGCACACATTTAAATCAATTACATCCATAAAACCAGCTTTTTCAACCCAAAATACACTCCCATTTATAATGCACATGTAGACACCACCTTTATAATACAGTTTCTACATGTAAGCCCTTACATTAAAAAAAAGTCACACCAAGGTTCAAACATAATATTTTTATTTGTGGATAAAAATTAAGGCTCACAGTACTTTTATCATTTCACAAGCAGAAAAATGTTAAAAATCGAGACTGATGGGGAATGCCCCCAATACAAATTCCTCTAACTGCTGACATGTTTTACTGAAGACTCGAGGTGAACAATTGTACAGGGCAGCTACAGGTATTAGTTTGTAAACTAGGTGCTAAATATAACTTTTTTTTTTAAGAAATGTGAACAGAGTATGATGTTTCTCTCCACTTGTGGCTGTCCAGGACACATGGATTCCACAGAAACACCCAAACCCGCCGGGATGATCACACCAACCTTCCTAAGAACAACCCACCACGGCTACAACGCATGGCACAGGTGTCAGACAGGGGGAGAGAGCCAAGGGTCACAAACTCCATTGCCATAAGACATTTTGGATTTATAGTGCAATAGTTTATGCCTAAAATTTTCAATAGTCAACTTTCTGGCTTAAAAGTAAGAACCCAGAGTTGCTGTCTGGCTGCAGGAATGCAGCCCGGGGGATTGCAGGGTGAGATGAGGGCATGGCAGACTTCAGGACACGGGCAGACACGGTGCCTATGGGTAAGATGCAGCTCCAAGGAGGACTTTCCCAAGGGTGCAGCATGCAGGGCATAAAGGGCCCCTGTCCAGGTGTGCTGCAGGTGTGTGGTCAGAGGTACAACCACTCCTGTGACCCCCAACCACCACCACGTGTGTTTCATCCCGAGTTACACCACAACTATGGCACTGCAGGTCCATCTACACAGCCACCAAGAGCCTGGCTCAGACCCGAGGAGGGTTTGTTTTGCAGAGGGGCTCTGTACTATTTGCATTATTTTTAGTGATTCCTCCAGCTCTGCCTGTTTGCTGTCAAGGCAACACAACCCGTGGTGGCAGCGGGGCCGAGCCTGCGCACAGGGAGAGCTGGGAGGCACAGAGAGGCTCAGGGGTTTCTGCACCACACCAAAAGGATTCATTTCTTGCACTCTCTGGAGCTGAGATACGACCCAGGAATGACAACTACTGTCCTAAGCCTCTCCTTTCCTGACCAGAAATTAAATGCACTCTGAAGCCGTAACTTCCTTAGGGAGCTTCCCTCCGAGATCAGCTTGTTTTCCCAGGCCCCTGCTAGGCCAGGGTCTGCCCCAGCAAACTCCTGGGCTTGAAGCAAGAGCTCCTACAGATCACCACCCTGCAGTAAAGGAGCGTTTGGATTGGTAATCCCTGACCCACAGAAAGCTCAGCCAAAGGGCTCCGGGAGGTTATGATGGTGCAAGTCACTGCTGCCCTTTACAAAGGAGGCAGCTGAGACAGATCCAGCCCGAGCTGCCCAAGCTGCAGAGCCCTCCAGGAGCAGGGCTGGAGGGGGAGGCAGCTCCCCACTCCAAATCACACCAGCCACTGCTGCGCTGCCCTGCTGCACCCCCGTGTCCCCACCAGCCCCCGGAGCAGAGGGCTGGAACACACCATCTCCTCCCCCTCACGAAAAACCACCCCTGACACAGGCAAAAGAGAATACATTTACACCAGTTGGCCACTTCCTATGAGCAGAAATTAAACCCGATTTCCATAATGTGTAGGCAGTGAATGTAAGAACAGGAAAACCTGTGTGACCAAAAATATAGAACAAACACTTCCAACATTTTTCCAGTTCACAAATCCAGGCAAGGGGAGAGAGAAGTAGCTACAGCCATGAAAGCTCTATGTTACCAAACAGTTTAAACCAAGTATTTTAGCCCATAACACTATGGCATACTTGCAGCTGAACAAAACAACTGCTGAAACCAAACCACCAGGGATAAGAGGGATGAGCCTGGACACACATTCCAGTTCTCCCAGGGGACGTACCGGCAGGCACCCAGCAACCTGCTCAGGTCAGAATCCAACTGCTCCTGGCACAGGGCATGCTCAGGATTCTCAGGTGGATGGAAATGGCTTTGCCCCAAAACATAGAAAAGCTCCATGTCCAAAGTATCCATCTCTCCAATTATTGCTTCACTACAAAGAGCAGAACACGCGTGACGGGAGGATCTACACGGATCGGGAAGTCAGCCCCGATCCCAGGACTCCACACTAAGAACTACAGTGACCTTACAGATCAAGCTAAGCACAACACACACCCAAAAAAATTCCTGGAAAAGCAAATGTGTAGAAAATAAACTGTCATCAAGTCCAAGGAAAGCACAGGGGCAGCGGAGGGAACGCTGCGAGGCAGTGGGGGGCAAACAGGACTCTCAGACCCAGCAGCTCCGGTGCAACAGCTCTCCCAGCTGCACTCCCAGTCTTACAGTGCCATCCATGCCCAGAGCACACAGGGATCGTCCTCCCCTGCCTGGAGTGTGCCACGTGCACACACACAGGGAGCGTGGTCACAGCTGTCACCACACACTCACCCGCCGAGCCAGGGCGGACACACAGACAGAGGCGATGGCAGGAGATTTTAGCACTGCTCCACATTATTGCCGTGGGCCAAGAGTCAAACAATATAGAACAAGTTAACAGTACACAACATACACAGCAACTCCACAACTCAACAGTGCCCACTACTCCATTTGGCAAAATATTTATTTATAATAAATCCGTTCGAAAGCAGTTGGTCACAAAGAATTCCTTTTACATGTTTAGGCTGTAACAATGCTTTTGGTAGAAGTAACTAAACGGTCTCTTTTGACACAGTGTACAAAAACAGAGACACCCCAATGACAGTAAAACACATGAGAACGGGGAGAACTGGTAAGACAAAGGCAGAAGCAAGAGGGACCTGTCTGTGCCCGGCAGTGCTGCCATGGTTATTTACCCGTACAATCCTCAGCCCGCGTCGGGATCATCCCCAGCACAGCTCTGAACTGCAGGATTATGCTCCAGGAGAGGAATCTGATGCGATGTAGCAGCTCCAGTCACTCTTTCACAGTACTGCATGTCAACACTGGGAATGGTTTCTGATATGGTTTAGACTGCACACAGTACTTGGATAGAAAAAAAGTTAATTACTCCCACTCCGTAGTTCCTGGTGGCTTTGATGTCAAGTCATACATCACCCGAGAAATGCCAGGAATCTTCTTGATTTCTGCCACCATTTTCAACACAACCTGTTATGGAGGGGAAAAAGAACATCAGAAAAGAGTGTGTAAACCAGACCTGATGAAAATTACCCAAGAACAGCCTGAAGGAAAACTGCTCACACTAATTCTGATAGATACAAGGGAGGAGAGCGTGCTGCCATTAGCACATACCCATCAATTAATAATCAGCTGAGCCAAAACCTCTGGCTTATGGTTTTTGCAGGTACATTTGGGACTTGCTGGGTTTTGGCACAGACTAAACCACACTGTGGATCACAAAACACAGCCCTCAAGGCAGCAGCTCTTCAGCTTCAGAGCTGTTCATTAAAGTTCAGCAGGAACACACTCTGCTGCGTGTTACCAAAGTTCTTGAAACCCTAAATGGATAGTTTCCCAGAAAAAAAAAAAGCAGTTTGAACCTGACTCCTAAATCTTTTTAGTCACCTGAAGAGCCAACAGGGCACTGAGATGTTAAAACCAGAAGTGTCAATCAAGGACAATTCATTATGTAATTATTTCCAATTACTAATGCAAAAACTAGTTCCAAAGTCCCAGGAATGGCTGGGTATTCTCTTCTTTACTTGGTGGCATTTTGGCTCAGTTCTGCTGGAAAGCCTGTAAGTTTGTCACACCCATCTGCCAGCTCCTCATTTTGCTAGTTTTTCCCCAAAACACCACCATATCCTTTCTAATGAATATTATGAACAAGAAAAAATTGCAAGAAAATCCAAGTCAAGGCAACCGAGAGAGAGAGGAAAATGAAAATGAACCATCTACGAGAGAAGGTGCTGTTGAAGAGGAAGGCAAAGCCCACGTTACCTCCTCTGGGACCTCGTTGCCAGGGGTGGCTGCGATGCCAGTCATGAAGTCACTGGTGATGAAGGGCCTGATGACCACAGACCTCTGGCAGGAGGGCTGTTTCTGGAGGGGGTCCCGGTCGAAATGCAGCGGGGTCAGGATTATTGGCATCTGGCTGATTTTTCCGGCGTAACCTTCAGCAAACAGTTGCACAAAGGGCATTCATTTGGTTGGCAGACACGAGTGGTACAGAATTCCCACACGTGCTTCAAATTCTGCACCAGGAGCTGCATTTATGTATTGCAGGATCTTCTCCCTACTGCTGTGACACCCCAGAGGCCACAGTGGGGCACCACCAGAGCTGCTCAAACTAGCACTGCAGGCACTGGGCAGGCCCTGGCACAGGGTGCCCAGAGAAGCTGGGGCTGCCCCTGGATCCCTGGAAATGTCCCAGACCAGGTTGGATGGGGCTTGGAGCAACCTGGGCTAGTGGGAGGTGTCCCTGCCCATGGCAGGGGTGGGACTGGATGGGCTTTGAGGTCCCTCCCAACCCAAACCTTTCCAATGATTTTATAAACTACCACTTGAGATGATCCTCAGCCTTTGCAGTCTTGCAGAAAAATCCCAGATAACCTGAGTTATCCCTGTAACTTACTGTGAGTCAACTAAAGATCCAATTTCCTTCTGACATAACACAGCCATGGGGTTTTATCAATTCCCACATCAAGCCCAATAAAGCAACATTCACAAATACCCCTTTGAAATACTCTTTGAACTAGTCAAGAGAAAGCTCTCCAGTATCCCCCATGGTGGTGGCTGACAGGTAACTCCAGACAATCACCTCTCACTTATTTCCTTCTAAATTATCTCCTCCTGGAAGTCAATACACAGCCCCCTAATTTCCCTGTTTCAATGATCTCAAAGTCTGACATGGAGGTGTGTGGCAGCTCACAGTGCTCAGGCTCCCCCCTCTGCCAGCCCCGGCCTGAGCTGCTGGCACAAGGAGGT
This sequence comes from Anabacerthia variegaticeps, assembly GCA_035583185.1. Lineage (NCBI taxonomy): Eukaryota > Metazoa > Chordata > Aves > Passeriformes > Furnariidae > Anabacerthia > Anabacerthia variegaticeps. The sequence continues at coordinate 996,185 of JAWWEW010000012.1, read as the reverse complement.
TTGTCACTAAATCATAACTCCAGTCTTATTTTTAGGAGCAATTCATTCACACAAAGCCAAGTGCCACCAAAAGTTAGCAAGACACAGCTACAGTTTTACCAACACAACCAACAGTGTTATCCTCAGCCTTTTGAGGTTAATTTTGTACAAATTCTGTTCAGACAGCTTTGCAAACTGAACATGGATTCTCAAAAAGAGATATCTGTTTTAACTCGATTTATACAAAATACAGGCAAGTCTGAGGCAGTGCTTCCCACACAAATCACATCTCCAGAGGTAATTAAGTTAAAAAATAAAGACTGAACCTCAGAACTCTTTAATCCCAGACTGGCTGTGCACTATATCCAGGGACCTCAACACTCCTGGGTGTGCAGGAGCTTTTACTTCAAGTTAAGAGACAGGAAAGCACGACAGGCAGGGAGGAGCATCATCACCATTGGAAACTTGGTATTTGGGCTCCTTTCTTACCACAAAAAAACCCACTATTTAAAACCTCTGTCAAGTTTCTTTGGGTAAATACTGAGGACTGAGACCAGCAGAGAGAAGGAATTTTGCTCAGTTTAGCTGGCTGTCAGTACTTCTTGCACAGCTCACAGTGCAGTGAGACCCCACAGCTCTGGGCTTCAGGACATGCCAGAGGCAAGGCTCAGTTCCCCCACATCCCCTCAAATTAATCCCAGTCTTTTAGCTATCAGCTTCTACAGCTTTCACCATGCCATTAGCTGACCACTTGTTCTGCAGCTATTTGGGAAGGTTACAGATGCTGACAGCACCACTGGAACAGTTCCCACCAGGTTTGCAGGGATCTGACCCCTGGGACAGGCTGCAGACCTACCAGACTCCCTGAGAATGTTGTGAGCCTCAAAGTCCGCTTGCCGTAAAGTGCTGAGGACTCCTGTGGTCAGGAAAGTGGGGGTGACATCTGTGGGGGGCTCCTTCACCGGGGGGCCAAACACATACACAACTCTGCAACAAACAGGGCGACACCCACAGTTTACGTTCACTGAGTAAACCAAACTGCATCTTTACTGTTACAGTGAGAAAACAATGAGAAAGCAGCACAATGTTTTATTTGGCTTGCAATTTCTAACAGGAACTCACCAAACCCCCATTAACTACTAAACCTTATTGTCATTGAAGAGCTGGCCACTAACACTGCAATTTATAAATCTGCATAATTACATCTGTAATAAAATATCTCCTGCATTCAAGGCAGCCACCTCAGCTTTCTCTCCTTAACCCCACTTGTTGTGCCTCAGATGGTGCAGAGCACAAAGCAGAGTGTGACACCCAGTGCCAGATTTACTGCTGTGGATTCCCACGAGGTATTTGAGCTTGTGGATACAAACCAAGAACAACTTGTCCAAAACCCAGAGCAGAAAAACACACAAGCTTACACTGTGTATTTCTGTTTGCAATGCAAAGCCTGCAGGCACAGCTGGGCAGGGAACCAGCTATGCCAGTGTCCCCCCATGCCAGCCTCGCTGTCCCTGCAAACACCCCTGGCAGAGCAGGGGTCCCAGGGCTGTGGGAGGTTCGGGGGCAGCAGTAAATCCAGCAGAGCCTAAAGAAGGCAGCAGTGCTGTAAAGCCAGCACACACTCTGAAATTGCACGGGCAATCCTGATTTATGCCTTCTTTTGTCCCCTCTGCATTTCACTGAACCAATTATCTTGCAATTCAAGGTCTCACCTTTTAGAATAAGAGCTCTGTCCGTAGGTGTCACTTATGTGAGCAAATGAAGGTTTGCTATAAGCAATTAGGAGCAGTTTCATCAGAAATCCCCCAGCCAGGCAAGGAGGATATGATTCTCCAGAGCTGATTTAATGTCTAAGCAGCTTCAGCTGCTGGGAAAAGTTAGGGAATCAAGTAGGTAAAAAACTGTATCCTCAGAGAGCACTCAATTAAGATCAAACTGCCCAGCTCTGGAGCTCTCCTTGTGCCATTAGAACCGACATTCCCATGTAAATCCTCATCAGCAGGCTGGAGTCTTGCAGAAGAGAACTGCCTAAGTTATACCGGATGTTTTCTAAACAAGTGCTCTAAAAATGAGCTATCACAGGCTATCAATTTCTTTTCAAGCTAGAAATGAATCTGTATTTTGATTTATTCTGTATTTGTAACCTCTGTATGATACACTTGTCCAATACATAAAGAAAATTATACTATAAACAAGAGAATGCCTGCACATGCTGAACTTTCTTGTTTTAATTAGCTCATTAAAAATAAGGACAATTCAACAGTTACCTGTTTATGTTGTGGCACATGCGTGGTATGAGCCTGGCAAGAAACATCAGGGAGTCCCAGTGTGGAGCATCCTTACTGGAGATCCCACAAACGTAGCTGTACGAACGGCAGTCACCCTGGAAGGACAGAGTGGGAACTGCAGGGAGCCTGGCTACCAGAATAACTCACCAGACCCTCCTGCCCATCCTGCAGCTGACAGGGCCACATTTCAGGCCAATATGTAGCAGACACTGAGGTGGTGAAATCAGTGTCTGGGAGATACTGAGGGGATGAGGAAACACAGAGCAAGATGACAGAGCTAAGACTGTCTAAAAGGAAAGATTCAGAATGGGAAGATTCATAGACCAGAGTAGGGGGATTGATTGTGTGTTGGTATTTTTGTGACAAAGTCTAGAAATCGGATGACACTGCAGCTTAAAAGACTAACAAAAGCTGACTGCAAAGAGTCACAGAAGCCACACACGACACTAAGCAGTGAAAATAAATGTAACTCAATGCTGATAGTGTAGAGAAAGGCTCTTTACAGCTCTGAGTGCTCAGGAAGGAAAGCTTCCAAGTCATTGCACACAATTCCATGGCCATGCCAGCTCAGCACTTGGTTTGCATTTCTGTCCCCAAAGGAGGGAAAGGGAAGGGAACAGTGGGGCTGCACAGATCTGTGTCCCCTGCACTGCTCCAGGACCTTTCCTCCAAGGAGAAGGATCAGTGCAATGCAAAAAAGCACAGGAAGGGGCAAAAAACACATTCACATACAGGAAGGAAGTATTTTTAACCAACTTAGTCTGAGACCCTTGAGCCTCATCAGGACAACAGGATGGCAGCAGAGATCAATGGGACTGTAAATGTTGTGAAGAAACTGCCTGTGAGTGACCAGCACCACTGACTGGATAATCTCCTCAAATGCAAGCCCTGGCACCTACCCAGGTGCCCATTCAGGTATCCTGACACCTCTGCACTGCACCAGCACTGACAAAGGACAACAACATGGCTCTCACAGCCATCTGGACTTTATCTCCTTGATAAAGCTCTTTATGCCCACATCTTAAAGCAGCAAATACGCTGTTGCACCCCAGCCTGCCACCCCACCAGGAAGGAGCTCCCAGAACATCCCTGGAATGCCCCCACTTACCTGCACTCCCACAGTTTTGATTGGTAGCAAGAAGGCATTCAGTGAATGTAGGCTTGTAATCTGCATCAGCTTCTCCTGGTCTTCCTCACTTGTGCACGCCTTGACCCTTTGCAGCAAAGTGTGTGGCTGTGCAAGGATGCAGAAAAATACACTTGTTAAATAAAGCTCCCAAGCCCTCAAACAGAACTTGCACAGTGCAATTAAAATTGTTATTTAAGTAGCTGTTTGCTTAAATTTAGTATTCATACACTCCTTGGAACTATTTCAAAAATACCTTTCATTTGATAATTAAATATTAGCAAAGGCACTTCTCTTTGATTAGTCTGTATTTTCAGCTGAGCCTCTCCAAGGCCACAGGGGAAGCTCTTTCCTATGCTTATTCTCTCTTTCACAAAGCTGTACTTTTCATTTTTGTTGCACTACAATTCCTTATGTTTTAAAGGAAAAGTAGGTGTAAATACTTGCCCCTCAGGATTTACCAAAAAGCTCTGGCAAGTTGTTTTGAACTTACACCTCAGAGCAGGCCCCTGTTAATGACTTTCCAGCTCCAAGTGAGCTTAGAGCAATCACAAAGGTCATCACAGTTAAGAGATGTGGAATTTAAACATCACCAGTTAAAAACTCCAGGTTTTGGTCCAGGACTCCTGGCAAGCACCAGTTCCTCACTCCTGCACTTTCATTTACACGTTCACTGATTGATTTGGTGTGCAAACCTAGAAAGTTACACTTATTTCAGGGAGGGAAGACCTTTTCCTAATACTCTGTGCTCTGAAGCATCTCCAGAAACCTCATTTGCACAAAGTTTAACTACAACAACGCTTTTTTACTATCTGAAAGGTGAATAAAGTCCCATTTTCCAGAAATTGTTCAACACTTGCGCCAGTCATGGCACTAAAATTTATTCCACTGTACTGCATTGAATAGCTTCAAGTGAGTTGTACTGAGACCCATCATTCCTTAAAGAGCACAAAGTAGTCATTTTAACCTTCTACCAAATTAAACCTCACTGCAGCCCAGTCACACCCCTGCTCCAGCCCAGTCACAATCACACCACTTCTGTGCTTATCAAAATTTAGAATTTTCTTACCTTCTTCACACTTGCAGAAAAATCTGCAACTATTTTCAAAATGTTGTTTGTTTCTGGGAAGTCTTTGCACACATAAGGCTCTTCAGCACAGATCACTCTGATTGCTAGACCAGGGCCTGCAAAGAAACGTTGAAAAAAGCCTTACACTAAGTAACAGGAAGCTGATTTTCCCTTAGAAACGTGGAACAGTGGGTCAGTCTCTGAGTACTGTGGATTTTGCCACTGTATGATTCAATCATCCTAATACCCACCAAGACAAAAATCCCCAACCCACAAGCAGTTTATTCCAGAAAGACAATTTCTGTTCAGTACATTTAAGCATGAATTTACATTTAAGCATTAACTGCTTACACCTTAAACATGCTGGTGGTGCAATGGAGCAGTTTGTGGTGATGAAGTGCTGGATGCAAATCCAAAATGAACAGCAACCTCCTCCCTTTCTTTGCTGGGCAGCTGGGAAGAACTCTGGCTATACCACACAGTGGAGTCTCCACTGTTTTTAAAGACCCCCGGGGGCTATTTGACCTTTTGGCTTATTAATTAGAGGTGCAATGTGCTGGCCACGGCAGCAGACAGGCCCTTGCCTTCCCTGGGGTGCTGCACTAGCACAGCCCCTGTGTTCTGCCAGCTCTCAAACACATGGGCAGAAGAACACCTCCCTCCTAAGAGGGTGTGGACTTTGCTGTATTCCCTACTCGGATGTTTCCTGGTGGAGAACTCGTGCTATTCTCCAGGCACTCATTTTCAGGGCAGCAAATGCTCCTTGGAAAGGCAGAGCCAGGCCATTATTCCAGGTAAGGTACATGTGGCAGCTCAGGCAGCTCTCACTGCACTTACTGAGAATTCCTGCTTCGGCTTCTCCAGCTCAAAAGGAACAAATACAGCTAAACCAGCAAATTTAATTTTACTTTTATTATGTACATTTATTAAGCCGCTCTGAAATATTTTCCTGAATGAGAATCCTGCTAAAGTAAAAACCTAAATCAGTTTTTTCTGTGTTTAGACATGAGTTTTATACTCCACCACAGTGCAGGTAAGCATGTCCCTGGTGTGATGCACAGCCCTGCACTGAGAGCACAGATCAAGGCCCATACCTGGGAAGGGATGCCTGGAAACCAGCTCCTCAGGAAGGCCAAGCTCTCTGCCCAGCACTCGCACTTCATCCTTGTGAAAGTCCTTCAGTGGTTCTATTACTTTACCCTTTAAAAAGAAAAAAAAAGGCAATTTACAGTCCAGCTCCAGTGTTTAGGTTATGGCAGTCAAACTGGCCTGCTCCTCAGGGCAGCAGGACAGAGGGGGAGGCAAGCAGGCTTCAGGCTGTGCCAGAAGTGTCCTCAGCCCCAGCAGTGCAGACACAGCTGGAAACTAGCTGTTTTCAGATTCAGACCTTTGCCTTTGCTGGATGTTCAAACCAATCCAAAAGCCCTGAAAATTCTTTGTGCAGTGATGAATATTAGAAGTGTGGATCATAGGAGTTCTCTCCTCTCCTGTGGGTGAGAGCCTCTGATAACTGAGCACCTTCCACCAGGGCTGTTAAGTGATCTCTGATGTGTAGGTTCTTTCTTAGAGGATTTTGTAACACAGAGAACTAATGCCAGAAAAAGCAAATTAAGGAAGTCTCCTACGTTTGCTTCATATGCTAGTATTTAAGAGCTGTGCCCAGGAAAGGGGTTTAAAAAGCTTTTCTAGACTTCAGACTGAACAGACCAACTGGGAGTAGCATCAAAGGGACAGGACCAGGGCAGCCTGTCTTCAGACAGTCCAACCTCTTGTGTTCCCATCATCTCCAAGCTCCTGGCTGTCACCCACAGATGTCCATTTTGGGCCATTTCAGAAAGATTTTTGGGTTCTTGAATTGCTAACTGGCAAAGCAGAGTGTGTGCCACCAGCATGCTGCTAGCAGATCTCTGAACATATTACTAGAAATGTGATGCAGAAACTGCACAGGAACAGAAAGAACTCACCCCTGGAGGTACCTGCAGGAACCATCCTTAGATTTCAACTCATTTAAATATGTTTTTCTCATTCCCTCTCAAGAGAGAATACTTCGCTCAAAGAGTTGAATGTTAGACAAAGCTCAAGATAAGGAGAATTCTGTCCCTCTCCCAAAGCAGGAGCTGATTATCTTTTTTCCTAAGCACTTTTTTCACAGCCCTGTCGTTGTTCTTGCCTGAACCCGTGATGTGACAGGTCTGGACTATCACTACCTGAAGATTACTCATTGACTTGTATCCACAGAAGGACTAAGTGACCCATTACACCACAGATTTCACTTAAACCAGAATAAAGCTGCCTGAGAAGCCCTGAACTGCTCTCCTGCTGATGGCATTGGTGCTTCCCTGCTTCCTCACCAAACGTGGGTTTGTTTGGAGGGCTAAAAAGCAAAAGAGCGAGAAAACAGCTTTTGGTTTGCAGTTGAAACATCACTGTTCACACTGCATGAACCCAGTGTCAGTCCCCTGACATCCTGGACAATGGCTAACCATTCTGACCACTTTGGGAATGTAGTAACTGGAAGACAGTGTAATAAAGTGTAATGTGTCACAGTAGAATCTCATGGGCCTCGTCAGAGCAGGGTCCCAGCAGTGCAGGACAGTTACAGCAGCAGGATGTACTCATGTCAGCTGCTGGCCCCTGCAGCCCCAGCCCGGCCCACACACCTCCTCCCGCAGCTTGCGGATCAGCTCCGTGTCGTTGTGGTGAGTCTTGATCACCTCAGCTTTGCCACTGGCCACCAGGGAAGCACTTTCAATGAGATCAGGCCTGAGGGTTCCCTGAGCCAGAAAAACCTCTTCAGGTTTCAGGTTCATTTCTCCAATAACTTCGTTGGCAATCTATAGGACGAAGAGGAAAATAAAAACAGTTCCGCTCTGCTTTTGGCTGCCCGAGGGCTAAAGAAGGTAATGGGTTGCCTGACAAATGATACTGAGCTGGAACAGTACAATCAGGAACACTAATGATGACACCATCCCACTATTGAAATAGTCCTACAACTCCATACTGTGTTCACAGAGAACAGAAGAAATGCCTTCAGACTGCAGGAACATCAGCACCTGTTAAATATTCCCTCTGTAACACACCCATGACTCCTCGGGTCACCCACCACTGACAGGAGCACTGATCAACCAGCCAGACATGAGAGGTGGATCAGAAATCACATTGAAAGAGAATCAGCCAAACAACAAATAAACATCACCTTAACAAAGGTGTCACCAATGATTTTCCTCTTTTCTTCAGGACTTGTGGTCATATTTAAGGTCTTGCTAATTCTTTTCCGTGGAGTTCTGTCCTCATCTGAGATGGGCAGAGTTGTTGTACCATTATAGAATGAATGAGCTGCATTCACCACTGCAGGGAATCACAGAGATTTTTTTGGACAAAGTCAGTAAAGATTTTGATGCAAGGTTACAAAAAAACAAGTTTCACTTTGTTGCTTTAAAAACGGAAAATAAAAATTATCCCAGTCCTTTGACTATTAAATAGGCTGTTCAATACCTCAAGAATTAGTTGTAATAAAAGCCTTTTATTTCTCCTATTAACCTATTATTTTTTCATACTGTGACAACCATAGGAAAGTTCAGTTCTTGCTTCCCCTCTCAGATTATAATTCACTTGCTTTAAATAGTTTACAGGACACTGTTTCCCCAAGGCCTTTCTGCAACCAAAATTAAATGATGCACTATTTATTCATGCTACATTATGCCTCTTAATTTAGAGAGGCTCTCAACCCAGAGATCAGCTGGGAGGCTCTCTGGCATCTTTACCAGCACTGAACTCCCTGACCTACAGAAGGAGCATTTGCAGCAAAGGGATTCCCTCAATTTGTTCCCCTGGCTGCCTGCCAGAGCCCAGGTTTATTGCTCCACAGACTGCAAGAATAAGACATGGATTTTCTGCTAAAAAAAAGTAAAAACAAAATAATTAAAAAAAAAGTGTATGGAATAAAGCTCAGATTTTGCTGCACTGTCTGAGGGCTAGGCAGTGGAAAGCATTGCTCACCTAGTGCCACAATTCCTGGCCAAAACAAAGGAGAATCCCTTGACAACACACAGTGCCCTAGGAAGAGGCAGCTATTACTCACTAAATTAGTCAGCCAGGCAGTAAATTCAGCTCTTGCTGTTTGCACAAAATTTGTCTTCTCTGACCTCCTCATACTTGAGGTACAAGAGAACATCCAAACCTTCTCATCAGCCACGTCAAGGCACTTTCTGCTCACTCATAATGAACTGCTTCATAGAATCACACAATCACTGAGGGTGGAAGAGACCTCTGAGGTCACTGACTCCAGCCTGTGGCCAATCACCACCTTGTTCTCAACAAGCTCTCCAAACCCAACCAAAATGCTCCTATTTAAAAGCAAGAAAAATTGCCTTGAGAAAGTAATTCTGGCTGGAATGGCACTCAATCACACAAAAAAGCTCACAGTTTAAAAAGAAAGAGATCCAGTATAAGAAATAAAGCCCCAAGTGTTAATCAAAACACTGGAGAAACTGGAAATCCAGGGAGTTTTGCAGCAGCTGGACAGGGTCACTCAGCCATCAGCAGAGAAGTGACTGAGGCACAAACCCATTGCTCTGCTGTGCCCCAGCTAAGAGACTAAAGCATGCAACAAACTGCCCTATCAAATCAATTAAGGCTTCATATTTTAGGGTTTATTTTGTGAATAGGCCCAGGTGGCTCCAAATCACCAAGCCTGCTTTGGTAGGTAAAGCCTGAGAAGGACAACTCAGTGAAAGAGAACACGGAATGCAGGTTTTGGGAGAAGAGCAGGTGACTCCCTACTGGTGCAAGGCCCCTTTGGCAGCAGAGCTGTGGTACCTTTCACTTGGATGCCCAGCTTCTTGAGGGCCTCCTCCACAGACTGGCTCTCCCTCTTGCGCATGAAGCCGTTGTCGATGTGCACGGCGATGACCTGGTCGCGGTTCAGGGCCCGGTTCAGCAGGGCCGTGCACACTGTGGAGTCCACACCGCCACTGAGCAGCACCTGGGGGACAGGGAAAAGGGGAAAAAAACCAAATTTGGTCAGCTGTCTGTGGGAGAGTGTCAGCACATAATTCAGAGGCAGCCAGGAGGAGGAGAACAGGCCCCTGAACCACAGCCAATGGCTTGGAAGGAAACAAGAACTCAAATGATGTGTTGACCCAACTGTGCAATCTTTCTAAAACCTGTTTGATGCATGACCCAAATCATGACAGTTCTGCATTTTCCAAGGGAACCTGCATACCTATCAAACAAACACTGAGCTTGGATTCAATGCACTCACCAGGACCTTCGAGGAGCCCACTTTGTCTTTGATGTTCTGGATGCACTGCAGTTCCCTGTTCTCCACCGTAAAGGTGCCACTGCAGCCCGCAATGTCGTAGAGGAAGTTCTTCAGGATCATCTTCCCGTTCACTGTGAGGCTCACCTCGGGGTGGAACTGGGCTCCATAGAGTTTTTTAGACTCGTTTGCTATGCCTTCATTGGTGCAAGGAAACGAGCAGGACAGAACAGAAATAAATCAGTAACTTGGAGGTGAATGCATATCCAAATCAAGCACACATTGTATGCGTGTTTTATTCTGCCACCTTTTGGAACAAATCACCAAACAAAATTAAAGATTCTGGTTAAGAATTAGGAACAAGGGTATTGTTTTATATGTACAACATGCAATCCCTCAGAAACCAAGGAAAACACTGAGACAAGCCAGGAAAACCACTCTGAAAACAAAAACTGATTAGTTTTTCCTCACCATGATGCCTCATCCAACCTGAAGCCAAGCCACGCTGACCCAGCTGCATCCAAGTGTCCCTGCCTGATTTAGGAGCTGTATCTTCAGACTTTTTATTTTAATGAAAGATTTCAAATAAGTCAGGTGAATACTCTGAGATCTTACTAAATGGCTCAGCACACTCAAGATCTCTCCAGGGATTCCAAGGAAAGAGACTCCAGGGGGCTGTTTGGGATTCAGTAACTCCAGTGGCTCTCAAACCTCAAATCTAAGGTCCTACATTTTCCTGTGACAATCTGTGTGTACTGCTAAAACCCTGCTTTCAGTACCTACATTATTCCTGCTCAGTTGAACATTCATGCAATATTAAATAACAAGTTAATCAATCTTTAATAATGACTTAAGCAGTGTTTGACTTGTACTATTAGAGTGTAAAACCCAAACCCCACTCACATCACAGTACATGTCTCCATCCCCCCTGCCCCAAGGGCACAGGATATTTTATTTCAAAGAGAAACCACATATGCATACTTTAAAATGGCAAATATAAATGTTAACTCTTACTTAAACCACATTTAAATCAGAACCTTTCCTTTTAAAGTCTATTTTTTTATTATCACGACAGCACAACACACAAACATACATAAGAAACTGTTAAAAACAATTCATTTGTTTGGCAATTAAATAACAAGTGATACTACTCTGTTCCCATTTGGTTTCAACACCTGTCTGCCATAATTCTCTCCTTTAACCAACATTACCAAAAGGCAATTTCATAGAAAATAGATACCTGCTATAATGTTCCCAGACTGTGCCACCACTTTGAATCCATCAGCTACTTTATCCACACTATCTCCATGGGTGAGGAGCACAAGCTCTTCCTTCTGAAGGCCCCTGCACAAGGATTAAAAACTAGAATCAGTTCAAGAAAGAACAAAGACTTAACTCCCTGCCTTTCCAAGGGAGGCCCTGAGGGATCCCAAGAAAAGCCCATCTCTCTTGACCAAGACATTTGAAATATGTGCAGGATTTCCTTCCCAGAACAGCCATGTCCAACCCCAAGATGCTTCCCCTGGAAGCTGTGTAAGTTCTTGTACAATACACACCTCATCCGAGAGGGAATTCATTTTAATTCTGAAGGGTTTGGGTTTTTTTCCTTATAAACATCCCAATATTGAAGTATCCTCCGTTGGAGATGTGGAGCCATCTGAAGTCAATCAGGATCCTGGGAGTCCTGCTTTTTATTTCAACAAAGTGAACTTTTCTTGTTGAAAACTATGTGTTTTCAGGACAATTTGGGCAGGTACAAAGTTCTGCAGGAGCCCAGTAAAGTTAATAAAACTGGAACACCAGGTGTAAGTAAACTGCCAGACTTTACAAGGAACCTGAGAGGCACTGACTAACCACTAAGAAATCTGATTCTGGTTTTATAAAAACATCACAAAGCAATTTCAAAGGAAGGTAGAAAATGAATGGGTTTGGATTTTCTATGACTTTTCCAAAACTGGATGGGTGTCAACCAATACAAGAGCATTGCACAGTAGGAGAGGAGCTTAACACAAATATTCTCAGGTCATGGTACAGGGTTTCAGGGAAGACTTTCTACTTTGAAATAAGGGGTTACACAATATCCCAAGCAAATATATATGTATTTCTTGAGAACTTTTGCTTAAGTATTTGTTCCAATGAGTATCCTGCCTACTCATGACCACCCTTGTAGAAGTTGTATTAGAAATTATCAGCTAAGTATTGATGCAATTTCACTCTTTTCTTTAAAACAATGTTCCTCTCATCCAGACACCCCTTTCCAGACAGGCATTTCCAATGTGGTTTTGGTAACTTAAAAGGCCTCTGCACCTGAACAGTGAACACGTGTTGTCCAGAGTGATGCTGAACACCCCATCCTCTCGAACACTCTTCTTGTGCACTGTGCCTCCAAACACCTTGTTCATCATCTGCAAAACAGGAATGCTGCATGGAAAAGCACCACACAACCCAGTATCACTTCATACTCAGTCTGCCTATGGCTGCCAACAGCTCTCTAATACATACCAGGCTAGTTTCTCATTATTACACTCATTATGTCTTCCAAAATTATAAAAATTCTCTCCAAAATTAGTCATTGCTCTGTACTGGTCTCAGTTCCCTCTGCCAGCTCAGCTGGGGACAACTGTCACACACAACAAGCAGAAATCCACAGCAGGCAACAGGCAGAGCCTTGCAAAATAATGTATATGTAAATTCCGTAGTTATACCTGCTTACATGGCTGCTCTGAAAACCAGCTGAGTATCTAAGGCCATGTCAAAAAACTGCATTTATTCCCTTAGTTTTATTCTGTGACTCTTAATAATCCTTGCTATATGAAAGCAGTACAATTCTCAACAAATTTTTTCTTTCTCCATCCTTGCTCTACTGTTTGTAGTTGGATATTTGCATTTTAGATTTTAGAAATCTCAAAACAAAGATTTCTTTTTTTTCCCCTTGCAAATACAACTGTCAATATTTTGAGAGTTCCAATACCTTTAATTTTCAGAGACTTAAAGCTTGGGTTTAGACCCAGTTTGATATTGCACTTATTGCTCTTAACTGATTTCAATCTGTTGTAATGAAGTAGTAGTGCATTAGTACACGCACTTGATTAATTACCCTAAGGAACTCCCCTGCTGGAGGCTGCTTAAGGGGGTTTTAATTTGCCATTTTAAGGCTCATTTTAATATTACACACATTCCCTTTTAGGCCAGGGAGTGCCAACATGGTGTCCCCAATTGCTAGCCTTTCCAAAGGAGTTCTTCCAGCCATTATTCAGCACCTCTGAAGGGCTAAGAAACCACTAACCCCACAAAAAAGCAAGATGCACAAGCAGAAGTCATGCATCTAATCCAGCCCTTGTCTCCTCGGAAGTTTGTTTCTTTGCTCAGCTTGGATCTACCGGGTCACTGCAGGACCACCAGTGAGTCCAAAGTAAGTAAGTGGGGTTGTTTCTTTTTTTTTTTTTTTTTGGGGGGGGAGGAGTGTTAAACACTCTTAAGAACTATGCTAAAACATTCCATGCTTCAAACACTAATTCCCTTCTTCCCACAAGGGGAACATTTTTAAATACCAGCTGGGCAGAACTAGTGACTGATACATTATATTTACTATGACAAAAAAAAAAAGGTAGTATGGAACTCAAAACCACTTATGCTATTGTTCATGGAATGGTCTGGGTCGGAAGGGACATTAAATCCCACCCAGTGCCACCCCTGCCATGGACAGGGACACCTTCCACCAGCCCAGGTTGCTCCAAGCCCCATCCAGCCTGGGCTGGGACACCTCCAGGGGGTTTAAGGGTTCTGTGACTATCCCCACAGCACCTGCATGCCATAGCAGATTCCAAGCACTGGTTTTCCTATTGTAAATATGGCTGGGTCAAACCATGGTGCATCTTCTGCATACACTGAGTTTGGTCCTCCAGATATGATGATAGCTCTGCAGAGGAAACAAAGAAAACATTAACTCAAATATGTTGTTTATTTAAAATCTCTTCATTTGCTTCAAGCACTGACGTTGTCTCGCATCACTCTTTGAACTTCATAATTATAATATTCATTTTAACACAGATATCCTACCATGTACCTCTGCTATGATATAGCTGTCAAACCCAGCATTTTGCCACAGAGGTATGTCCTCAGTTTAAACAATGTCAAATGTAAACCATCTTAACAAGTGCCTGTATTTTAAATTCCTCATAGCCAAGCATCAGCAAGATGGCTGGGACAAATCAGAGTGTTAGCATTAAGATATATATGTATACTTCATGAAGCCTGTGACATCTGGAGGGGAGCTGCACTCAAAAAACACACTCTCAGATTTCTAAGTCTGCTGAAAAAATGTCCCCTAATCCATTCTGATTATCCAGAGGTGGCATTAGCAACAGGTTGGGAATGACAAGTCCAACACGTGACAGCATGTACAGTTTGAAGTTAATACTTCCCACTGTAAAAGAAGATTAAATCACTTCAAAGAGGAAGGGAGGATTTTTGCAAACCGTAATGATTTACAAGACTGTGAACTACAGAAGCACCAGTTGGGCAACACTTTTGGCCCCAGCGTGGGATCAGCCAGGGCTGGACCAGACCTTGGACTCCTGTACTGTTTATTCCACAGAGAACATCAAACTTGTTATTCCGAGCCAGAAATGCAAAACCGAATGACAGAGAGCTTGCATAAATAGGATTAGATGTATCTAATAAAGCTTGTTTCCAGCATTAGTTAGAGTTTGCCAAGCAAGTACTGAGAAAACCCAGGTTCTCTGGTTTTGAGCAGCTGGAACAGGCACTGTGCTGACAACACCTGCACCACCAACAGGAACAACCACACAGGGACAAGCCCTGTACCCAATGTCCCCTGCAGCCACACAGGCCCCAGGCAGGAGAGGGATGGATTTGGAAGGGGCAGCATTTATTTCTCCCTGTGCTGGGACCTACAGGTGAGCTCTGCAACAAGGATACAGCTGACCAAGGGACAGACTTACAGTGAGCCCTCCTGACAGCCAGGACCTGCTGTGCATGCACAGGCACTGCTGCTCAGGCTGGAGACTTGATGAATTTCCTCAACTGCAACACTGGCAGGGAGAGCCTGCACACCCTCCATGCCTGGTGGAATTACTGCTTCCAATAACTCCACGTTCAGAAGCACCTGCTGAAGCGCCATTGTGTACAGAACACTATTTAACAGTAATGAGAATCACAGAATCTCCCAAGCTGGCCTGTTCCAGTGCCCGACCATGCTCTGGGGGAAGAACCTTTGCCTAATATCCAACCTAAACCCCTCTGACACAACTCCAGCCATTCCCTGGGCTTCTAGGAAGGAATTAAAGGAATACAGACACTCCTACAAATTGAACATTGTTACGAGAAGTCAAAACAGTTATCCACTGTTATACTCTATTTTCTGAATCCTAAAAATCTGGGGTTTTTTTCATACCAATTAAAACCTCACAGAACACAGAAAGGTTATGCAATATATCCAAGTATTAAAGAAAAAGATTATTAGCTGGTGGGGAGAGAGGAACCAGCATCTTCTCAACTGCCCATGAGAAGTTAAAACTAGCACAGGATGGAGATTTTGAGTGGTTTACTGCAGCACCATGTAACTTCTTGCACTGCTATGAATATGCCTTTTTCTGGTTTACCTTACACCACTTCCAAAACAGCCTGAGCCAGCTCTGAGAAACCATTTGCAATGGATTAAAGGCACATCAGGAACCACAGAAAAATATGAAGAGTAAACTGTGTGCATTGATACCCCAACCTCAGGACTGGCTTCCTGAAATCATGTAAATAAAATCGATCAAAACTCTTGCTGCCTGTCTCAAACCTCGGCACCAAGTGCAGCTCCTTGGCCCATTCAGTGCAGGAGCTGCAACACTGGAACCTGACTGTTCCCTGAACACGGGGAATATGCAGCAAAATCATGCATTCCAACCACAAACTCATTTTTACAGTGGTCACTGCATAAAGGCACTGATGGCTGGTGCTGGTGTTTGTTGACTGAGACTGTGGACACAAAGTTATTGACCAACCCGGGTAATGATAACCTGAACCCACCATCCCAACCTTGAGAAGTGACCTGAACAAAGAGGTTCTGCCACGTTTCAGAAAGCAATTATTTGAAATTGGAATGACAAGTCCTACAGGTCATGGAACTTGAAGAACCTTCCACTGCTAAAGGAAAGAGGGAGAAGTTCTTCCCAGTACAAACCTGCCTCAACACAGCACTGGACTGAGACAAAACACCACTAGTGCTATGACCCACTCCTCAAACCCAGCACGCAGGAGATGCAGGAACTCTTTTACACCAGTTATTAAGTACTTCCATCTTTTAAAGCCTTGCTTGGTGGAGAATTATAAACAAGATCTGACAAGAAGAGCTGTTTTACAGAACATTTCTGAAAGAAAACCTTGACACAACCACTACCTGATAGATCCAGCAGTTCCTGGGCTTTCTGCTCTCTGTGTTTTCAAAAAAGATCAATAAGTTCCTACTCGACTTACTAAAATATACTGTTTACTGGTTTGCTAATTATCATTGATTGGAAAAATGCAGTTCTGCACCAAAGCACTGTCTTATCTGCTGTCAGGCACAACCAAAGAGCACACGTGCACCCTATTTCTGGATTGTACCAAACTGGCAAGGGAAGTCTGTGGTGATTTGCAGACTTCAGGGTATTTATTCTCTCCACACAGAAGAGATGCATATCCCAGAAAGCCTAATAAAACATAAAAATAAGTGTATAGGGTGCTAAATAACTGTGAGACCCTTTTTTGCTGCAAATGAGTTGCAATTAGTTTTCTTTTTTTTCAGTTGCTTTCCAGAAACAGTCTGGAATGATTTACCACAACGTCTTGAGTATCCAAGTAAGTTAATTTAAAAAAAAAATAAATTAAAAAAGAAAATAACTTTTAGAGACATACAAGACGCAGTAAGATCCCCTCAACTTTTGCAGATACATAAAACGCAAGCTCTTGGGTTATAGTTGGAACTTGAAATGATTAAAATGGCATTAGGGAAATGAGAAGCAAACACACAAAGCTGGCATCGCTGAGAGGTGCAAAGCCCAGGTGGAGCAGCCGAGTTGGAAGCATCAGCAGCACTGAGAGGAGCACAGGAAGAGCCCAGCAGTGATGGCAGGGGAGGGAGGGATGGGAGGAGGGAGGGAGGGAGCTGGGGATGGGGAAGGGGCAGGACGTACCGGAACCCCTGCTCCCGGATGGCGAAGGCGGGCGTCTCCAGCGGGAAGATCTCGGACTGGACGAAGAGCTCGCGGACGCGCCGGTCGATGACCTTGCCGTACTGCGCCCCGGCGTCCAGGATGACCACAGCGCCCTCGTAGTGGTGCTGCCCATCCTTGAGCTCTCCCCCGGCGTTCTCGGGCTGTGAACGGCACCCACGTCAGTGCCCCCACACAACCACGTGCTCAGAAAGGGTGCAAAGGGCCTTGGAGAGCATCGAGTCCAACCGTGAGCCCATCACCACCACAGTCACCTTAAACCGCATCCTCAAGTGCCACTTCCACGTGTTCCTCAAACGCTCCCAGGGACGGGCACTCCACCACTGCCCTGGGCAGCCTGTTCCAATGCTTGACAGCCCTTTCCATAAAGAATTTTTTCCTAATATCCAATCTAAACCTCCCCTGGCTTTGCAGTGACACGCTGCAGACTAAGTCAGATCTCTTCAACGACTAACATCTGCAAAGCTTTGCTAATTAGCTCATGCTAATTTATGATTAAAATGATAAACACTAGCCAAGGAACTTCTAAATGAAAAAAATCCTCAAGTTTATGAGGAACATCAGATGCACTGGCAAGATAATGGGGCTGGACATCAGCACAGCACATCCCTCCCAAGCAGCCACACAAACACAACATCCCCATCCCCCAAAGCAAACAGGGCACAAATTAGGGAAGAAAAATGCTAATAAGCTAATGGAGGCAGAGCTTTCCATAAATAAGAGCTCATATGCTCTGTTCACCATCTGCAGCCACTCCAGCTTTTTCTGCTTCCACATAAAACCCAGCACAGCCCATGATAACTCAGAGCATGTGCCTTTTTCTCAAGCAAAAGAGCTCAAAGTCAGAAGGAAAATGTTTTTCCCCATCACACTGCCTCACAGGCTGAACTTTCACTCCACATTACCTCCTGGAGAGAATAAAAAGGAGAAATTGAGAACAAATGTCACTGCTAAAACATTTTTAAAAACAATCTGCATTGAAGCAGATTGCACATCAGAACAAAGCACTGGTTCTCTCTGAGCCCATCACATCTGAACTGGTTGGCCAGCTCCAGTTAAATCTGAAAGAGGGCTAAAAAACACAAGGAGAAATTTCTTTTTAAAAGAAAAAAGTGAAGAGAGGCAGCTATCCCATGGAAGTGTCCTTAATGGAGGATCTTCAAGGAAGAATGAACACAACCACAGTCTAAGACAACAAGAAATTCATGCAGAAAAAAATTTGCTGCTTGAAGAAATTACTTACTTTGGGGTGTTTTTAACTTAAAGCTGACACTGTTTCCTTGCCAATGCAGCTTGATGAAGGAAAAGCTGGGAGGGTTTCACTTCAGAAAAACAGCCTCCAAACACATCTTGGAGCTTCATTTCAAGTTTTAATGATGGCACATTGAAACTGCTCCACGTTTGTACCAGGCAACAGAACCTTCAGCCCGGGACTCCGCAGTTTTGCCAGCACAGCTGCTCAGGCATTTCCACCTGGGTCAGGCAATGAGCCCCAGATCCACCACCACAGGGCACTCTGGAGAGCACCATCCTGCTGGGACACCATCTCCCACCAAACACCCAGCCAGGGCTGCTCTGAGCTCTATTCCTCAGCTACCACAGGACACCTCAGCCAACACACTCCAAACCTCCAAAGTTTACAGTCACTGGAAGAGGTTTTACCTTCATTAAAAGACATAAGCACGAATAGAAGAGTAGTGCTAAATCCCTGAAAAGCCTAAATCCAGGCTACAATCAGATAGGTAATTTCTGTCCTTCAGCTCATGCTGAGTGTGCCTGACAGGGAGCTCTTGATGACTTCTAGTCTTGGGTTACACACCAGAAAGGGCACATGTTGGAGGAGAACAGACTTCAGCAGCATGGCCCTTCAAACCACCAGTCAGACAGAGACAGGCCACCAGATCTGTCCTCCCTCCCAGCGGATGGGAGGAAATCACTTTCAGAGTGACTCTGGGCATTTTCACCTCGCAGTTTCTAAATGAGCAGCTCTGGTGAGAAAGACCAACACCCGACGCCTTTCCTGAGCCTATCTGGGGGCAAACACCACTCCTTGCAGTGCCATTTTTTTATTTAAAGTCTTTAATTGTTTCAGAGCAGTAGGTTCAGACAAGTAGAACCAAAAGGAGGTTCAGGCCTGAAGAGAGCCCAACAGCAACTCTCCCATAAATCACAGGGGAAAATAGGAAGGAGGAAAGTCAGCACAGAATCTGGCTCTACTTATTCAAAGGCGCAGTTCCAAGGCTAGGGATTTTGAACCCAAATTTAACAAGGGAAGCTTCATTTAATAAAATCCAAAAGGGAACAGATGCTGTTAACGTGCAGCCAACATGGCAGTTGAGCCGTGTACACCACACGTCTGCCAGGAGAGAGATTAAGGGGACAGCAGACAGCCCAGCTCCTGCAGGGACGGGGCCTACGAGCCAGCACCTCTTCCTACTGGGGACTGGCCAGTCTCTAATAAAAGCTCCTTTTCCCCTTAGTAGATGAATAACTAGAGTTCCTTGTCTTCTGGTGTGTGTTCACAAAAATCTGGAAATCTCCCTGTTTTTGGGACCCTCTGTGGATGCTGCTCTCACAGCTGCCCCAGGCAGCCCAAGCACCAGGGCTGGGGCACGGTGCTGCTGTCCTGAGAGACAGACTGAATACAGCATGGAGCTTGTGCACACCGAGGGGACAAAGCAGGGGGGAAGTCCACATGCAGCTAATTCAAATCACAGTCACCCTGAAAACCACAGTGCTCTGTCTCGCAGACCCCACACACGGCCCCGAGGTCCAAGTGCCACCTGAACCACAGCAAGGGCAGCCTCCTTCCCCCATCTCAGCTCTACCACGGGAGCTCTGGAACACAAAAACCTTCCACCACTGCTGGAGTTTCTTGGTGTCAAAACCAAGTGACTCTGAGTTCTGCAACAGGGGACCTGCCACCAGGCTTGCACCCAACTAAGGGCACCACAAATCTTATTCCTCACGTACCTACCTTCTTAGCACTTTAAACCAAGTTTGCAGGTTCCTAACAGCCCACTTGTGCAGAATCAGGGAATTTTTTGGCGTTTCACACACCCACACGCTCACAGGATGCTCATTAATGCAATTTATAAACCACATTACCATACAGAACAGTCACATTCCGGGGTACCAAGAGGCAGCAGAGCCCAGTCTGCAGCTGGGGCTCCCATGTCCGAGCCCTCAGCCCCGAGCTTTCACCCACACCAGGAACTCAGGACAAGCCTAAACCAGGTGCCTCAATCTCACGCTTTCAAGCCAGCACAGGTTTTACAAGAGTTTAATTGTTTCCCTGTGGTATTAAAATTAAGCAGGTCTAAGAACACTCACTCCTATTTCAGAGTATAACAGGGAAGTGATTCCCTCAAACTCAGCCCATCCCCAAGACTGGGACGAGAGCCCCCAGCCCATTATCCCAGGGAAGCTTTAACAGGGACAGGTGTCGTGCTCATGTCCAAGGGCTGCTGAGACCCCAGCCCTGTGGAAACCCCTCTGTTCTCTCCATCACCCACTTGGAGAGCCAGGGGGTGGAGGATGAGCCATGAGCTCCACAGCCCTTCACCAGAGCTGGGAGGGAGAACGGGAGGCCCCAGGAGCAGCCCCGGCCAGGAGAGGAGGTTGTGTCCATGGCTGGGTAAAACATATCAGAAAACTTACACAGGGACCAACTGAGCACCCAAAACCCGAGCACTCAACCCCCCCGCAGAGCCACGTTTTCTTGCAAAGTGCACAAAAAGCCTAGAAGGAGGATTTTTATGCTGCCACAGAGGCGGCTCGACACAGCTGGCAGGGCATGGTCAAGAAGGTGAATTATGGGGAAAAGCTGGGGCATGGGATGGGGGGGATGAGGGGACACGGGATGGGAGGATGAGGGGACACGGGATGGGAGGATGAGGGGACACGGGATACAGGATGGGGGGACACGGGATGGAGGGATGAGGGGACATGGGGGGCGATGAGGCGACACGGGATGGGGGGCGATGAGGGGACAGGGGATGGGGGGCTGAGGGAACACGGGATGAGGGGCCGAGGGGCTGCCCCCCAGCCCCAGCCCCGCGGCCCCACAGGCCGGGCAGGGCCCCACCAGCACCCTCGCCGTGGAATCCCTTCATGAACCAGCGCCCCGAGCGGGCACCGTCCCCAAACCCTCCCAACCACCCCAAACCCTCCCAAACCCCCCAAACCCCCCCAAGCCCCCCTCCCGGCCGGGCCGCGGCCCCCCATGCCCAGGATCTCGCACCGACCTTGGTGTCCCCGTTGCAGAGGGCCATGGGTCCGGGGCGGCGGGCAGGGCCGCAGAGCCGCGGCCGGCGCGGGAGCCGCGATGAGCTAATGCCGGCAGGCAGGGAGGGAGGGAGGCAGGGAGGGAGGAGCAGCGCGGG
>JAWWEW010000012.1:962122-974626 GCA_035583185.1 Anabacerthia variegaticeps | reverse complement strand
AGAGCTGGCACAGCCCTGCAGATGTGGCTGCCAGGGCTGGGCACAGGGGCAGGATGCCCTCCTGACCTGCTGGGAATACTCTTCCCAATGACTCCCAGATCCCCTTGGCTCCAGGGCTCACTGCTGCTCAGGGACGGCTCGGTGTCCAGCGCGGGCTCGGCCGGGGCAGTGGAGTGGGGCACGACACTGACCCCCATCCAGGTCCAGATCCCGGTCCCAGTCCCATCCCAATCCCTGCCCCATCCCAATCCCACTCCATGTCCCATCCCAGTCCCTGTCTCTGTCCCATCACAATCCCAATCCCTGTCCCTGTCCCATCCCTGTCCCTGTCCCATCCCACTCCTGGTCCCATCCCAATCCCTGTCCCATCCCAATCCCATCCCAGTTCTGGTCCCATCCCAGTCCCGGTCCCATCCCAATCCCTGCCCCATCCCAATGCTCGTCCCATCCCGATCCCTGTCCCATCCCATCCCAATCCCTGTCCCATCCCAATCCCTGTCTCATCCCAATGCCCATCCCAACCCCTGTCCCTGTCCCATCCCAGTCCCGGTCCCATCCCAGTCCCGGTCCCATCCCAATCCCTGCCCCATCTCAATGCCCGTCCCATCCCGATCCCTGTCCCATCCCATCCCAATCCCTGTCCCTGTCCCATCCCATCCCAATCCCACTCCCTATCCCATCCCAGTCCCTGTTCCTGTCCCATCACAATCCCAATCCCACTCCCTGTCCCATCCCTGTCCATGTCCCATCCCAATTCCATCCCAATCCCATCCCTGTCCCATCTCAATCCCGTCCCGATCCCGGCGCTCCCCTCAGGCCGAGGGGGCGTGGCCCTGTCTGACGTCACTCCCTGCGGGCCAATGGGGCGCGGCCACGGCTGGCGCCGCGCGGGGCGGGGCCGTTCCCTCAGCGCGGCCGCGCCGGGGCCGCTCCCGCCCCGTCCCTGTCCCGGTCCCGGTCCCGATTCCTGTCCCGATCCCCATCCCGGTCCCCCCGCCGTGCCGGCCATGGCTGCCGAGGAGGGCGGGCGGCAGCGGCGCGGCGGGCAGCACCACCCGCAGCAGCCGGAGCGGTGCGGGGCCGCGGCGGACACGGAGGCGCTGCTGCCGGCGGCGGGCCCGGCGCGGGGGTGCCGCGGGGAGCTGGGCAGCATCCTGCTGCTGCTGGTGCTCTACGTGCTGCAGGGCATCCCGCTGGGGCTGGCGGGCAGCGTGCCGCTCATCCTGCAGAGCAAGAGCGCCAGTTACACCGACCAGGCCTTCTTCAGCTTCGTGTTCTGGCCCTTCAGCCTCAAGCTGCTGTGGGCGCCGCTGGTGGACGCCGTGTACCTGCGCCGCTTCGGCCGCCGCAAGTCGTGGCTGGTGCCCACGCAGTACGTGCTGGGGCTCTTCATGATCTACATGTCCACGCAGGTGGAGGCGCTGCTGGGCGACGGGCAGGGCCGCGGCCCCGACGTGCGCGCCCTCACCGCCACCTTCTTCCTCTTCGAGTTCCTGGCGGCCACGCAGGACATCGCCGTGGACGGCTGGGCCCTCACCATGCTGTCCCGAGAGAACGTGGGATACGCCTCCACCTGCAACTCCGTGGGCCAGACGGCCGGCTACTTCCTGGGCAATGTCCTCTTCCTCGCCCTCGAGTCCGCCTCCTTCTGCAACAAGTACCTGCGGCTGCAGCCACAGCCCCGGGGCATCGTCACCCTCGCGGGTACCGCTGGGGTGGGGTGGGGTGGGGTGGGATGGGATGCGATGCGGTGGGATGGGTGGGATGGGATGGGATGGGTGGGATGGGATGGGCGGGATAGGAGAACCGTGGAATGGGCCAGGCTGGAAGGCACCTCAAAGATTCCATGGACAGGGACATCTTCCACTAGGCCACAAAGTGTTTTGGGTTCAAAGGGACCTTAAAAATCATCCAGCCCTGCCACCAGCCCAGGTTGCTCCAAGCCCCATCCAACCTGGCCTTGGACACTCCCAGGGATCCAAGGACAGCCACAGCTGCTCTGGGCACCCTGTGCCAGGGCCTGCCCACCCTCACAGAGAAGAATTCCTTCCCTTTATTAATAGTTATATCCTCCTCAGGGTGCTTCTTCCCCAGCCTGAATCCCTGTGTTCAGAGTGAGTTGGAACAGGTTTGGTTTGTCCCCTGCTCATGGGAAAGCACAGCCTGCCTGGAGTCTGGCAGAGTGCACTGCTAAATGCACTGAACTTCCAGATTTCTCTGGGCTCAAGAGTGTGGGAAACCTGCCTTGTCATTATCTTGGCTGACCTAAGCACTTTGGAGGGATTGTTTTTTCCCCTTTCTAGTTTAATGGCCATGGACGAGATTACTCTTTAAAAAAAATCCCTAACCAGCCAAAATCTTTGCTTCTTTTCAAGAAGCCCTTTTAAGAACATCTTCTACAAGGAAGGAAAGGGGAAGCTAAAAAAATTTTGATTCTTCCAACATGGTATTGTACACAGAAGTAGAAAGGTGAAGTGCTTGGGAATGAGCATGTAGTCAATTTCTGAAGGAAGGCCTTACTTTAATAAATTAAGGGGAATTGGAGTTTTTTCTTTAATGAATTAAATGAAGTCTGGTAATCCAACCAGAACTATCTGCTGGTCTTTGGGTTGGTTGTTGTTTTTTTTCCCAGAAGGGTTCCATGTGGTGGTTGATGTTAGGGTTATTATCTAAAAGATGCTTAAAATGCATCTGGTTTGGTTGGAAGGTCAAGTTTAGCCAGCTCAGCTTGTGGGAGGACAGGAAATCCTGGGATCCCTTCTGGCTGCAGTCTCAGGGTGGCCATGGCCAGCAGTCAAGGGCAGATTCTCATGGTTTTAGTCTCTTTTCCCTCTCTCACACTGATTGCCTTGCCTGTGTCGTCTCAGAGAACAGGTATGCCCAAACGGGCTGGAATTGCTCTGTAAAGGGTAGTTTTTGCTTTCTGTCCTTACCTCACCTCATGGATAAATCAGGACAGCAGTTTCCAAGACTGCTGTGTTTACCTTGTCTGTAAAGCTGTCAGCACTGCTACCCAGTGTTCCCTTTTCCTTCCTGCTGCCAGCTCCCTGTGTGGTCTGTCAGTGAGTGTAGAGCAGTCCTTGAAGTACCCCACTCAGTTCCTGGCTTTCCCTGAGCTCCTGCTGTGCATCTCTTCGCTGCTGGCCTGTCCCTTCCCTCTCTCTGCAGTGCACACTGACGTCTTCACTGCTGATGCAACTTGCAGTCACTGGTGCTCAGAGAGCCTGGTTTGGCTGTGCTTCCCTCACTGCCTGGGGTTTTTGTGTGGGGTTTTATTTTCTCAGCACCATTTGTACCAATGGATTTGTCACTGTTACAAAAATGCTGTTTTTAAAAAGTAGATTCCTGAACACAAAAATCACCAATGCAACATGCTTAACCCGTCCTGCAGTACTGACATGGGTGGAGTAAGAAAAGTGACTAACTGACACTGTAGTTGCAGGGTATGTTTTTTTAGGTGGTAAAACTGACTGCAAGAGACTTGTGTTCCGTGTTTTATGCAACAGTGGCACAGTTTGGTGTGTCCATGTTTCCCTGAAGCAGCTGAGGGCAGCAGGACAGAACCAGCTCCCTGAGGAGCAGAGGGGCTTGCTGGTCCTGGCTCTGGTTGGAACAGGGATTGCCATGAGCAAGTTCAGGCAGGTAAAGCAGCAGAAAACTTTGCATCTGGAAAAGGTGAATAGTTTTCTGCCAGTTCAGATCCCTGAGCACTTCAGTTGTAGGCTGAGAAAGAACAAGTCAGCACTTCATGATCTGAAGGGGCAGGCACTGATCCCTTCTCTCTGTGACCAGTGAAGGACCCAGGGAGCAGCTGGAGCTGTGCTAGGGCAGGCTTAGGCTGGATCTCAGGGAAAGGTTCTTCCCCCAGAGGGTGGTGAGCACTGAACAGGCTCCTCAGGGTAGTGGGCACAGCCCCAAGGCTGCCAGAGCTGCAGGAGGGTTTGTTGGGGTGTCCTGGGCAGGGCCAGGGGTTGGACTGGATGATCCTTGTGGGTCCCTTCCAGCTCAAGATATTCTGTGATCCCATGTCAGCTTCAAGTGGTTGAGAAGCAACAGCAATTGTTATTCTTGTTAACCTCAGGAAATAAATAAAGGAAATTAACCTTATTTTTGTGTAAACTGCCTACAACCTAAAAAAAACCCCAAACACTTTTTTTTTTTTTTTAATGTGGACTATTATATATGGTGGTTTTTTTTCCTTTTTTTCTTGCCTTACTTTGCTGCTGATGCAGCCCTTGCAGTGCTGTGCTGCAGCTGACAGGGCTGACCTGATCAAGAGTGCTCATGTGATGATGCTCAGAGCTATTTCTATCCCCATCCTCACACTGCATCTCTCACTGCAGTGAGAATGCCCAGGGTTATTATTAGGGAACTGCTCCGCTGTCCTTTGTAGCCAGCAGCTCTGATTAGTAAGACTCTCTGAAAATACATCTTTGCTTCAAAATTTATATTAAGAGCACTAATTTTTTAGCAGAGAGAGCAATCTGACAGCGTTGGTTATGAGCTCTTCAGGAAAGGGAAAAGTAGCTGGGGTGGAAGCAGCTAAAAATGGTTTGAAAAGCCTTTTTTCTTTGACCCTGAGAATGGTGGATACAACGAAAAAGCAATCCTTCCACGTTTCCTTGTTCTCTTCCTGGCATAAGAAGGAGGTAATAATTGACTAAACCTTTGCACTGACTCTGCCCTTTCACCAGCCCTTGCTGCTTCCTTTCAAGTCTCCCAGAGGCTTCTGGAGTTGCTCGTGACCAGGAAGATTAAAGGCTGCTTCTGTCCTACCCTCTGCGTGTTACTGAGTTCTTTCCTGCCTCTCTTTTAGAGGTAGAGGATAGAATTATCTTAGATTAACCATTCATTAACTCAGAAAGTACTGCTTGGTGTGTTTTTACTATTGCTGCCTTCACATCCACAATGCAGCAGATACTAGCTGTGTTTAAGATAGAGCACCTGAACCTTGGCAGGTGTCCATTTCAGCCAGACATATTTGAGGGCTCCTTAGGACTGTGCAAGAACTTTCCTCAGGCCATCTTTCCCCTCATAAATCTTTGTTTCCTCCAGATGGGAGAGAGGTACTGGATAGGGAGTGTGGAACTGAGGCACAGAAAGGCCCCATGGGTAGCCAGTAAATCACTGCAGAGCTGTGAATGAATTCTTCCTCTGGAGGTTTTGCCCTGTCTTGTAACTAGTACATGTGTTTCCCTCTATCAGCCTTTAGTGGCTGCACGTGCAACCCTTCGACACTTCCATTTGTGTTTCTGTTTCTCCTCCAACTTGCTCACTGTGGTAATAACCCACCAAACACCAGGGAAGTGACCTGGTTTGCTGCTGCTCGTCTGTCTCAGCTCCAGCAAACACCTTGTTACTGATGAGGGAAGAGCTGTGTCAGTCACTGGATGTAGCTCTGTCCTTGTGGTTTGCTTTTGCTGCTTGGTTTTGTTCAGTTTTGATTATTAGGTTTATATTTTGCAAAATAACTGCATTTTAGATACTCAGTGAATTGTCCATGATGGCTGCCACAAAGATTCCTTTAATTTTGTTTTCCCCTCCAGATTTCCTGTTTTTCTGGGGAGCTGTCTTCTTAGTTACCACTACACTGGTGGCCCTTTTGAAAAAGGAAAACAAGGAGCTAATACCAGCAAAAGAAGAAACAAAAGGCATCACTGATACATACAGGCTGCTGTTCTCAATCATCAAGATGCCAGCAGTTCTTACTTTCTGTCTCTTGATCCTCACATCAAAAGTAAGTAACTACCTATATGAATTGTTAAATGCTGCTGTCAGAGTCTGGAAGGCTGCTGAGTTCCTGGCATTTAACTTATTTCTTAGTTTTGCTATTGATTCTCATCCCAGTTGTGAATGTTCACGTGAAATTTGATGCAGAATTGTTTGTGTCATTGTGCTGAGCAGGGTTGGACAGCAACAAATGTTTGTTTGAGCTTTTGTGTTTACACAAGTATTAAAGAGAAGTTTGATTGCAATCTAGTATAACAGTAATTTGGTTTTTAAACATTGTAAAACATTTTCAAGCAGGCTGTGTAGCCTGCAGTTAAGAGGGCAGAAAATGTTTCTTTTAACTCAAATACTATTCTCAGAATCCCCAGCTGTGTCCAAACTAGGTTTCCATGGCTTCTTGTTGGATGCTGTGGATTGCCAAGAGCAGTTAAGGCACAGACACGAGTGTCAGTGCTACTTAATGTCCTCTGGGGAGGTTTGGCACTGATGACAATAAGTGTGTGCAAGTGTAGAACATGTAGAACTAATTTGGAAATCAAATCAGAGGCAGAAGTGACTTGTCCTCTATCCTATTTCTCAATTCACTTGGTAGTGAGTAAGATGAATTTCTAGCCAAGCTCTCCCTGCTTTCCTCAGTCTGTTTTGTCTCATTTATATTGCAGGTTGGATTTTCAGCTGCAGATGCTGTAACAGGACTCAAATTGGTGGAGGAGGGAGTCCCCAAAGAGCACCTGGCTCTGTTGGCAGTTCCAATGGTTCCTTTACAGATCATCTTGCCCCTGCTTATCAGCAAATACACAGCAGGCCCCCAGCCCCTGAACACCTTCTACAAAGCCATGCCTTTCAGGTAAAACCTCCTTTTGTAGAAACACAGTAATTGGTGTGTTCAGTTTGTGTATTTAGATCAAGTGTGGGGTTTCTTGTGTAACTCTAACTTCCAGCTACAAGAAAGTATGTCAGGATTCTCACAGGGAGCTGAGTTCTGTCCCCTGCCTTGGAGATGATTCATCATTTATCACCTGTGATAAAGCAGGGCATGAGGTGTTTCTAAGATGCATGTACAGCACCATTACAGCAATGCTCTCCTGCTCTTATTTAACAATTTCACTGCTTGTCAAATATTTAATATCTAATTCTAAGATAGAAATAGTTGTAACTATTTAGATCTAAACTATTTTAATGTACTCTCTATAAATGTTCAGTAGTTGCTTTGTGTTGAGCAAACCTGTGGGAAGAACTATTTGAATTACAAATTACCTTTCTTACTTCTCCAGGTTACTGCTTGGCCTGGAGTTTGCTTTCCTGGTGTGGTGGGCTCCTAAAGTAAAGCACGAGGGAGGATTTCCTGTGTACTACTATGCTGTGGTGGTGCTGAGTTATGCTCTACATCAGGTAACACACTGTGGGGAGGGGAGGCAGGAGGGTGTTTCACACCCCTCACCTCGAGGGCTGTAAATGCTGTTACCTGCTTTGTCCTGGGTCTCACTGCAACCCCTCCAAGCCTGATCCGTGTGCTCTGTGGTTATATGTACTTCTGATGCTCTCACCAGTGTTACTTCTCCCTAGTCCCTGTATTCCATTGGGCATCATCTGTGGAGCTGCTTTGAGTTGTCTAGATCTGGCTTTGTTTCCCAGGTTGCTTTTTCCCAGAGCCAGAAGCTCAAAAGCACAGTGGAGCTGGAGAAATCCCAGCAGTCTGTCAGAGTTTGACAGGCACAGTGGTGATTGTGCTGGTTGTGCAGATCCCTCAGTTTATGTGATCCTGCTCCTAGAAACAATACTCCATTGTTGGAGGAACATCGTAGTGGACCTGGTCCAAAGGCCTGGAAAGCAAACACCTGATACAGCCTGGGCTTTGGATCAGAACTGAAGTGTGTGATGCTGTGAGAGTTGATCTTACATACAAGAGTGTTGGGTTTAGGTGCTATTTTAGCTGGCCTTGTTGTGCTTCAGTTTGATAACGCGAGTCATGCCAGTGCATGTGAGACATGACTCAAATCATGCAGCACGACTTGAGACCAGTGGCAAGGCCACTCCTTGTGTTAGCAGAGGGACAGGCTGCAGGGGCAGTTGCTCCCTTGGGCAATTCTAAGCTGTTTGGATTTTGTTTTCAGTGAATGTTGCTGACTTCAGGTAACCTCTTAGCACAGTTTTCACTCTGGGGACTTGAGTTGTCATGGTACCTGTGGAGACCTCTCTGTGCTGTGGGTTTCTCCCTTAGATCACCCTGTACAGCATGTATGTGGCAATTATGGCCTTCAACGCCAAGGTCAGCGACCCGCTCATCGGGGGCACCTACATGACCCTGCTGAACACGGTGTCCAACCTGGGGGGGAACTGGCCCTCCACCGTGGCCCTCTGGCTGGTGGACCCGCTCACAGTGAAGGAGTGTGTGGGGGCCCAGGATCACAGCTGTGGCACTGCAGCAGCTGCAGAGGTGAGTCTGGGGGGCCCTGAAGGGCTCTGCTCAATAATGCCTCAATTACATTGCTTCTTAGAGTACTTTCTTGCCTTTGGAAACCTTCCTAGTGCACAGCTCATGCTTAAAAATTCCCACTGATTGAGCTAATTTTCCTGCGTGACAAAATTGTCTGCTTATTTCTGTCCACCCTGAATAGCCAACATCTTACCAGGGGATTGCAGTTGCAGAGTAGTTGTTCTTTCTGGGCTGGGGTGAAAAGCTGTGGTAGAAGCTGTAGGTATGTTTTTGAGAGTTGTGTAATTAAGGGATCTGTCTGGGCAGGGTTGTCTGTCCTCCAAGTCCCTCCATTTTTGTGGTAGGTTTTTCTTCCTCCTGTGTTCCTGGAGGTTTCCTCTCTGGCTGCCTTGATACCCTCTCCATGATGCTACTCTGCTCTCTGACTTCGGTGTTCCCTTTCCCCATGAAATCGAGCAGTGGGACTGGCTGCCTTCCCAGTCCTGAGAGCCAGTGGAAGAGAACAAAGCACTTGCTGTGCAGTGTACACAGCTCAAACAACAGGACACAAAACTGCTGGGAAAGCAAGGTTTCAAATTCAGCTCCTCATGGCAAATGAGACGTTTAATGTGACTGAAGAGTGGAAATGTTTCAGGGGGTTTTTGTGTGCTCATGGCTGAGATTTATTTCACTCCTGAATGCCAGGACTCTTTGGGATGTGGGAGTTCTCTAAACAAAGTATTCTAGGAGTCCAACATGACTTGTCTGAACTGGAGTTGCAGTTTTTACTGGCTGCAGAGGGGAAATTGCTTCCACAGCAGGTGCTTTTTGAGCCCCCCTCATTAGCTTGTCACTAATTAGGTCCCCTGTGCCTCTACTGAACTTGAGTCCTTCCTCCTTCACCTCACTCCTCTGATCTTTTCTCACATCCTCCCAGTTGGTAACATTCCACCACCATCACCACCACTCCCTTCTTATTCCTAATCTGATTTTGACATGTCTCAGGATAATGAAAGTGCTGGCAGAGCCTCAGCTCAGAGGATTGATTTATCCTGGGATTAGAGCAGTGTTGAAAGCCAAACAATAGCAGAAACAATCCAGTGCTGCACACCCACCGTTTAAGTGCTGGGGGCTTTGCTTCCACTTGAAAACCACCCTGGCCATGTTTCTCCTAGACAGAGAATCCCAGAGTGGTTTGGGTCAGGAGGGACCTTAAAGCTCATGCAGTTCCACCCCCTGCCATGGGCTTCCACTAGCCCAGGTTGCTCCAAGCCCTGTCCAGCCTGGCCTTGAACACTTCCAGGGATGGGGAGCCCATACCATGGGTGGGTATTAAAAGCTATTGGGAACAGTGGTTGCAGCTCCAAGCTGGCACAAGACAGTGGGGCAGTTTCTGTTTTCTGGAGTTGACCCTGTGGGCCAATGTGCTCCATTTCCCACATTATTTTAGAACAGATTTGTTACTGTTCATGCTGTTGATAAGCTCCAAAGCCTCTCTGACTGACTCTGTAAGAAACGAGGAAGAGTAAACAACTGTATTTAGTCATAAGCAAGAGCAAGTAGAAGCCAGTGGCTTTGTAGTGCTGTCTGAAGTCTGTGTTTGTGTCTCCCAGAGGTACTAAATGCATCAGGTTGTGCTCCTGTTTCAGCTCTGCACAAAAGCTGGTGGCTCCTGTGTGACAACCCTGGACGGTTACTACGTGGAGTCCGTCATCTGCGTCATCCTGGGCTTTGGCTGGTGGTTCCTCCTCGGACCAAAGTTTACAAAGCTGCAGGACGAGGGACAGTCTTCGTGGAAGTGCAGGAGGAGCAACTGATGCACTTCAGTGTTGGATGGACCAGCAAGGTTGTTTTAGGTTTTACTACAAAGACATATCCCAAAATCAATACTCAAGAATATCGGTATTTTAAACGCCACAGCAGTGAGATTGTGTGGCCGAGGTGTGGCGTGTGTGTGTGTGACACCACTGCCCTCCCGAGGGCACAGTGTCACTTCAGACAGCAAAGGTTCAAACCTCAGTCCTCCGTGCACATCCTGCATATCCCTGAGTGCCGAGCCAGGCTGCTGGCACTCCCCCTGCTGATCCCATAGGGCACCTCTGGAGGAGCTCCTGGTGCCGCGGCTGTCGAGGCAGCAGCACTGCCGGCTGAGTCCCAGGTTTATTGTCCCACCACCATCACCTGCCGGGGCAGCTGGCTGGGGAGGGGTGCCAGAGGCATTCTCACTTGTGGGTTAAGCGTTGTACTACAGAATTCCTCGTGGGAAGGTCAGTGTGAGATGTCTGTGGGCTTTGCTGCTTCTCACTTTCTGAACTGCAGCCACGCCTCAAAGGATGAAACGTTCCGGAGATTATTTTAAATGTATTTTCTGGCTTTTATAAGCTTTAAAGATTTATAAGAAAGTATTTTTATAAACAAATTACATTTCTTTAATTTATTTCCGCTGCTTCAAAGCATTTTGATTTACGTTCAAGGTACTTTCTTGAGGACAAAATGCTGTAAGGTAGGACTGGAATAACGCACAATCCTCTGAGCCTCGAGTCCTGCAGCTGTAACAGGAAGGTGCAGCAGCTGGGCTTCCCAAGGGGGGCCTTTGGAGCAGGGTGAGTTTGAGGGAATGAATTGATAGTGTTGGTTTTTCTCTGTCACTGAAATTGGAACATTCCTTCTGTAAAATCAGTGGGAACACTGTGACTTCTCCCAGCTGGGGGTAAGAAAATTGGGTTGGTGATGACAAAGTTGCCAAATTCCTGGTGAGCTGGTGCACGACGCACCCTCACATAAATCCAAGGAGCACAGCCCTGTGGTAGAGCTGCTGCAGAATGAGCTGCTGATGCCCTGTGGTGGAAACATTCCCGGTGCATTTTCCCCCCTGCCCTCCCTCCTGAGTGCCTTAGTGACCCACAGCCCACGCTGAGAGGGCACTGGGACCTCGCTGGGTGTAAATGGTGCATCTCTATTAAACAGGAAAACTATTAAACAGCCCTTGGAAAGGTACCTGAGTTTCTCTTTATGTTTCTTGCTTTGTCAGTATTTGAAGTGTTGTCTTGGAGGGGGTTGGGGATCTTTTGTTACTGTGTGTTTTGGGGGAAAAAGTAAATCATTACCAGCTTTGGAGTGCCTGGAAGGGACAGGTGGGTGTGTACCAAGGGTTTCCATGGCATCAGGAGGAAGGAGGGATCTGGAAGGGTCTCCACGGCATCAGGAGTAAGGAGGGATCTGGAAGGGTCTCCATGGCATCAGGAGGAAGGAGGGCTGTGGATGAGGACAGTATGTCCACGTGCTTCCCTGGCATTGACTCCTGTCCCTCTGTCCTTCCCCTCTCACAGCAAAATCAGTCAAGTTGAACAAAATCAGACAATTTTTATTCCCCAAGCTGAAACTCTTCCAATTTTCCCTCTGTATAAGCACAAAACCAACATAAATATATTAGAGATTTATAGCTGCACCTTTGAGTCCCAGCCCTGTCATCTCCACTGCATTAACCACATGTGAGGCACTTCAGTTCTGGGTCCTCACTGGAACCATGGGCCACTTGTTTAATCACAGCTCATCCAGACCTAGAGATTTTTTTAAAAACTTATTCTGATTTGAAGGAAAAATGTCTCAAGTGCAGAAGGTGGAAATTAAATTCCCAGCTTTTCAGAGCTGGATTTACTTTGTGATTTCATGTCACTGTTTCTGCAGGTGGCCATGAAACTTGTTACTAATAAGGAGGGTGGAAGATTGCTTATCAATAATGAGATGATCTCAATAACATTAGACTTACACATACATAAATTCCAAATCAGTCAGAATACATATGAAATATGACCTAAATAAGTGTTTACTCTTTCAAAGTGCTGGAACAAGTGATGGATTAGTGCTTTTAATCTAAGTAGCTATTTTGTAAGTCAGAACTGTTACTGCTGGGCCAGCCCATTAGCAGGTTGCTGATGGGAAGCAGTGAACTTTTGACGTTGCTTTTTTCTACCAACCCTCTTTTAAAGTGATTTTTTTTAAACATTAGAATTATTGCATACTTAAACATCTTTAACGTAAAAAACCCCAACAATAACAACAACAACAAAGATTGAAAACCAAACAAAACACAAACCAAATCACAGCTTTTAAACAGAGAAGAAAGCAGCATCTGGCAGGGTGAGAGGAGGTGTGTCAAAGGTTTTGAGGGTTCAAACCAGAGCTCAGCCTGCAGAAGAGAAGGGTCTGGGGAGAGCTGAGAGCCCCTTGCAGTGCCTAAAGGGGCTCCAGGAGAGCTGGAGAGGGACTGGGGACAAGGGAGGGATGGACAGGACAAGGGGGAATGGCTTCCCACTGCCAGAGGGCAGGGATAGATGGGATATTGGGAAGGAATTGGT
>JAWWEW010000012.1:860255-953940 GCA_035583185.1 Anabacerthia variegaticeps | reverse complement strand
GCCCGGCAAGGATGCAGGGATGGATGGATGGATGGATGGATGGATGGATGGATGGATGGATGGATGGATGGGGTCTCCACAGCACCCAGCAGCAGGGGGGCCGTGGCGCTCCCTCAGCTCCCACTGGGACGGCTCCCCACAGCTCGGCACGGGGAGATCGGTGAGTCCCACCGTGAGGAGACCCTGCTGGGGTGGGGGAGCTGGGGGAGAGGGGCTGGGGGAGCGGGGACAGCCGGGGGGCCGGGCAAGGCTGAGGGGAGAGGGGCTGAGGGCGGGGGGGACAGGTAAGGCTGAGGGAGCGGGGGCAGAGCCGGGCAGGGCTGAGGGCTGAGGGCAGAGCCGGGCAGAGCTGAGGGCGGGCAGGGCTGAGGGCAGAGCCGGGCAGGGCTGAGGGCAGAGCCGGGCAGGGCTGAGGGCGGGCAGGGCTGAGGGCAGAGCCGCGGCCGCCTCGGCGCGGGCACACAATGGAACAGGTTGAATGGCAGCGGGCGCGGGGCCGCGGCAACACCGGGGCTGGATCGCGGGTGCGGCCGCTCCGGGCCGGGCCGGCCGGGCCGCTCCGCTCCGCAGTGATCCGCTCCGGGTTTCCGCGGAGCTCGGGGCAGGGGGCGGGCCCGGCCGGGCGGGCGGGGCGGTGGCAGCGCCGGGGGTTTGAACGGCGAGGACAGCGGGGAGAGCGGAGGGTGAGGGTGGTGGGGTGTGAGGGGGGCAGAGGGAGTGTGGGAGGATAGTGGGGTTTGAACGCGGCGCCAGCAGGTTGTGTGGAGTTTGAACAGCGGGTTGTGTGGGGTTTGAGTGGCTGGGAGCGTGAGGGACAGCAGGTTGTGTGGGGTTTGAACACCGGGTTGAGGGGTTTGAGTGGCTGGGAGTGTGAGGGACGGCAGGGTCTGTGGGGTTTGGGCCAGCAGGTTGTGTGGGGTTTGAGGGGCTGGGAGTGTGTGGGACAGTGGGTTGTGTGGGGTTTGAACAGCAGGTTGTGTGGGGTTTGAGGGGCTGGGATAGCAGAGTGTGTGGGGTTTCGACAGCAGGTTATGTGGGGTTTGAACAGTGGGGCCAGCAGGTTTTGTGGGGTTTGGACAGCAGGTTATGTAGGGTTTGAGGAGCTGGGAGTGTGAGGTGTGTGGGGTTTCAACAGCACGTTATGTGGGGTTTGAACAGTGGGGCCAGCAGGTTGTGTGGGGTTTGAACAGTGGGGCCAGCAGGTTGTGTGGGGTTTGAACAGTGGGGCCAGCAGGTTGTGTGGGGTTTGAGTGGCTGGGAGTGTGAGGTGTGTGGGTTTTGGACAGTGGGGCCAGCAGGTTTTGTGGGGTTTGAGTGGCTGGGAGTGTGAGGCTTGGCCAGCAGGTTGTGTGGGGCTTGAACAGCTGGGATAGCAGGTTTTTTGGGGTTTGGACAGCCCTGAGGTCGCTGTGACACCAGGGACAGGACAGGAGCCATCGCTGATGCCGCAGTGAGTGAGGACGGACCCACCGAAGGGACGAGGCCGAGCCCAGCGAGCCCCTCTTGTCTGCTGTCTGTGCTGTTCTCCCCACTGTTGGCAGCCCAGAGGTGAGGACAGGGTGTGGGAGGTGGGGTACAGGGCACAGATCTGAGCTCTGTGGGGTACAGGGCACGGGTCTGAGCCCAGACAGCCCCGGGGCACAGCAGCACCCACTCGGTTCACCCTACACCCACCGGGTTAAATGAGTCTCATCCTAAAGCCCTGACCCCCTCGAGGAGCAGGGGACAGCAGCCAGGTCCCTTGGGACCCCCCGAAAGGTGCTGGAGTGAGTAGGACTTGAGAAGAGTCCTCCCTGAAAGTTTCATCTTTGAGGGGTAATAACCAACTCCATAAAACGTTTTTCAAGGGGGAAGGAAGTACAACGAGCTGGGAGTTAAACTCCGTGAGGGTTTTGTTGTAGGTTAAGCGGCTGTGTGATTCTGGGAAGTTCAGCTTGACTGAAAAGTGTTTCTAGAAGAAGTGTTATTAAATTCCAGCGAGAAAGATATAAGGCTTATCTGATGGACCAGTCATAGGCTCTTTGTTTGAAGTGTGCTTTAACTCCTGAGTTGTAAAGCACAATGTTTGCCTGTTTCCAGGGGGCTCCTGATTTATTTGTCCTTGGGACTTCTTGGGATTTTAAGTTGCAAAACTTAAAGGAAACTAAAGAAAACTTCGGGTACTTGTTCTGAAATGTGAAAGAACAATTGCAGGTAACAGTACTGAAGAGAGAGGCAGGATTCAACCCTGCAATGAAACACCCGAGCTAAAGGTGATGTGGGATATGGAAGGAAAATGCAGAGTTTTGGGGAGGTGAGAGACAGCAGAGTGTAATGCATGCTGTTAAAAACCTTCCTGGTTCTTTAAACAGCAACTCCTCAGAATAAGTTTGAGTACACTACTTTTTTTTTTATTTGTTTTTAACTCTGGAGGATGCTTTTTCAGGATTTAAAAATGCCAGTAGGCTGTTACAGGAAAAAAAAAGTGAAGTTTTATCAGCTTAAGGTGCACATTTGTGAGAAATGATCTGAGCGGTCGCAGGTGCTCTCTGGTTGTGTGCTACCTATTGTCTGTGAAAACGGGGATCAGCTGGTGGGTTGGGATCAAGTGGTGCACAACTCATTATTTTAACAATCCCAGCCCAGCCTGGGAGGTTGCCTAGGGAATTGATTTAATGCTGCTGTCCTTTCAGCCACCGAGGCGGGTGTCCTGCCACGACTTTGATCAAAATCACCGGCGTTTGTGAGGGAGAATAAAATTTGCACTCCATAAAAGCAAAGGAGAGGCCACCCGCTATTAACGGCTCCTGGTTTTGCATGAGCTGGGCTGTAATTTGAAACACTGGCAAGAAATACCCGTGGCAGTAAAACAGTTTCATGAGCATCAAAACACAGAATGAAACTCAGTCCTCGGTTCAATACTTAGCTTCCCCTTGTGTCTGGGGAAGGCTTTAATGCTGAAGCTGAGTGTTTCTGTTAGCTCTACAAAGTAATCTTTTTTATAAATGGAGTGGTTTTCCTTTAATGAAATCTGAATAAGGTGGGGTTTCTCTAAGGTGTCACCCAAGATCCAATTCAATTTAAATTGATAACCTAGATGGCAAAGCCAGGGCCACAGCCACATGGGGTGGTGGTGGAGATTTGTTTTGTTTATTTGCTCTGGGTGTTTTAATAAGCTTAAAGAAGTCTGAATGTAAAAAAAAAAATCACAAACACTTAAAACTGGGAAAGCAGAGGTCTGTTTCCTGGTCAGATAGAGACCTGCTGTGTTATCTTCGGTAGGAGAGTTTTCTGCCTCTGTCTTCAGAGGAGTGAGACTGCCACACATAATTGCCTTGTAGGGTTTTGCAGAAACTCCTTTAATTAGTGCTTCAAATGTACTTGAATGTGTTGAAGGGAAGGTGCTGTAGAAACAGTTATTACAGTGTTTTTCCCTTGGCACTGTCGGGTGCAGAGCATGTTCTGAGCAGTCATGGCTGTTGTACTGGGAGGGTGTTAAAGTCACAGACCAGCAAAGCGTGGCTCCCCTGGGCAGGGGATTAATGGGTTGGGACCTCTGGGCCTGTGCTGTGCCAGGGCTGAATTTGACTTTGCTTCCAAGTGCACAAGCAGAAGGTGCTTCCACTGGAGTCCTGCTGGTGTTAGTGGGGACTGATCTAATGGCCAGGAGGGAGGTGTGTGTTCTTGTGTACTTGTTTTGGTTTGTTTTCCTCCTTTCTTGTTTATTTTAGGGAACTGGAACTGTTTTCTATAACAAAGGTGGCTTTCTTGCTCCCGTATCCATGGACACTGAGGGCACTATTGTTACTCCAGAGATCTGAGCTTGCCCTTTGCCCTCCTGACTTAGGGAGCCTTTTGCTGCTCATCTGGCATTACAGGACTATCTAGTTGTGCTTGGGTGGCTGAGGGTGATGTGGAGCACGGATCTGAGAGATGGAAAGGCAGGTTGGGGTATCCACAAGGTGAGGAAATACCTGCTACTGCAGATGGCACTTGGTAAGGCTCTCACAGGGGCAGTGGGAGAGGAGAGGTGGGCAGAGCTGCTGGCAGCAGTTGGGAAGCAGACACCTGTTGCAGGGCTGGAAGAAGCCAGGGACACCATGCTGGGGATGGCAGTCCCTTGGGGAGGCTCAGTCAGCCCCTGAACGATGCAAAGCTGCTCCAAGGGTGCTTGGCCATGTGGGTTACTGATCTTGGCAAGAGATGTCTGCGTGAGTCTCTTCAACCTGAAGTAACTCAAGGTTGCTTGCAAGACGCTTCAAGTGGAGACAGGCTCTGGTGTGAAGTGGTCCATGCTCCTTACAGGCTGAATTTATTGGAAATGACACGGAGCTCAGGTACCTTTGCACACTGAGCATGACCAAGCGTGTCCTCAGGTGGAGGGTGGGATGAGTTGACTCTTAACAACGTAGGTCCAATTCAGGCAGTGCTGAGCCTTCTATCAACATGTTTCTCATTCTTTGCTTGGCCTTTGTTCCACCCACAGGTGAAAAAAATTGGAAGAATATTGGCAATTACCAGCTGTGTCAATTTGTGTCCAGCACGGAGGGTCTTGTGGTATGAAATGCCCTCTCCTTGGGTGCCTGTTGATAAGTAGCCACATACCCAGGATGCAGATCATCCGTGTGCATGACTGGCTGTGTTGGCAGAAGGTCCTTTCCAGGCATTTAATTTTTATCTTCATATTTTATCACATTGCTTGAATGACTCTGTGCTACAGCAAAGCAGCAACCAGGGTTTCCCAGGTCAGAGCAGGAGCTGTAAGCTCAGCAATAGCTGCTCCAGCTATTGGAATGGCAGTGCTGCCTAGTTCTAAGAACAGGGTCTCCTATATTAACAGTGTGTCTGAAAACGTCATGCCCAAGTTGTGAAATACTTGTGGTGAGAAATGGATACTTTCAGGTGTGATTTGGTGTGCTGTGTGCCACCTCCTGCTCATCTGCTGAGGAAGAAAAGGTCCTTCTTAGAGCTGTGAAATGATCTGTGGGAGAGAAATGTTTATTTGAATTTCTAGAAAGAGTGTTCCTAGGAGAGTGCCAGTCTCCTGGTGTCAACACTCAAGAGTTCACCCTCATCAGCATCAGAACCACTGGACTGAGAGGTATGAATGGGGGTTATTTTCTTGTCCATGTGCAGTAGAGTAATTCTTTGGAGTCCCTGGAAATTTGTCAGCTCCAGCATGGGAGGTAAAGTTGGATTCCACCCCCACCCCTTCCAGGTTTTGCCTGGAGAATTGAGGCATGAGCTAGGAATCTCTGGGAATTCATGAACTGCCCCTGAGTTGAATCAATTCCCCTGATTTAGGGAGCATTGACATTGGGGGGGATGGCTCATGGAGCTGACAGTTCTGGGCTTGCTGTGCCTTCCTCTGCCTACTTTGAAGTGCATGGTCATGTTTGTAGAAGAATTTGGAGAAAATAGAAAAGATTCTCCAAGAATATAATAGAATCTGAAGTTTTGTTCTTGATACATAAAAAAAATAGCATTGCCAATGTGGTAAAGGGACTTGTGTCTCCATACATTAAAATCTCCAGTGTAGAAAGACTCTTGAGCTCAGTATCTGGAATTTGAAAGGCTTTGTGCAGCTAAACCAGAAACCCATCTGGATTAGTGAATTGGTGTACAGAGAGCTGGCAAAGGCAGCAGATAAGTGTGCAGAGCACTGGAAAGCTGTGTGAGGAGAACACCCGTGGACACCCATCCACGCCGGTCCTTTCGTGTCTGGTGCAGTGAGTGTTACACGGTGTGCAGGGCAGGTGTCTCCTGAAGCTCTGCCTGCTGAGTGACAAAAGCACGCTGCCCTCTTGGAAATAATTCCTTAGAGAGGAGAAAAACAAATTCCATTTAGGCCTCTCGAGGAATGGGGAGCAAATGCTAATTCCCTTTCAGTGTCTGTTGCCATGGGGAGTCAGATCAAATCCTTTCTAATGCCTTCCTCGGCAGCCAGTTGTGCTGACACATGCTTTTCATGGCTTCCCAGAAAGAGAGGAGAAATGCCTCGGAACAAAGGCTCCGGGAGAGTTCAGAGCCCCGCGAAGAGCAGGGGCTGCTCTTTGGCTGGGGGTGGGACAGGTGAGGTTGTCCTTGGCACAGGTGAGCACAGCTTGGCCTCCTGCCTGCACGGGGCAGGAATGGGCAGCAGGACTCCTGTGCCAGGTCCCAGGGATGGTGCTGGGCACTGAGCCCCACCTGTTCCTCTCCTGGGAAGGGAAAAGGTACTTTAGAGAGCAAACCCTGGGCATCAGTGCTCTGGCATGACCCAAGCTGGATGAGCTAGGGTTGGGCTGAACCTCTGAGTGCACTGTCCTGAGTGTCCCCAGTGCAGGCAGAGGGAAGGGACCCGGGGCTGCATGTGGCAGTGATGAAATGCTAGTTCTGGCTCACTGATGGAGCTTGTTGCTGTAAAATGAAAAAAGATTTAGAAGCAGTTTTTCAAATGCTTAAGCAAACTGACATGGGACTCAGGTTTATCTGGTGAGGGATACAAGTGCTTTAGTGGGGGGAATAGCCAAAATATCAGGTTAAAACCAGTAAAAGTTAAAAAAATCTGCCTTTTAAAGAAGTCTATCTAAGAGCATGCAAGTGCAATATCTGTATCACAAATCCGCACTCTTGTGACCTTTTCCCTTTGAACAGAAAACTCTAAGAGTTTCCAGTTGCACCCAGCAGAACCCACAGGAAATTTTTCATTGCTGCCATGCTGTCCTGCCCCTCTGACACCTTTCCTGCCATGGTGGTGCCAGCACAGCTGTTCTCTTGGCCTCATGGTACATTCAGTTAGGGAACTCATCTGTCAGAGAAATAAACCAAACAAAAATCTCCTTTCCTAGAGAAATAAGAAAAGGATCAGATACTGCATGTTTTTGTTTTCTATTGCCAAGTATTGTCAATAATATTTTTTCATGCTGGTGATATTTGTGGATAAATATTTGCAGTTCTAAAGGGAGTGTAACTTTGGGGGTATTTTTAAGCTTTTTGTTTATACAAGATGCTTTAACTTCTGGAAGGTAATGGTACATTTATGAAACAGTGTATACCATAGGTAGGTGAAACTTTGTTTTGTAAGTTATGAAAATTATATCAATTTGTGGGGAAAAAATGTCTTTTTGTGTCTGCATTATGGACCTTCCATCTGATGCAGCCAACGTGCCTTGCCTACTCTGCCTGGCTCCCATATGTGTAACTTTAGCAACGTCTATGCAAGTTATTTTGAGTGAATGTTGATATTTGATGCTGATTAAAGAGGAGATTTGCACAGATGATATGTGTGGAACCCTTAGAGCCTGGGTTTGTGTGACAATTAAATCTAAATCTGCATGAATTTAGACCAGCTTAAATGCTTAGCAATATTTGGGCGACTGTTAGTGGCTTAGTGGAATAAGAAGCCCAAGACTGCAGATGGGTGGATGCCCGCCCCATGAAATATCCTTATATTAGGGGTTTATAATCTCTTCAGCTTTGGTTTCTAGGTCTAACTATGGCTAAGCTTTTCATCCAGTAGCTTCTTTGTTTTTTGGATACTGTTTTCAAAAAATACAGCCCTTGTGCACAAGCATGAGGGTTGTTCCACCAGAGGAGATGTCACTTTGTTTAGAAAGTAAAACCATGGACTGAAAATGTCTTGTTGATGGCTACTAATAAATTAACTTAGGAGAGAACCTGCAGCATATTTTAGTACAGTCCACGGAAAGGAAGGTGGTGAGAGCATGCATTTTCCTGGTTGCATGTTGTGGTGTGAACAGAATCACAAATGACTTTGCTGCCTCTGGTCAGTACCTGTTATTTCACAATGACATTATAACAAAGGCCTGGGCCCTGGGACTCTGGAGGGCACGTCCTAAGAGGTGTCTCATTGATTGCCACTGTAGTGTGTTTGCCAACCTGCTGAGTGCTCCTGGCACCTTTGGAAATGATGGGTGGTTTGATCTGGGGTATTTCTTTATTGAGCTAAGAGACTGTAGAGAAAAACCAGCAATCCCCCCTGGGCAGCCCTCCTTCTGTTCCTGAGGAGTGCAAGTGGATCTTCTGCTTACTCTCTGACTTAAGGTAAACCACTTCACCTCCCTCCCTGCCTTCTAATGATACTGTAGATCTGTTGTGAACCTGGGTAGTTTAGCTTTTCAATACTTACTACCTCAGGATTCTCCCAGGGAAGTCCAAAGCAGTATTTGTACTGTGCTTTGGGCTTTGTTTGCTCTTTGCAGTGGCCAGGAGGTAACTGCCCACACATGGTGGTCAGCAGAGATGCTGTGTGCCCCCCCACAATCACAGCTGCCACGGTCAAGCCCAGCCTTTCCCTCTGGACTGTATTCCTGCTGCTCAGTGCCAGCCAGATGGTCTGTCCTCCCTTCCAGCCAGACACCTCTAATGCTCATCGGAGTGCAATGGCTGTAGTTGGAGCTGATACAATATTATTTCTGTTGCACACTTGGGGTGTCCTTTGTGTGACTCTGCATTGCTCTTCTCAGTTCTAACTTTTGTTTTATTGTTATTCTTCTTTTCCTCTGTGTCAGTTGTAGAGTCCAGTGTCTCTGGACTCTACACAATTCTTTTTGTGGCAGTATTTATCATTGATGTGTATCTGAAATGGGCATAAGCTTCCGAAATGTGTAGCCCTCTCAATATATTCAGTGTTTTCTGGACTGTTGTTTCTGTCGAAGACAGGATTGCCGAGCACATGCACTTCATTCACCATTTGAGGGCAAGGAAGGAATCAGCTTTTTATGAATCGGACTTTCAACATGTGTTCACTGGGTGGGTACTGGATCAGTGAGCTGTGGGTTTGTCAGGGGGAGGTGCTGGTGCCCTGCAGTGTCTGCCCTGCCCTTAGGAGTGAACGATCGTGGGATGTGATGGATTCAACGCTGTTACCTGTCCAAGGGCTCCAGAAACAAGCAGGGAGAGGGCAGGTGAGAGGGGAGAGATTAACAATCCCCAGCCTGTGAACTGCTCCCTTGCTGACCTGTTGATCTGTCTGTTCTCAGGGCTGTCACAGCACTCAAACACCTTCCTCTCTGGTGCTGAGCGGACATGTGCTTGATACCCTCTTCACACTGGGGGCCTGCACATGTCCAGCTTAAATATTGCAGATAAATACTTGGATTGTGTTGCTGCTTTCCAAAACGGTTTAGTGCATTACAGCCCGAGCTGAGGGTGTTTTGCTGCTCACCCTGCAGCTGCTGGTGTCATGCCCTGTGATTCCCTGGAATGAGGGAATTCCCTGCTTCCCTGCACAGCTTACTCAAGCATAGGGTTTTTCTGTGTGAGAGGGGAAACTGCAGGATACAGTGAGACCTGGGGTCAGGTGTTGTTGTGGTCTTGAGGTCTTGCCATGAGAATTCTCTCACAACCTAAGCAGAGCAGATGCATCCTCTGCTAAATTCAGGAGCATCTACCACATTCATGTCCCCAACTTTAATAATCAAAAACTTCATAAAGCATGCATATGATGAAACTTTCCTTGAGAGGGGTTTACCCACTTTCTGATAACAAAAAAAGAATTGTATTTGTGTATCTCATCCATCTACAGCTAGTGTTTATGCATGCACACATGAATACATAGGTGTGCTTATTTTTTGCATCACGCTTCTTTGAGCAGTATCAGCTTACATCTATTAATAATGAGCAATATCAGTTTACTTCCATTAATAACTTGAGTGGTACCAGTTTCCCTCCATTAATAACTCTTCTGTAGGGTACTGCTCAGTGGAGCTATCACAGCTCTTTGCAAAGGTGTCTCTTATGGAACACAGTGCTCAAAGCACTAAAATGAGGCAGCTGACAGGTTTGATGGAAATGAATCAGCTAAAATAGAAGATACAGTTCCTTCAGGTTGCTGTGGTTCCGCACGCCTCATAGTGGACCCCTTTGCTCTACTTCCATATTAAGCACTTTATTCAGATATAGAGTAGATGGATTTCTGACACACTGGAGTAACATCTCTTCTCTCAGGTAGGAAAGCACCGATTGCTTTACCTCTTGGAATGAATGTGCCAGGCTCAGGGCTGAACCTGCAGGAATTTTGCTTGTTGTGAAAGTGATACCCCCAAGCTGAGAGACCTGCAGAGTGAAAAGTGAGGACTGTTTTCAGCTCTCTCTGAACTGGCTGCTCTATCAAGTAACTACATGAGCTGATTTTGAACTCAGATTTATATCTGGTTAGGATTTTGGTAACTTTTTTCCCCAAATAGCTTTGGTGGTACAGTCCTTTCCTATTTAAACGTAATTACATGCTTACTAACCCTTTTTGCTCATGTAAGTTATTCTACATATAAAAAATAAATTACACAGGTATAGCCTGTGTCATGTTCTGGTTTATAGCATGGACAGGATGTTTCTTTCCTACCAAGCTGCAGTTGTTGAAATGGTGCAAATTTGTGAACAGTGAAGTTCCTAAGTGCATGCTCATTTGAAACGATGGTATTTGGCCCAAGTGTGGGATTGGTTGGGGTTTTGCTTCCCTTTTCTTGTACTGTGGGTAAGGCATGATCTTGGCTGGGCTCTCCCAGAGCTCTGTAAAGGAAATAACTTTAGAGGCCATCCGAAAAACTGCTGGTGTTTCTTAGGAAGGTTTCCTTATGGGATGTTTGTGTCAGCTGATGCAGCCCCTTTGGGATTCTGCCTTCATCCCTGATGTGCCAGGGAGAACCTTTGTTCCAAGGGGCCGCCGTGGTGTGGGAGAACCCTTTGTGCAAGAACAAAGGAGGATTGTATCGGCATGAGCCGTGAAAGGGAGGGGAGGGGGCTGAGGGGCTCTCTCAGAGGCACTGCCGGGATATATTGATAGCAACATTTCCCTGTAAATCTCCCCCTTGA
Organism: Anabacerthia variegaticeps; assembly: GCA_035583185.1. Taxonomy (NCBI): domain Eukaryota; kingdom Metazoa; phylum Chordata; class Aves; order Passeriformes; family Furnariidae; genus Anabacerthia; species Anabacerthia variegaticeps. Next base: position 943,146 of record JAWWEW010000012.1, on the reverse strand, counting down.
TACTGAGTTCTGTGTGGGAGCTGAGCCGGAGATAAGATCTTATTGTGTGTAAATTCTTAGTGATGAATATTTGATGTGGTTTTCTTATTTAAAACATGGTGCCTCTTGTATTTTTATAGCCTAAAGCAAAGAGGCTGGCAGTGGGCCGGACCATGGTGGTAGAATTGTTTCTGCACTTTAAAAGTGACTAACAGTCAGCTCCTTCCCCTCCATCACCGCAGGAAGCACCATTCATGGCATGGGTGCTTGGAGATGGGAAAGAGCTCCCCAGGGTCTTCTGTTCCCCTGTAGCTGATAGCAAAGCCTGCACCCCAGGAAATGATTGTAGCGAAAATTGGTCATTAAGGATCACAGGAGTCCTGTTGAGTGTGATTTCAGATTTCTTGTCCTTTTTGTTTTGAGGGGAATGAATTTGTGTTCCTCAGCAGAGCTGCAGTTGGGGCACTTAGTGTGCTGTAGTGTTTCATTTGGTGGAGGGCTGTTACCAAGGCCCCCTGGCAGTAGTTTTATGAGGAGACTTGAATGACAGTCCTTATATCCTGCTAGAATTTGCTTGGATAAAGGCAGTTGGAGTTTGTGCCAAGTGTGGGTGAGCAAGCAGCTGGGTTGACCAGAGTGAAGGTGGGAGGGAGATAAAATGGGAGACCAAAGTGGGCTTGTAACAGGAAGGGGTGTCTGGGTTGCTGAAACCAGATCTTGAACTTAGTAGAACAGCAAAGGGAGAAGGAGGACCCAGTGAAAGGGTTTGGTGTCAGACAGGAGATCAAGGAGTCCATGGCTTAAAGAAATATGAAATGCTGGTGTGTCTGGCTGCAACCAGAACTGTGCATAATAAGTTATGGAAGGGATTTTTGCAAGGTACAATGTGCAAAACAAAAGGCTGAAATTCTGGAAGGGGCTCTCAGGTGTCCCTGGAGCCTTCCCTTCTCCAGGTGAACCCCCTCAGCTCTCTCAGTCTGGCTGTGGAACAGAGAGGCTCCAGCCCTGCAGCATCTCTGTGACCTCCTCGGAGTCACTCCAGCAGCTCCACATCCTTGTGCTGTTGGAGCCCAGGGCTGGAGGGGCAGGTGGGGTCTCACCTGAGGGGACAGAGAGGCAGAATCCCCCCCTCCCCTGCTGCCCACACTGTGGGATCAGCCCAGGACACAGGTGGTTTTTGGATGCCAGTGCTCATGGCTGGGACCTGTTTGGCTTCTCATCAACAGACACCCCCAAGTTCTTCTCCTCAGGGCAGTTCTCAATCCATTCCCTGCCCAGCCTGTGTTTGTGTTTGGGATGCCCTGACCCACATGCAGGACCTTGCACTTGGCCTTGTTGAACTTGGTGAGGTTTGCATGGGTGAAGAAATCCCCCTCTTCCTTCTGTGGGCTCCTGCCTGCTTGAATGAGGCAGCTGTGCAGGGGCAGCATTGTGTTTGGTGCTGTTGGTGATCAGCTGTGCAATGGGAGCATCACAGAGGCAGGGGACGCAGAAAGATGGTGAAGCAGATGGACAACTTATCCTACACTTCATCACAGGGTAGCACTGGTGATCCAGGCTGAGAGTGTCTCTTCTCTGTACACAGCTGGGATCTCTTGGGGCTGGAGGACACAAATTTTGGGTGCCTGATGTAACTGCTCCTCCTCAGAGGTGCTGCACAATCAGCCTGTCCATGGGAGAGTTCATCCCAAGCTGCCACAGGGCGGTGGTGCAAGGGCTCTCTGTCCACATACCTCTACTCTGGTCTCAAAATGAGGAGCTGATTCCCTTCAATTCACTTTTCTTGTATATATAACCTTCACTTGGGGACAATTCATAGTTACATGGTGCTGTGGGATGTGTCTGTAGCTTGTTAGCTCTGGGACAGCATCATTAAATGGATTCCATTGATCGTGTCCCCAGGCCCCGTGGTGGCTGTGGGGGTGGCTGTGACAGCAGTGACCGTGGGTGGGGTGGGCTCCCTGGACTGGCTGACTGGTGGCATGTTTGGAGAGTGAAGAGCTGTTTGTTGTAATGTTTGTGTGGATCCAATGAACTGTTTTGCATAAAGGGCACAAATAACTGCAGTGCTTGCAGTAGCCGGGTGTTTCTTGTACCCTGACTCACAATTCCCCCTTCTGGTTTCCCTGGCAGGGTCTGTGCCTTGGATGGTGAGCGGGGGGAGGCCTCGCCATGAGTTACTGGAGTCTGGATAAGAAGAGCTGTCTGCAGTACTGCAGGCACTTCTTGGCAGACAACGGCGTGTTCCACGGTAAGTCACGCAGTTATTTGGTGTTTCTGGCTCTCTGTGTTCCCTGCTCTCACCTGTCCCCGCCGTTCCATACCCACTCGTGTGTCCCGGTGGTGACACACACAGCAGGGGCTGTGGGGACCCCCCCGTTAGTGCGGGAGGAGTGCGGGGGAACCCCCGTTAGGGCTGGACGGGCGCTGCCCGAGGCTGCCGGCGGTGCCGTGCGGGGGCGCCAGGGGGCGCTCCGGGACCGCCGCCCCCGGGGCTCCGACAGACAGACCGACTGACAGACCGCCGGGCTCTGACTGACTGCCGCCCCCCGGTACTGCTGGTGCTTGACCTGCAGGGGTCTGACCGACCTGTGGTCCGACTGGCTGCCCTTGGTGCTGCTGGTGCTGACCCCGCGGGGTCCCTGTTCCTCACAGCCCCGGGCAGGTGGAGAGGGCTGGCAGGGAGCTCGTCCCTCCTTAGGCTCAGCTGAAGCGCTGCCTGAAGCACTGGAGCCTGGAGAGGAGCAGAGCAAAGTAGCAGCTGGAGCACAGGCAGTGCCAGAGCTGCTCTGAGATTGGTGGTCATTGTGCTTTGGGTAACACAGGTTCGTTTGTGGGGCTGGTGCTCACGTGGGTTCACAGTGCTCACACAGGTTCTCTGTGCTCATGCAGGTTTTCTGGGCTCACAGTGCTCACACTCACTGCCTTACACTCAAATGGTTCCTCCAGGGGCCTTTCTAGCACTGCCCCAGTGCAGTCTTCAGATGTCCATCCTCTGTGCCCCTAGAGAGGGGGAACTGAAAGTGTCAGGAAGAGCTTGACTTCCAGGTATCGATCAGACTTTTGTGATGCCTAATAGGGATCCCTAATTAGTTCCCATCAGCCCCTCACATCTTAGTGCCTTGCCATTGCAGGTTACATGCTGTGATTGCTCAGTTGTTGAAGGATCCTTCAACAGCAAAGTCACTAAAAACTCTGAAGTAATTTTGATATAAAATACTTCCTTTTCAGGATTTCTTTTTATATGCTTAAAACTTTATATATCCACTAGAGAGCAAATATGTTCGCCACACAGGGTTTCTCTCTGTTTGCTTCACCCTTGGATACAGGGTAAGGAGCAGTACTGAACGCAGCCAATGCTCCTGTGATGGGTGAGGGACCACCAGGATTCAGGAGCTGTTCCTGCCTGGAACAGATTCCTGCAGGTCTCATCTAATAGGAGGGCTGGACCCCTGCCTGTCTGCTGGGAGAGTGACTTCCTAAGGCTGTTCTGGGAGGCCCAAATCTTGTATTCCTTATTCCCTTTGAGGTCAGTGACTAAAAACTGTCACTTCAAGGCAGACTTATGGCACTATTAATAACAGCAGCATGGATTGCCTATGAATTAAAGATGGAAATACTCATCTCTTTCAAGGTAAAGCAAAGGTAAATTTTTCCCTAGAGAACATACATCTCCATTTTCAGTGTATTTGTCAGAGCTGGGGAAGTTTGCAGTAAGCCAGACTGTATCTGCATTTTTGTCACTGTGGTTATGTCACCATCGATGAAGGTAATGGCTTAGTGGGAGAATTAATCATCTGTCAGTTTGTGCATTTTTCTAATGAAAGCCCTTTTAGAGATAACCCCATTTTCCCCTGAACTGCTTTTTTCTTGCCCACGGGCACTGCTACTTCTATTTGGGACACCAGAAGGATGTTGGTAACTTTCTAAGTCAGTCTGACCATGGCATTGTCACATTAATTCATGTGTGTGCTGCATCTGTGACTTGTGTTACAGGCAAAGTGCTTGGTGGACCTGTCATCTCCAGGCACAGCCCTCTTGCTTCTCAGATGAAATGGATTCATTCCTGGGATTTATCAGGCCACTTGTACAGTCCCACTGATTTTGGTGGGGCCACGTTCCTTCTGAGTTGTGTCCCAGCTGTCTTCACCCAGGTGCCCCTTCCCTGGGTCTGAGCACTCTGGCAGTGTTTTGGTGAATGGCTGTTCATCACCCCTCTCTCCAGGCAGCTCCAGCTCTCTGGCACCAGTGTATTGACTGGAGCAGTTACATTTTGGGTGTGTGTTGGCAGTTTTGCTATCCCAGAACACGTGAAGGATAAGTCTGGTGCATGCTCTGTGACCTGAGGTGGTATTTTATCACAGAGCAGCACAATGTCTTTATCCTGCTAATGGTGCAAAGGCAGGATAATGATCCATCAGCACAGAGCTGGGTAATCCATGAACAGCTATTGAGGGATGAGTCTGCAAAGTGATCATTCTCTAAAGTTGAAGGCATAATTAGCAGGAATCCTAGACCAGAAAGATTCTGTGGCTTAATTTATTTGTCTTTCATTCAAGACCAGACAGGATTAATTATTTTTCCCTGACAGAATCTTTCAGGGCCTCCCATTTGTCTCTTTTAACCTAAGCATGACACTGCAGCAACAGTTCCTTCACTCTGAGTATGTGGAGGGAGCTGCAGTCCCTCTGGGCAGTTCCCCAGCCTGCTGTGAGGGTGTGTGCCTATCCCAGGAGTTAGCACGGGGCTCCTGATGCTGCAGACAAGTTGGTTTCCTCTGGGGCTGTGCTGATACAGAGAAAAGGGTTGATGGAGCTTTTTGAGGATTCGCTCCTTGTCAGTGAGTGTTCCAGTGTTGGGCTGTGTGTGTCCAGTTTAGTGTCTATTAATCCTAACTTACACAGTGCTTTAGTGTTTTAGTGGGTTGTGTGGTAGTTATTGCTATTACAGTGTCATACTGTGATATGGAGACCATGGCTCTCCTGGGAGCGAGCACACAGGGTCGGTGATTAGATTATTTTCCTACATGTCTGAATGCTAATATTCTGTAATTGTTAGACAGAAAGAAGGTGCAACATGTTTAGCACATGGCAGATTTTTGTCTCAGCAGTTCTGAAAGTAGCTGTTCCTACTTATTTTACTTATGCTAATTATCTTCTTAAGTACTTTAAACAAACTTTTTGTTTAAACTCCATTTCCATAATTGTAATTAATTCTCTCAGTTTCTGAATTTATTGTCTGGCTTCTCCACCTCTTTCCAGACCTTTGTCAGTAGGGACTGACTGCCACTGGCAGGACTTTATTCCAACTGCACGTTTTCATTTGGAGCAGGGGGATAGTTCAGTTGTGTTGGGACTGTCTGGAAGGTCACAGCACAGTTATTGTCTCTAGTTGAACCTGTGAGCTGCAAGAGCTGTTGCACCTCAGGTGCAACCAGATCAAAATATCCCACAGGATCAGTGTGTGTTCTTAAAAAGCACAGGACCTTCTGGAGACACCCCAGGACTGGCAGCATCCACAGAGGTGCACAGCAGGAAATTTGCTGCTTGACTGTGCTCATCTCTGGTGTTTCTTCCATCCCCTTGTGGCACCTGCATTGCTTTAAGCACCTGAGCAGGTGCTGTTCCATTTGTTCACCCCCAGCTGAGGGGTTCAAATGCAAGAACTTGTGGACTGCATAAATAAGAATGCTGAAGCTCTCTGTTTCTTGGGAGTAGTTTAAATGACTTGTGTAAAGAAAAAACAAAACACCCTCAAAACCAACCAAAAAACCTTCAAGAAACCCCAAAGAAAAAAGGGAAAACAAGATCAGCCTGAAGCAGGAACATCCACATGAACCTGCAGCCCTGCTGGAGTACACAGTGCCCCTGCAGGAGAGACCACCTGGCTTGGGTGATGCTTTAGGGTAGGATGTCCCATCCCTGGAAGTGCCTGGCCATGGGGCAACCTGGGCTAGTGGCAGGGGGTGGAATGAGGTGAGCTCTGAGGTCCTTCAAACCCAGAGCATCTGGGATTCTGTGATTAGTCAAAGGAAGATGCACTTTTGAGTGTTCAGGATTAGGAGGAAAGTGTTGGTGCCACGAGGCCCAGCCTAATGCAGTTCTAGTTAGTGGTATTTGAGCAAGGGGAGCTCAGGAACAATCAGAGAAAAAGGCTTCAGAAGTGGAGATGAGTCAGGTTTGTTTAGCTTGGAAAATTAAAGATTGAGAGGGGATGTGACTGCTGGCTCTGAGTGCTTTGCAAAGGGAAAGCTCAGGGAGGAGAGAGCTTATTTGAACTGATGGGTAAAGTTGGCACAAAAGCAATTTGAAAATTGTCCACAAGTATATAAAGTACACAGGAGAAGCCAGGGTACCTTGAGCTGGGGATTGCCAATTTTGAAAAAAATTGTTGAAGCACCCTATTTGTGCTCTGGCTCTTGAGTTGTAAATGTAATTAGCAAGCAATGTATTGACTAATGGGAATATAAGACTGAAAAAATATTTCTATGGTCCCAGTTCAATTCTTGTGTACAGGGAACAGCAAATACAAGCAGCAGTGCTCCCATTCCATTCAGGAAAATGCTGCTGTATGTGGATCATGCTGCTCTGCCACGTTATAATGATGCTTTGAGACACTTGCATGTTGTTGGACAGGAGCAAGTATTGATACACAACTGGGAGCCTTTCCACGGGGCTTTAAGGGGTTGTCTGTGAGTAATGACTGACATTGGGGTGTGTAAGGAAGTACTGTGTGCATCAACATTGCCTAAGGGTTTCTCCTGATTTTATAACTTTATTAGGAAAAGCTGCTAATGGCTGCATTTGCAGGATATTGAAATTCTTATCTGTTTGTCTGAATTTTTGGTTACGGAAGTGGAGGTTGCTGCTGTGCCTTCTACTCTGGGGAGTCTTATCTGCCCAGAAGCAAAAGTGTCAGTTTTCTTCAGCAGCAGCAGCAGCGAAATCCAGCAGTGTGTGTGCACACAGAGAATAACAGACTGGGGGCAGGTCTGGGGCTGAGCTATTTTAGCAGTTCCTGTAGAACAGAGCAGACAAGCAATTACAATGTTTGGAATAGCCTTGAGGATTTGATGAACCCACTTTCTTTGCCTTCCTGTTGCAAGCAGTGCCAAGATACAAAGTACAGCATCCCCCTAGGCTTGGAAAAAGAGGGCTTTTTTATTTTCACAGGGTTTTTAAGCTGTAAATGTGGATCATATTTTGTTTGTTTGCTGGCAATAACAATGGGGGAATGGCTGTGTTGTCAAAGCAAACATCCGTCTCCTTTGCTAGTGCACGTTTGGGGCTAAAAGTATAAAAAGAAAAAACCCCAGTGTGTTTGGAATAGCCCCTCCTGTGTCTCCTAGTGCCTCCCATCAGCAATGCAAGTCCTTCCCCAGCCAGAAGCTGCATCTAGATAATTGCATTTATTGTCTTTACATCTGATAATTTTATTTTTCCCTAAGTTTTCTTTTGGATTTCACTCATGCTTGTGACCAATTAATTAACTCCAAAACATATGGTGGTTGTTGTAAACCCCCTGCTTGAAGGGAAGCAGTGATTTCATGCCATGTCCAGGCTGTAGTGGCTTTAGCAAGTTGAGTTGCTCTATTGCTTTACCTGGGAAAGACCATTGCCTGGATGTTCTGAGCTGAAGCTGAGCCTGAAAGGTGACACAGGTCCTTAATAACAGCATTTTTGGGGCTTTGAATGTGTGCCTTCCAATGTGTGCTGAGATGAGTAGAGAATGTTTCTTTGCTTCAGGGATCTTGAACTTTAATGCCCAGTAATAAGAACATAAAATGCATTATGTTTTACTTTCTGTGCAGTAAAATGGTCTATTTTGGTTATTGGAGCACAAGAGTTTGGGGGGAACAATACTAATCTTTTCCAAATTGCACATATACATTAGGGCTGATGTTTGCTGATGGGCAGGGCTTTATAATTAGCTCTGCTGAAGCCCCGTGCAAGCAGGGCTCGAGGCACAGTGCTGCAGATGCCAGATGTAGAGTGCAGCACTCAGCCTTAGGTCTTCATAATCGGCTTCACTTGGAGTTTTGTAATGATGCTTGGGAAAGCAGGGCAAGGCAGTAGTGCAGGAATTTATATATTCATTCATATTCTGATTTATGTAGTGAAATATTCACAATTCGTTCCTCAAGACAAACAGATGAAAATGAAAATGTATATGCAAGAAGGGCACTAAAGAATTTATGTATTGAAGTTCACTTAGATTACAAAAGGGCCTAAAATGCCTGAAGAAACCGTGTTGGTGCTTTGTTGAAGAACCCTGTGTCTGTCACTGGATCCATCCTTTGCTGAAAGGAGGAATCTCATGTGGGATCCGTCTCCAGATGGTCTTTTGGGAGGTTGAGTTCCAGTACTAAGTGTTTTCCCCCTTCTATCTTGGTGTGTCTCTCAGCTTTCCATAGAGCAATGTCTTCAAGAGTGACAAATGAGTTGATAAAAGCTTTAATCTGATAAAAATGACAAGTTCTCCATGCAGCTAATACAAAGTTTTATTCATTGCTAGCTGACTTTCCATGAGGAGTCTGTATTCCACTTTAGGTCTAACATTAAATTTGGATGATGAATATGTAGATGTTATTTCATTTTCTATTCACTGTGAGTGGTGTTAGTTCTCTAAGCATCTTTGCTTGCTCTTTAGCAGAATTAGGCTTTGCACTGGTTTCCAGCTATTTTGACAGTGGAAAAGGAAAAACCAATGAGCTAGAAAATGAATCTTCTGATGCTGTAATTTCAAAACTGTTAGTTAAATTATATTCTCATTTATTGGAAAATGAATATTTTTCAGTGGCATGTGCAGTGTTGTGTCTCTGTCCAGTAATCTGAACCCTGTTAGGTATGGGCAGAAAATCAAAGTAGGGAAAACAGGCACAGAGGTGAGGCTGTTCCCATTCCTGCCAAAGGAAATTAAATTATTGGGATTGTGTGATGCCTGTTCTGGAACCGCAGTGATGGCTGAAAATATGTCCTATTGTCTTATGGTCACTGATGTCAATCAACTGCAGGTAATGGCAAAGCAAGCTCTTGTTCAGAAACGTTGTTTGTCACCATCAGCTCTGAGCCTTTGGTAGAAGTTTGCTGTGGCACCACAGAGCATTCCTGGCAGAAGCCTGGGAGCAGGGAGTGTATGGAACCACTGGGACCATGTCAGGGTGACAGTGCTTAAATCGCATGTAGGTGCAGTGTCAGGTGGTATAAAATGAACTTTTTGCCTTTTCTCTTTGCAGACAGACAAACTAATGTAGTGTGTCTTCAGGGCCACACTAGTTTCAGATTTGACTCTGACTGACAGGCCTTGGGATTAGATGCAAAACCTGGCTTGGCTCTGAAGAGTTGTCATGGGGATTGATTTGATCTTTTTTTTTAAAGTTGAATAAACCTGCAGCTATTCCCACACCATTTGGCATATTTCCTGAATTATAGAGTCTTCATTTGTTTGCTGTAACATTCTATCTACCCCATAGAGCATGCTTGAATTTCCAAAACATTTAAGCGCTTCTGGTTTTATAATGAAGTTTCCCTTGAAGATAAAATAGTGAAGAATGTATTAATGATTGTGCAAGGTTTCTGAGATAGCAGCTGTGGTGTTAAAGATGCTTGTGTATAACTTATCACTTAATTGATAGAGTGGTAGGAGGGTGTGTGAACTTGTAATTAGCACGTTATCAAGTGCAGTCTAATGTTAAACTATGCAGTGGTGACAGTTTGTTTTTTGGTGTTGAATTGCCACTATAGCACATTAGTTCACTTGAATGCAAATATGTTGATAACTGTCTAGAGGCTTCAGAGTGATGATCTGATCTGTTAATGTGGTGAGGTGAGAAGCAGAGGTGGAGTAAGGACGTGGCTGCCCCATTTCCCTTGTTTTAACTCCTCAGAGCAGGACTGCTGCCTTGTCCTGCCATCCAAACCTGAAAGTGCCACTGGAACTACAAACTGAGGGCAGCCAAGAAGCGTCCTACGGGGGGTTTAGGGTCTTGTTTCATTTTACAGGTTGCTGGACATAGTCCACACATACCCTGCAGCTGCTGCAATGTATCGTGACCTGGGGGCTGTGGGAGGCCTGACTCTGTGTGTTAGCAACAACTAAGAAATAATGATTTCTCAGTAAGTAAAACTCCCCTTGGATCTTGTCTCCCATCTCACTGAAGTTCTGCAGGCATGTAGAACTATGGGGGGTGAGTTTTTGGGTTGCTTTTCTTTGTTTCCTTCTCTGTCACACTGTCTATCTGGTAACTTTTCTAGCATGCACTAGAGAAATTCTGTCCTCTTTCGTTGCTGTCACAATGTTAGAGAATACAGCTGGGAATTCCTTTGGTGTGCTCTTGTAAGTGTCACTGTGGAAGAGCCAGCTGAAGAGCGAAACAATTAGAAAATGGAATAAATGAAAGATGTGAAGTGTTGTATATGGATCTGACTTTATTCTTGCTATGCTTTCCAGCCCTTTGTCCCTTTGGGCTCCACTGTAAGTAAGTGCAATTTATGTGAGTCTGAATATTTCTGCCCATCATTCCACAGAGACCATAAACTCCTGATTTCAGAGCAGCCCAGGATTTCTCCAGTAGCACAGCGGGTTTTTGCAGCTCCTGGGAGAGTCAGTGCTCAGCATCTCACAGGGGACTTTGGTTCTTATGAAATGCACTGCTCAGTGATGCACAGCCTGAACCATTTGCGTTTGTGCTCTCAGTGGCCCCATTCTGCAGAAAGGCTGTTCCCCCTGGAGTTAGGGACAGAGGCAGGGAGGGGGCACAAACCCTGGGGCAGAGGAGCGTGGTCCATGAGGGCTCTCTCCTCCCGCCTCGCAGGATCCGTGGCGGCAGATGCTGGGAGTTCCTCTGGAGCGAGGGTGGATTTTCTCTCCTGCATCCATCCAGCCTGCGTCACTCTCCCGTTCTTTAACTGAAGTGTGGTAATCCCTTCCCGGCCAGCCCCCCTGGCTGCCCGCAGGATTTCCTTGTGCTTCCCTGCACGGGGCTGCTCTTCCCAGGCTCCAGGCAGTTAGTGCCGGAGCTTCTCCGTGTGCTGCGGGTGTGTCAGAGCCCGGGCAGCTGCTGCTCTCATCCCCTGAGCAGCAGCACGGAGCAGATGCTCCCAGCTCCCTCCCCGGCTCTGCTCTCCTCGAGTGAACAAAGTTGTCCGCTATTGCCCTGGATTTGTGTTATGGAGCACGAAGGTTTCCTTGTTCATCCAGAAGAGTGGTGCTCTGCTGTACTTCCAGGGATTGCTTTCCACATGTGTTAGCTCTGAAGGCATGAAGATTAAATCGAGGCTTTCCTGCGGGGGAATTTCCATTCTGCTTGCCAATAATGCATGAGTTACAAATTTAATGGCAGACCTTGAAGTATATAAAGATTTGAGTCCAGAAAAAGGTAAGGACGTTTGAAGATGCTTGAGTTTGGAATTGCCATAGGATGAGCTTGTAACGTTTCTGGAAATGCTTGTAGAAAATTCAGGTAACTTAATCCTTCTGATTGGTAAGTTACACACTGTATTTCTGTGGACACTGATCATATGAAAAATGTGTAATGTTCCTGACTGTTTGACAAGAAAACTTGGTATTTTTGTATTGACTTGAACATTTCTCTGTGAAAACATGTAGTTTGCATATTAGGTGCTGCTCCCATGATAAGGACAAACTGTGCTTCTGTGTTAGCTTAAATTACTGCAAATGCATTTACCTTGAACAAAAACATTCCTGACCTTTTCATCTGTTGGGCATTTTGCTGTGGCTTTTTGTGAAGAAGAGTTTCTGTTGCTTTTTCTAGTAACAATTATAAATAGTATAACACACATGCAAATGAGATAGCATTGGATGAAAGATGTGTCTTTTCAAGAATTGCAGGAGATGGTACAGAAAAGGAAGACATCTTGAATAACTTTCTTCAGGAACTTGTGATTTTGATGTCTGATTTTGTTCAGTTTAAGTCAGCGATGGATGGAAAGTGGCAATTAGCTTAAGGCTCTAAGTGGATAGAGTGCAAATGCTGTAGAGAGGAGAAATCATGGTAAAGTTAATTTTTGTATTTTGCTCATCCTTAAAGATTATGTGCTTTTAAAGAAACGACTTGCAAATACATTTAGCAAAGAGCTGGGCTGCTGAAATTGGGTAGCTCAGAAGGCATTTTCATTACAAGATTATCTGTAATTTTAAGTCAAACTAGTCTAAAATTAAGCCACCAAAAATCATGGCTCATAGTTTGAAATATCATTTTGCCCAGTTTAAAAATTGTTTTAAAAAATCAGGGCAGTGTTGAGGGATGATACATACTGATGTGTTTCTTTGTATCTGGAATCATTGACTTTATTTGATATTTTTTATTGAGGGGAAGTTCCTGGGAATAGTCATGGCTATTGTGTAAGAAATTCAGCGTATTTGAGGAGCAAGTTAGTTGTAGGTGCTCTGAGGGGAGAGCCTCCTGTGCTGGAGCTGGTGTGGTGCAGTGCCAAAGCCCGTGGCTGTGTTGGAGGCTTTGGTTACCCCACGCTCTGCATTAAGGTTTGATGCACATGCTCAGGTGAAGGAGACCAGGTGTTACTCCATCTGCTTCCCGAGGCTCAGGAGGTAATGGATATGGCCCCATTGAATAATTGACAACAGCCAGCTCACCCGGAGGGGGGTTTGGAACAAGCTTGCAGGGAAAGCATCAGGTTTAACTTTTGACTCCCGTGTCAGTGTGTGTAGATACCAACATTCCCCACCGGAGCATTCTGCTGATGGTGGAACTGTGCCTGAGGTCACTGCAGTCCCTTTTCCCTCCCCAGATTCGGCAGCAACCATGCCCAGTCCTGTCGCTTTGCTCGGTCGGTGGCGCTGCTACCCTGCCTGGGGAGGGCAGTGGTGGCTGCAGGGCGGTGAGGGTGTCCCTGGTGCCCAGGGGTGGCTGTGCTGGTGGCACTGGGCGATCTGGGGTCACAGCTGGGCTCTGGGGGCGACACAGCACAGCGTTGTGTGCTGGGGCATGGGTGTGTTCCCATACGGGATGGGGGCAGGAGGCAGAGTGTCCATCCCTACTAGGCAGGCTGGGCTTTGGCATCTTTGGCACCGATCCTGATCCCAGCAGGAGCACACCCCGAGCACAGTTAGTGCACCTGAGGGTGCTGTGGGATAGCAGCTGGATAAATGGATACCTGAACAGGCAGGCACTGCCTTGGCTCCCCAATGAGCTCTCCTGGGAAGCAGCAGCTCCTGCAGCTTGGCCGTGAGTTCCTGGGTGGCTGCACTCAGAGTGGGAGATGCTGGAGCTGGGAGAGGGATTAGCACTGGGGCACAGCACAGACCTGCCTTGGTTGTGGGGCTGGGCTTTGGCTGATGCTCTGTAATTCTCTGGTGATTCATCAGAACACCAGGGATGCAGCTGGCACAGCCAAGCTGAGAAACAGCCCCAAATCCATCAGGTCTCATTCCCAGGGACTATTGCAGCAGCCTGTTCAATATCGTTGTTAGTGCTGCTTTGGGACTCCTGTATCTGCAGCTGTCCAAGAACCTGTAAAACAAGAATTAAGTGTAGGGATACAGAAAGGAATTATGGTCTGAGTGGACATCGAAGGCATCAATCTCCTCCTGGAAAGAACTTGGTCTTCCACAGTTTAATTCCAGTAGTAGTTTCAATCTGTCACAGCATTACGTGCACTGACAATAAATCAGCATGTGCCCCTGGCAGCTGTGACAGGTGTGAAGCCTGGGGGAGGTTCGGTGTGTTGGGGAGGTGTCCCCTGTGTGAAGTGAACTGTCTCACCTGCCAGCCTGACCACAGTGGCCTTCCATGGCCCCGGGGAGGGTTCCAAGGATGCTGAGGGCTCCATGAGAGCATCTACTCTGTTCTGCAGAGCCAAGGGTGCAGTAGACCGGGTAGTAACTAGATTATGTGCTTGTTAACTACTTACATTCTCCTGGGTTTGGTGCATATGAATGAAATCTACTGGTGTTTCAGTCAATTCACCGAGCACTGTGGTGTGGAAGTGGAAAGGCTGTTGCAGTTTGCTGGAGAACTGTTGCCTTTCTGATACTCTGTGGCACAGATGTAAACCTGGGAGTTCCAGCCCCTCCTTCAGTGCTTTGATGAACCCTGAGTGCTGTCCTGGGGTAGCGGCACTGCGGTGGCACCAGGGGCTGGTGACAGAACTGGCTGAAAGAATCATTCCCAGCTTTTGCCAGCACTGAGTCTGCTGCAAGAGGAGATGTGTGTGCTTGTTTTCCCCATTTTCCATCAGAAGCTCGTGCCTCCAAGGACAGCCTGGCAGCATGGGCCACTCCCTGTGCTTTTGGGTTGGCTGAAATGAGGGTTCTGAGGAGCCACCAGAGGCTTTTCTGTGTGAGAGACAGGAACTCAGGCTGCAGGGCAGGGAGCTGGTGCCTGTGCTGTGGCAGGTTATCGATATCCTCAGCACCACCACAGAGAAAGGGTTTGGAGGTGTTTGCACATTACCAATAGAAACATTGATCAGCATGAAACTCAGCTGCACAAAACATCATCATTTCAGTCGTAAAATTACTTTAGTGTTTGAGACTGTCAATTCATTGTTTGCCCACAGATGACTCACTGTCGCTGACTTGCTCTGAAGTAATTTAGAATAGAATAGATAAACATGTTTCTTTAGCAAAATGACTGTTTCTGAGGAGTGTGAATAAATTAGTTCGTATCATCTGTTGCAATGTAGTCTCCATTCATTACTTTTAAAGGTTAATTAACTCCACCTTCAGTTCTATTCTGCAGTTTTCCCTCCTCCTGCTGTGTAGTGGAGCCCCAGATGTGGGTTGGTGTGGCAGCCCGAGGGGGGGGCAGTGCTCCCTCCAGCCTCGCTCCAGGTCCTGGCACTGGGTACCTCTTCCACCTGCCTCCTCCTGCAGCTGCTCTTGCCCTGCCCTTCCTTCCCCTCACCAGGCTGTGATGCTGTACAGGTCCCGAGATTGCTGTCACATATTGCTATTTGCTGGTAAATTTGCAGACATCAGAATTGACTATTTGCACTGAAGCTGGGACAATTTATCCTCTGCATGTCTCCTGTGGGAACAGGATTATGTTTCAGGAATA
Organism: Anabacerthia variegaticeps; assembly: GCA_035583185.1. Lineage (NCBI taxonomy): Eukaryota > Metazoa > Chordata > Aves > Passeriformes > Furnariidae > Anabacerthia > Anabacerthia variegaticeps. The sequence goes on along the minus strand of JAWWEW010000012.1, from coordinate 928,127 downwards.
GTCTCGATGCGGGTTTTTTTCTATTTTTGTTAAATTAGAGAACTTAAGCAGGGGGTGTGAGATCTAAAGGAATGGTATACTTGGGGAGGGTGTGGTGGATGAGGGGATCTAACCCAGCTCAATATGCTGTGGTGGGAATTGTGTTTGCCTGGGTAGTAATGTACAGCAAAGGCAGACTGAGAACAAGACAGGTTTGGTTCATGGGTGTATGATCCTTATTTACGTACTTACTGATTTGTTTAGAGGGCAGAACTGGGATTCTGGAAGACAAAAAGCTGTTAGCTTACTGTTTTCCACCTGTGCTTCCAGAGGCACAGCTGCTGGGCTGCTTTTCTGCCGGGTCTCTGACAGTTCTGCAAGGCATCAAAGGCTGAGCTCCTGTCTGGCGCTGCAGAGGTGACTCAGTGGAGCTCCTGGGAGTGAGGGGTTGCTCCTGTCTGGTACCCGGGCACTTGCCAGGCTGAGTGATTTCCTTTGGAGACACGGCCACAGACCCACAGAGCGATGCCTTGTTCTCCTTGTGCACTGCTACAGCAGGGTGAGGGGGATGCTTGTCCTGACTCCCACTCCTGAGCCTGGCACAGCAGCACCTGCTCACCTGGCTGCTCATCCTCCTCATCCAGGGGCAGTGGAAATTCTCCTCCTCCATTTCTGCCTGTCTCCTGCTTTTTCCACATGCTCTGTAGTGTAATCAATTGCTGTGTCCTCCCTGTGGAGGGACCCTCTCTAAATAAAGAGGATTAGGATGTGCAAACTTAACTGTTTGCTTAATAAATCTGCACTCCTTTTTTGCCCCATTGATGTGACAATGTGCTTTGGCAGCTGGCCGTGTCTGTCCTTAAATGATTGAGCTTTTCAGTGTGGATAAAGGACTAATTCCATAGTCTTAATGGAAAACTTACAGCCCTCAGTCCTGCTGTGATGCAGTGGCACCGGAGCTCTCACAATGAACAGCTCTGATGTGGGCTGTTTTGGAAGAAGGGATGAAACCTGGGCTAATTGCTTGAGTAATAACTGGAAGTTTGCTGAGCTCACAGAAGGAAGCTCTCCTTGGGCAAAGGTGGGAAATATCCACTATTCCTGTCTCTGAGGGCTGCTCTCTCAGACTTCAGTTGCTCCACTGAAGGGTTGCTCCCAAAAAGGGGATCACAGCCCCTGGAAATGAGGCACTGTCCTGTCCTGGTGAGACATTCTCTGCATTGCACAGTACTCTGGGAAGTCTCACTGAGGGAACAAACTTGTAATTAAGGATCATTAAAACTCTTTTGGGATGATACCATAGTGGCAGGCTTTTGTTTGAATGCTTCTGGTTCCTCTCTGATCTCTTAAGTGCAAAAGACGAGGGGACCTCAGTCTGGGAAGGAACTCTGGGTGCTCCCATGGCAAGAATAAGGATTGTCAAGGATCAGCTGTGGAGGAGGCAAAGAGCAAAAACCTTTCACTTGGAATGTGAAAATAAGATGAGTTATTGATCAGAGCAGGGACATTGAGCCAGCAATGTCAATAGGGGAGGCTGAAAGAGCAGTTTCTATGAAATATGTGTTACTCAAACATAACTTCTGGGAGCTGCTACTACCAAGTTTTTGGTTCTGTTTTGTTTTTTGAAAGGGAAAAAGGCAACACTAGATGGACAGATCTGAGTTGAAACTATGCTGCTAGATTTTGGTTATGTTTGGAGCAGTTTCCTCTTTCTGGGTATTATGTTTTTGTTCTTAAGCTTCACCCCTGTCTGGTTTGCATATTATTTAGTGACTTTACAAGCATGAGTTGTTTTCCAGAGTAATTTCCATTGCTTGTACACCATTCACAGTTGTTTTCAGTAGTCCCAGTTTGTGTTTCTTTACTCATTTGGGTTCTCTGCATCTCCAGGGCTGAGATGAATTGCCTGTGCACTTTTCAGCTGGGCCTGGCAAGGACCAGCACCAGCCTTGGGTGTCTTTGCTGGTGGTCTGTGACTTCCTCGAGGGTTTCTTCAGATTTGCAGAAGTGTGAGAGATTGTCCATCTCATGTCCATGGACTTCCCAGGGATTAGGATTAAATACACTGTAAGGAGTTTAATGTAAAATTCCGTAGGGCTGGAAGAGTTGCTGCAAAGCAAATTAAAATCTGGCATAAAATACGTGGTTTAGTGTGGACCTGGGTCTGCCCTCCCTGCCCTCCTGGGCTCTGGGGCTGTTACATAACACAGCAATCAGCACTGTGCTGACATTAGTGCTGGATATTAGTGCTCTTCTGGGGGATTTGGATAAAACGTGCTCTCTGGGGACTGGAAGTGGGGACTAAATGGCTTTTAATAGCATTAGTGTAAAGGCAAACCTACAGTGTGCTCAGGATGAGTAAATGATGCAAAACAGGGTGTTGAGGAGAGTGCAGAGAACTGAGAATGTTGGGGCTTTGTTTGTTTTTGGGCTTGATTGGATCCAGAGTAGCTGCACTGCTTGGATTGTGACAGTTTAGTTGTGTCCTGGTCTCCAGCTTAGGAAGTGACAGCTTTTTTTTGGAAAGGACCTTCCTGATCATAAAGTCCAGCCATCAGCCCAGAGCCACTACCACGTTCACCACTGAACCATGTCCTTTGGTGCCACATCCACAGTTTTTGAACACTTCCACGGACAGTGACTGCACCACTGCCCCCAGCAGTGCTTTACAACCTGTTCTGAGGTACACAGTAAACCCTAAAATACTGAATGCAGGGGGAAGAGCTGATGCTGCAGTTGAAAAAGTAACTCCTGTGTTTTATGGGTTCCTTTTATCTCTTCAAGCTTAATGTCAGCTTAATGCAGTGGATGCATATAATTTAGAAACCCGGTTTATATCCTCTTTCATAATTACACTTCTCAGTGTTTGGTAATGCTCTTTATACCTTATTTAATCTTTTTGTTTTGTCAGATGGCTGTAACATTAAGTCCATAAAAGCAAGACATGGTCATTGGTTGCACTTTGAAATATTAATTTATTAACATGTAGTAATATAATGGGGGGAAAAAAAGAACTGCACTTGCGGACAGCAGTAAGAAATTTGTGTTCCATCCAGATTTGCTGCAGGCTCTTGGCATTAGAGTTTCCCTACTAATGCTTAGGTAGTAGTATTTTCTGGAATAGCTAAAACTCAAAATATAGCAGCAAAACCTGCCCAGCATGTTTGTTTAAACTTGGTGAGCTTTTGTGAGAGTGGCTGTTGGTTTCCCTGCCGGGATTGCCCTGTGAGGAAAGTGCATTTCCAGTTTGCTGAAATCCTGCTCAGTGTCACGTTTGAATTCTCTGAACATTTCCCTTCTGGTATTGACTAAAGAGTCCTGCACACCTGAAAGGCTTTGTGGTGCAGCACAGCAGCAAGGTAGCTGGGGGTGCTGGGAATGAAATCACACGGATGGGCAGCCCTTGGAGCATGGGGAGAGGCCTGTGCAGTGTGAGTGCAGTGTGAGCTTTTGGGGACTTCCCATGGGAAGGATGCTGAGCCTTCCCTGGCTGTGATTGCACGTGGGGATGGATCAGAGCAGCGGGCAGGGCGCACTGGCTGCTTTGGGGAGGATTAGGGCTTTGTGAGCACTCACAGCTCCAGCAGCAGTGCGTTCGCTCAGCAGTGAGGAGCAGTGTGAGCTGTTCAGGTAGAACACCCAGCTCCTGCCCAAGGGGCAGCATTCCAGGAAACATCCCGACTGCCCGGGGCTCCATGGCTTTCCTCCTGGCTTCAGAGGTCTCCCACGTGCTGGGGAGCGTGGCCACTCCAGAGAAAGTCGAGCTGGCACAGATGGGTTTGTATCTGCTTTGCACTTGGATAGGGAAGCAGCTCCTCCCCAAAAGGAGATCTTTGTGCTACTGGGAATGATTGCCATTGCTTGAGGAAAAATTAAAAAGTACTATTTGAATTCAGGTCTGGTTTGCTTTAGATAGTTATTTGGGGAGGGAAAAAGAGACGGTATTTCAGTATTATTAAATCCCTTTAAACTGCAGGATGTCTGTGGGGATGATTTTAGACTGTTAGGTTTGCATAATTCTGGAAATGGAAGGGACTGTAGTTTTCAGGGTTTTTTTTTCTCTTAAAGCTTTAAACATCATAGAATCATGGAATGGGTTGGGTTGGAAGGGACCTTAAAGACCATCCAGGGACACCTTCCACATATAATGCATAAACATATTATTTTATTTAAATTTCCAGATTAATTTTCTTTGATCTTGTAACATAAGCTACGTTGTGTTCTGGTTTAACTTAATTCGTTTCCAGGCTTTGGGCAAAAAATGCACATCTAGTCCTTGTATTAGAAAAGTACCATCTAATGGGAACCACGTCTTGCTTCCTCAAGTTTTGATGTACATCTGCATTGAGGATCTGCTTCATTTACTCTGTATTCCTGGTTTATCTACAGAGCTGGATGTTTTTCTGGAACCAGCTTCCCTATTTCTTAGTGAAAGCCTTCCTGAACTGCTCTTCTGGAGCTTTATTCTGCCTGGCCTCTGCTCAGCACCTTCCCTGATTCAGATGCTAATGTGCAGTGTCTGGCGAGACTGGAATTAGCATTTTGAGAATAGATTTGAAAAAGACCTTTTTTATTTGCGTGCTTATATTTTATAAATAGCCTGAAGGGGAGGATGGGGTGTTCTGTAAATGGTTTGCAGAGCTGAAATCTAGTGGGCCTATGATTGCTGTGGCAGTTCCATTACCTTAGTCCCTTCTTTAAGGTGGATTCTTTGTTATTAACACCTCCACAGCAGGGATGATGCAATGAACTCTCTTACACATTTACTATTCTTTAAACGTTTGAGTTCTGATGGTATTTCTTTGGAACAGGGAAAGTGCAAGCAGAAAAGATGGTGCTTCCTTGGGCACCAGACTGAATGCAGGGGGTGTTTGAGAAGTGGAGACTGTTGAAATCCTGGGCAGGTTCCTTGTGCTCTTCTCTGCTCATGGAAAAAAGTGTTTTGAAATCTGTTCCTTATAACTTTGCTTCTGAAGTCTGTCTGAAAGCATAAATGTGCAATGCACCTCTAACAATTACAAATGTGATGTAGAAATGTTTAGGCAGCTGAAGCAGTGAAGAAGGAACTGCATTGCCTTTTATGTTTATGTTCCCCCATGGTTTTGTTGGATGTAACTGTCGGAGTGTGGCCCATTTGCTTTCTTTCTTCTGTTAAATGAATGTAGTCTTTCCCTTTTGCTGGCTGTCCTCAACAGCATGTTTGTGAAAACAAGGTGGGCTTTTTCCTCTGTCAACTGAGCTGGTGCTAATAGAGACTTATTTGAGAATTAGTTGGTTTTGTAAGATTTTACTAGTAACTCCTAGCCTTAGGTGCAAAGAAGCAGATTTTCTGTGTTGAGTAGCTTGTTGCTAAACCTCTTACTGAGCTAAAGCCCTGCTGCAAGTGATCACTGTGTTAGTGAAATCAAAAGGTGCATGTGGTTTGTGTGCCAGGCTGGTGGAGCAGGTCACACTTGTGCATCCACACACAGGGAGGACCTTTCCTTACTGAGAGCCTTCATTCTGTGCTGGGGGACATGTCTTGTTTGTTTGTTGGGTAGGAATCCAAGGCAGACTTCAGCTAAGCTCAGTTCCAAAGGGAAAGGCTGGGTCTGCCAAGAAAAGCTGTGCCTGTAGGTATGGATGTAGGAAGTTTCAAAGACTGTTTTGCTTCAGTTCATCTTTTTTCTCTAAAGTTCTGAGTTGTCCATCCCATGTGATGTAAAAGTTTGTCTTCCTGGTACTTGGTGCATCTTCAGAGAGATAGAAGTTAAAACTGCCCCAGCCAATGTATTTGACTCAAAGCCCTATTCAGATCTTGAGGAGCTCAGGTCTTGAGGGGCTTGGCTTGGTCTCTGGCATCTATTTCTGCTTTATGTCACTTTCCTGACGTGTCTTAAAGCTCTTCCAAACTCACCTGTTCAGGTGTGTGGTGATTTAGGGAGTGCTATGTATTTATGGACATCATAAAGGACATGTTTATTGCACTCATGCGATGCTTCCAGAGGATTTTGGTTCTGTTCAGTTCAGCCTGAGTCCTGAAGAGAGAAGTGGTGGAGAGAGGAAGGGTGATAGGAAAGCATGGTAAGAAATAAAGACAGACCCAGACAGTGTATTTGGGAGTCAGCCAGAGTGTAAACAAATCACCCAGGAGGTGAATTTGGACTGATATCAAGTGAGGAGAGGCTGTGAATGGATAAAACCAGGAGACGGTAATTTAAGAGCGTGGATATGTACTGAGATCAGGAGGAAATGTTATCTTGATCCCAGTGTTTGGAGGGCTGTAGGAGGGAAGATGTGAGATGAAATGGAAGTGATGGGTTTATTTTAGTCAAAACAGAGAAATAAAGCCTTCTCCTCCGGATGGGATGGGTGGATAAAAGGGAGTCATCACACCATGTGCTTGAAGTGTGGGCCTGGCAGGATGGGAAGGCTGTGAATGTGTGTGGTGGGCAGGAGGGATTGTCTGGGTATACTTCCCTGAGCAGTCAAAACCACAAGACAGAGTTATGGGGCCCAAGGGAGTGAGGAGTTTGAATGCTGAGCTCACCAGTGCAAGTTCACGGAGTGCTGGGGTTTAAAATTGCAGTCCTGTTTATAGTAATATGAAAAGATTTAAATGAGATAAGCATAAAACAACTATAAAATAGTTTCCTTCAACACATGGTGAAGTTTTCTTTGCTTCCTTTGTTGTGGAGGTGTAATCACAAATTATTTATTGCATTTTCCTGTGTGGAGGAATTAGCAGTGAAGAAGGAATAGTCTGTCTCACAGCACTGGCCAGTTTGTCACTAATGGTGCAAGTCAAAAGTGTTATGTTGGAAGTCAGTCATGTTATTAGTGGAATTAGGTGGTCATTCACCTGAATTTACTCTGCTCTGCTTCACAGTTGAAAGATGCATGAGTGTCATGCAGTCTGGGACTCAGATGGTTAAGCTGAAGAGTGGAACCAAAGGGCTGGTCCGGCTCTTCTACCTGGACGAGCACAGGACCTGCATCCGATGGAGACCTTCCAGGAAAAGCGAGAAGGCAAAAAGTAAACTTGTCACGTTTCTTTTCATTTCTGGGGCACTTCAGTATTAGGAGGTGAATTACAGAGGGATCAAATAAATGCTTTTTGATGCTTCATTTAAATATGACATGTTAGTTACATGAAGGTCTTCAAGAGTGTGGGTAGAGTTTAGCCACCTAAAAGCTGAGGATTAAGGAAGGACAGTATAGTTCAGTCACATGTGAACATTTTCTTTAAGGTTATGTGAAATATGAGTGAACTGAACTGCTAAAGTCTTTTCAATGTATACATTACAAATTTAAACACAGAACCTAGAAGAGTTTAGATTGAGGTTTCTTAATCCTATCTGTGATCCTTTTCTTCAGGCATTATTTCATCTTGAAGTGACTGTGTAGCATTATTTCTCATTGAAGCTGCTTCTGCTGCACTGTCTTAAATTGGAAATGCAAATTAGGAGTTTATTGAATAAAATAAAGACTGGAAGTTCTCTGAACCGTCAGGAAGCCTTGAGATTAAAAACAAGCAGTTGAGAAGGCTACAAATAGTGGCAGCTGGTGTTTGTGGGCCCGTGAGTGTTGTGGAAGAGCCACTGGGTGCCGTGGCATCGGGAGCAGCCGTGCCCCAGCACAGCCATGGCTATCCTGCCTTAGGGAGCACGGCTGTGGTGGGAACAGCCCCTGTGGAGCTACCCAGGGGTTCACTGACCGAGGGGAGGCACTTGGTGCCTGTCTCCTCCTGCTCCCCTTGGCATCCTAGCCCTGTGGTGTGGCAGGGAGTGCACAGAGCTGTGCTGGGACTTGGCACAGACAAAGCAAGGAAAACCTTCCAGTCAGAGAGGACGTTTGGATGTGAAGATGTAATATTAATAAAGTTTAGTGACTCTTAACCTGAATAATTCAGAGCAGTTAAAACCAGAAGGAGGCTGGCTGCTCTCTGAGCATGCCAGTTTTTGTTCCCCCTTTCTCCTGCAGTTGTCATCGACTCCATCTACAAAGTCACCGAGGGCCGGCAGTCGGAAATCTTCCACCGCCACGCCGAGGGCAGCTTTGACCCCAGCTGCTGCTTCACCATCTACCATGGCAACCACCTGGAGTCCCTGGATCTGATCACCTCCAACCCGGAGGAGGCTCGCACCTGGATCACGGGCCTCAAGTATTTGATGGCTGGAATAAGTGACGAGGACTCGCTCGCCAAGCGCCAGAGGACGCACGACCAGTATCCTTTGATAGCCTGGGCTCCAGCTCCTCATTCCCTATTCCTGGCTTGGTGCTTGGTGACTTCAGCGTAGGGTGTCCTTTCACCTCCTATTAGGTGACCAAAACCCTCCCATTGATTGCAGTGGAAACTTGAGTAATGGGTTTGACATGGACACTTGTACGTGAGATAAAACATCAGCTGTGCCTTAGGGACTGGATTAAACTGCATGAGGTCAGGGGATAGTCTTGCATTTTGTTAATGAAATTCTTTTCGAAGGATCAAAACAGTTATTGCTGCTTATCACCCCAGGATGAGCTCAGGATTTCTGTCATCTTCTGTTTGCGCAACTGTGCTTTTATTTTTCTGCTGCAACTTGCAAAGTCCCTTAGAAGACACTGGTTTGAGGATGATACTAACTGAAAACTAGTACAGGTGAAGCCCCAACATTTTGGGATTCTTTCAGTTAACTGACCATAACTCCTGGCCATCTTTTTGTCTTGCTGTAAGTCAGATATGTGTGTTCTTCTCAGCCTCCACTGATTGGCAGGAGCACAAATCTTTAAAGCTCCTTAAATGTTTGTTGTAGCTCAGTAACTAAAACTGATTTCATATTCACTGGATGTTTTCTTGATGTGCTCTCTTTCACAACAGCGCTCTTGACTATGTTATACTTAAAGAACACTCTTCCCCCTAAACAAACAAACAAAACAAGCAAAAAACCCAAACCCCAAAAAACAAAACAAAACCAATCTTGATTAAAATTGTAACCTGTGTATTCTGCCTCATGGAAATGTCCAGTGGTCTTGTAAATACTCCTGGAGAATATATACACTTGGGTATTGTTGATGTATGTTTTCAGTGCTAATTCTGATCCACAGTAGGCACAGACCCATCTGGGATTGCATTGCATGCTCTGTTGCACGTGCCCTCAGCTTGCTGTATTGAACCACCACTTTTCTAAGCTTCTCATATCTGCTGTGTGTTCTCTCCTGGTGAAACATCACCGCAAGTCCTGTTTTATCAAATGTGGCAGCTGCAAGTCTGCACACAAAATGATCCTGTACCAGTTCCACTCAGTGTCAGAGCTTAGCCAGTGGTGCCGAGGGATCTGTGTGCAGGGAAGGGGTGAAAGGTGCTGGTTTGAAGTAGAGAAGTTCAAGTAGAAGGAAGGGAGAAGTGGAAGAGGATATCAGAGCAAGCCCAGCAACATTTGAAAACTTCAGAATATGTTCTCAGAGGAGAAACCAGTAGCAGAAATGGGAGTGCAAAGGGGCCAGTGTTGTGAACTGAACTGTAAGTAATTGCCCTAAGCCAGTTCTGGTTTTGAACGTTTGACTGAAACTGTAGCGAGGGCAGGGAGGGGGAAAAGGATCATTCCCCTGCCCTGCTGCTTGCCTCCCTTGCCCCTGGGGAAGGGCCCTGTTGCAGCTGTCCTTGACTCCTGTGTAGCTGGGTCAAGCAGACCTTTGAGGAGGCCGACAAGAACGGGGATGGGCTGCTGAACATCGAGGAGATCCACCAGCTGATGCACAAGCTCAACGTTAACCTGCCCCGCAGGAAGGTCCGGCAGATGTTCCAGGTTGGTTCTGGTGGGAACACAGACCAGTTCTGGTCTATTCCTGGGCAGATCCAGAGCAGGATCTGCAGGCTGGCACTTAAAACTCTGTCCTTTCAAGCACCTCACAGGTTTTTTCAAGTCTTACCTTTTTGTAGACAAAGGTGCATCAGAACGCTGTTTAAGTGGTATGCACCACATAGAAGATAATTTATCAATATTAGTCTTTCAGCTGCATTGTTGTTTTCCTCTCTGTGGGCTGAATTGTTCTGTGTTGGCATTGATGGACGATGAAGTTACTCTGTTACTATTGAAATGTTTTTTCATTTCCTCTATGGAAAATTATTTAATATAAGCTGGCTTTATGAAAGTAATTGGGGTTTTTTTAAGTAACTTCCTCATGCTTAGCCAGAATAAATTTTTTACTTTTGTTGTCTGAAAATAGTTCCCATTTTTTACCAGCCCTCATGTTTACTGTAGGAAAGATAAGCCAAGGACATAAAGGAGAGAAAAGAAGTTTTGTTAAGTCTTCCAAACCAGTACCAGCCAAAAGCTGTTTTGCTGTAAAACATGAAGAATTTTCTATGGTCAAAAGTGCTTTGTTTGTCTGGCATAAAATCCACATTGGAGATTTATCTGTGGAGCGTTGAATGACTCCCCAAAGAGCTGAAGTGTGGACACTGGGGGGGGGGTTGTGTTGTAGAGATGAATTCAGGTTGTACTTGTTTCCACAGATTAAAAATGTCATTTAAGATATATTGTAGACAAAGATGATTAAAAATCCCATTCAGCACCAGATTGCTGGGAATTATTCTCAGAAGGAGAAGATGAGAGTTTGCAGTCTGAGTGGCCGTGGCAATAATGAGGTGCAGTGAAAGGCAGGAGAGGCAGGGTTGTGAAGCCAAGTCCTGAGGGGAGGGGGGAAAATAAAGTAGTTCTGTGTTCACTTCCAGACTGTGTAGGGATGAAGGAGGGCACTGGTCCTGAGAAGTGGTGGCAGGAGGAGGATGCTCTCTGGCAGCAGAGCTTGTCTTTGGTGTGTCACTGTAGGGACAAGCCCACAGGGTCAGAGCCAAGTCAGTGTTAGAAGGGCTCTGCACGGAACAGGGGAACTCTGACCTGAACAGGGGAAGAACCATTGTTAACAGTACCTGACTTGGGAATGGCAAGAGGGGTTATAAATTCAGGGCGAAAGCATGATGCACAACTCTGAATGAAGGACGTGATTCAGAGGAACAACAGGGCATTTTTCATTTCAGTTTGTCTCCATTATCTGCCACAGCCCCAAACTTACCAAAGTTGCAGCTTCCCTGAAGTTCGTTTTTCATGGAGACCTACATAGTGCTTGCTTAGAACACATTCTTTGTTTTGAAAATCCAAAGCAATCCTCTTAGGCAGATGTTCACAGGAAAAACCTTGTATTAGCCTGTGTTAAGTACTGATTTCTTCCTACCTCTGAGGAGAAACAAAAAATCAAGGCTGGAGATGTTTGGTGTATTTTGGTGTGGAGCCTTATTGCTGCTGTAGACTTGTCCCCTCTGCAGTGTGTTGAGGGACTGAGAGTGTTGCAGATTAAATTAAAGTGTATTTAAGACTGTGGTATTGTCCTGAATGTTTTAAAATGTCAGACTGTTGTTGGGGAAGCCTCGGGGTGACATTATTATACCTCTTGCTGTGTTTTAATCCAGGATAACTTCAGGGCATACAGGAGGGCAACAGATCAGAATAAAGTCCAGGGTGAGCCTCTTTACAGAAGAATTGAATTAAAAACTGAAGGTGGAAATTACAGTTTCACAGGGAATCTGTGGCTTTAGTGTAGCAACTGTTTTCACAAAAAATCCAATAGATGATGATTTAATTTTGCAGTTATTTTACCCTGCTAGGATTTGTGTCTGAACAGATCCTTGCAGATTAGAATTTATTACATTTCTGTTGGTGTACACAAGTTCTGTTCTGTTTTATTCCCCAAATTCACCTGTGTTTGCCATGCTTAGCTGAGTGTCTGTACCTCTTAGGAAGCAGACACAGATGAGAACCAAGGAACCCTGAACTTTGAAGAATTTTCAGTGTTTTACAAGATGATGTCCTTACGTCGGGATCTCTACTTGCTGCTCCTAAGCTACAGTGACAAGAAGGATCATCTCACTGTTGAGGAACTGGCTCAGTTTCTCAAAGTGGAACAAAAGGTATGGGAGTACTTTACACCCATTTATATGTTCATATAAGTACATTCAGGTATAAGGAAAGCATTGCCTCCAAAATCATGCTTCCAACCCTAATGCAGCTCCCAAGTGCCTTCAACCAAACAGCATTTTGTGTTTGCTCCTGTCTGGCTGCTTGGAAATCTGTGGACAGCCTGTCCTGCTCCATCTGCCACTCATTTGGCAAGATTATTAAATACTCTCAGCCTGAGGATAGAACAAAAGCGAGTTGGGGGTTTTGTTAGCTTGTTAAACTGGCTTCTTTTTTTTAGGAGAACTCCCTGTTGCCTTCCCCCCAGGGCTTGTGAAACACATTATTTCCACTTAGGTGCAGTAAAACTCAACTCTTTGCTATTGAAATTGGAATTATGTGGCTTCAAATGTCAGAGGAGCAGAGAGCAGTCAGGTTTCCTGGGGTGACTTCTGCTCCTGAAGTTCTTTTAGTGGCTGTGATGGAGGAACATCCTTGGATGTCCAGTCATGTCTATATGCCTGAGTGTTGTTCCTTTGGAAATATCCTTCATTAATAAACCAGTATCCTTGCCATAGCTGGTTCTCCCCAGAAGCTGATGTCCTGCTCCATGGCACATTGCTTCCTTCCACAGCAGGATCTCCAGGCTCTTCTCTCTCATGCTTGTTTTGAGGGGTGGGGCTCAGGTAAAACAGGCTCTCTCCAGAGTCCCTTTTTCCTGGTAAAGGGCAGCTTTGCTGGTTCCTGCCCCCTGGACCTCCCTCATGGAGAGGATGCCCTCGTAATGCCCCGAGTGGTGCTGCCCCGTGTCTGACGGCTGCCTGCCCTTCCCTCCTTTGTGCTGCAGCCAGCTCAGAGGTGCTTTTGTTTCAGTCCTAGCAGGGACCTTCTGGCTCCTGTGCTGACAGGTTTATGGCAGTGAAAGGCTGTTGCAGTGCTACAGAGCTGCAGAGTTTGGTTCTGGTTCTGTGAGCGGGAAGCTCCTGAGGGCCCTCTCCCACCTGCTGCCCTGCCACGGCTCAGCTGCTTTGCAGTGCAGTTTTCATGGGCCTGAGACAAAGGGCAGCCCGCTGAGCTCTGGCCCAGCAGCCCTGGCTGGGCTCCAGGGCAGTGCTGCAGGGTGGCTGATGTCCCTGGTGTGCTCCCCAGTGACAGGGACAGCAGGGAGATGTCAATCCCACCATTGCCCTGGTGCCAAACCACCCTCTGTGCTCGAAAGGCTGCTGTTACGTGCAGCTCAAAGGAAGCCGGTGGCAAAAACTAATGCCCCTGCTCATTTTAATTGAACTGCAGAGGAAGTAACTTTATAGCCATTACACCCTCAGAACATGCACGTGTAAGTATGGAAAACTCAATTACTCAATATGAACCAGTGCCTTTTGAGTTAAGCCTGCTCGAGACACTAAATTTACTCCTTTTGTCTGCACTAATTGTACAGTGTCGCAGGAACAACCAGGGAGGTGGGGAACAGTGAAACTGTGTCAAGTGCTAAGAAGTGGGGATTGAGAAGAGGTGTTTTGAAACAACCCTACCTGCTCTCATGGAAGTTTTCAAGGGATATTATGAGACTGTGTGCCAGGGAATGTTTCCTGTGTTTGGGAGCTGAAACAGTGGGTGCTGAGGGATATCAGGGCCGAGTTATCCCCAAAGGCAAAGGGAGATTAGAACATTACCAGTGTGGGTACATGGGCTTTGGAAAGAGGAGGGACTGTGGAGTTTGCTGATATCTGACAAGGAAGACAATACCAGTGATTTCCCTCTGCTTTCTCATACTTGTACACTGAAGATTAGGGATAATGTTGCTGTTTTGTAGCTGCAAAGGATCTTATTTTAGAAAAAGGGCTGGTTCATTTACTTATAAGTCTTACTGGTTACTCAGAGGCTGATACTCCTTAAAAGAACACAACTACATCAAAAGTAAAGACTTTAACCAGGAATGTAAAAAGTAGCCATGTACCCAAGGGATTCTGGAAGCTCCTATGGACCCTCTGCAACAACCCATGTAGCTAAATGCTCAGTCATCAGTCATGATCACTACTATTTGACAAGTTTGGAGAAGGCAGTGTGCTGAGCCCTGCTTTCCCTGTGCTGGAGAAGGACGAGGGAAGGGGAGACAGGCTGGAAAGGATCTCCAGGCTTTTCCTGCCCAGTCAGCATGGGGGTGGAACTGCTTCACTTGCTCTCAATTACTGTACTTCTGATGTTGACATGTCTGCTTTTCCCCCTCCTCTGGTCATTTTTCATACTTAGGCCACAGCCTTTGAGATGTCACAAGAGATGCTCAGTCTTGGTACCCACGTTTCTTAGGATGAACTCAGCACTTGGCAGGAGCAGGCCCATGAGAAGGCCAGTCAAGCTACTCCTAGATTTCCCAGCTGAATGCTGGGAATACTGAGCTCCAGGAAATCATGGAAAGTACCAACTCCTCAAAGGTTACAGACAGAGCAGAGTAAATGGAATGGGTTTGGCCATTCTCTGAAAGAGAAGCCCATTAATAAGAGAGAGGCTCAGAGAGGGACTGTTTTTGGATTTAAATAGTAAATACTGGGTAATTTTCATGGTGACTAACCCCATTCCTGCCCTTGCCTGGGGCAGTGCTGTTAACAGAGGCACTGCATGTTCCTGTGCTTGCAGGCTGCTCCACAAGTCAGGGGTCTGAGCTGATTTGGCAGAGGATGCAGGGCACAAACAGTAAACAAAACAAAAACCCTGCCAAGGATTCAAGTGCCAGCTTTGTCTTCCTGGGATTTGGTAGTGGAGGAAATGAAATACGCCCAGTCTTAGTTCTCCCTTTGGTTCTCTACAGTTGAAGGGGAGTGAAAAACAGATGAGCAATGGAAATTGCTTCTTTAATTTTAAAGGAAATGTAAGTGTCTACTTATAAGTGCCCTACCAGTCAGTTAGAACTTCAGCTGTGGAACTTCATCTGTGGGCCACTTGAAGCTGTTGACAAACCTTCTGTTTGTTTCAGAAGAGATGCTGTTTTTCACTTCAGAATTTAATTATTTCTCTCCTAGCCTGTGTTTTATAGTGAACTCTCTTGGAAATAATGAAATCACAGGAGTGGAAAATGCATGAAAATGTAATCAAACCCTGCCAAATCTTTTTGCATGTCTAAGAAGATTATATTAAAGAATAAAACTTCACAGTTCTCATTTCAGCAGTGTTGCCCAGTGCAACTATTAAGGGTACTAAACATCTAATTTTCATCTTGAATCTAAAATGACACAGGTTCTAAGTGATGGGTACTGCTCACGCCTATTTGTCTCCTCTAAGTTAAGGGCCAGGAGGCTTGTGCAGCACTGATAAAAATAAAAACTTCAGTACTTTTATCAACTGGCCTATTTACTGAACACAATGTTTGATCATAAGGTTTTTCAACTGGACCCAGCAGAAGTCTAAAGTAGAATTTCCCATGCTGGTGATATGGTATTAAAAATAAATGCCCTGACACTGTTGTTTTTTGTGTAGATGAATAATGTGACACCAGAGTATTGTCTGGATATCATACAGAAGTTTGAAGTCTCAGAAGAAAACAAGAAGCAAAATGTTCTTGGGATTGAAGGTAAAAGTTGGATTTCAAAATGTTTTGTCCCGATACACTGGAGTGGAATAGAAGTGTTTTAGTGGTGTTTTGGGCAGCTCCTAATGTTTGACCAGGACAGAACCTCCCATAGATCAGAGTCAGGAGTGTGGGTGGTTTTTGTGGGCCATGGGGGAGATGTGAGTAGGTGGGGTGAAGCAGCAGCTCCTGTTGTCCAGCCATCCATCTCAGCCATCCTACAGGAACGGGATGGATGCCCGAGGCTGTGTGGATTTATTGCTCACTGTGTGTTTGTAAAACACAAACCATCCCATACCATGTAGTTTATCCTACAGCCTGCTCCAAGTGAAGGAATGGAAGCCAAGGTTTCATTCTGCCCTGTCTCTGTAGATCTGTGCTCCTGCACAATCCATTGATTTATGCTGAAGTGAAATAAAATATGGATGGTTGCAATTTCATTGGGTTTTAATACCTTGCATTGTTTGTGAAAGCAATTAGAAATAGTATTATTCAGAATCCCACTTAGTATCAAATCAGACTTAGAGCTGAGATGAACTGGATTAAATGCCATGGTGTGTTCCTTTGCCCAGAAGGGAACGTTCATGGAGCAGCATAATGTGCATGGTGGTTTGGGGTGGGGGGAAGTAGAAATCTTCCTCCTGTGATATTTAATCCTGAGTATGACCTCCTTCAACAAGCTTCTGATGTGACCCAGGGCACTGCACTTAAATAAGGAAAGTAAAATGAACAGTCTATGACACTTAGAAAAGATTTCTGCAAGCATTTCTGTTCCTCTTAACCTTGCTGCTGCTTTTATCTTGGAGTTGCTTTCAGGGTTGGTGTTGTTTGCTCTGTCCTTTGGAAATATTTTACATTTCTCATTCTTGGAGGACCTATTTTTAAAACTTTTTCTGTTCAACGCTGCTCTAATTTACGAATATAAACCAGGTACCATCTCCTTGGATAGGCTTGCAGAACAGAGAAAGCTGCAAACTAAGTGAAGATGTCTGGGTTAGTGAATTGGCTGTGGTGGCCCCGCAGCTCTCCTGCGAGTGGCTGCTGCCCTGTGCCCACACCATCCTTGGGCAGGGCTCGTTCACAGCACAGGAGCATCAGCAAGGAACTCGGGGCAAACGGCTTTTGCTCCCAGTTTGGCTCCCATTTCTGCCCGGGGCCCTGTACCCTGCTCGGCTGTGTGGCCTGGGGGCAGTGTGTGCCCCTGCCCCGTCCTGGTCACTCGTGTCGCTCCCCCAGCAAAGCCATTCCCTCGTCCCCAGGTTTCACCAGCTTCATGCGCAGCCCCGCCGGCGACGTGTTCAACCCCCTGCACTGCGAGGTGCACCAGGACATGGAGCAGCCCCTCTGCAACTACTTCATCGCCTCCTCCCACAACACCTACCTGAGCGGGGACCAGCTGCTCTCCCAGTCCAGGGTGGACATGTACGCACGGGTGCTGCAGGGCGGCTGCCGCTGCGTCGAGGGTGCGTCTGCCCGGAGGGTGGCGGGGGGCTCTGGGCTGGGGCTGCCTGCCCTGAGCGTAGGATGGAGGCTCTGGGATGGGGGGCTCTGGGCTGGGGCTGCCTGCTCTGAGGGTGGCAGGGGGCTCTGGGATGGGGGCTGCCTGCCCTGAGGGTGGCAGGGGGCTCTGGGCTGGGGCTGCCTGCTCTGAGGGATGGGATGGCATTTCTTTAGTGGAACTGGCAGGTTCTGAGGGATGGGATGGCCTTTCTTCAGTGAGACTGGCAGGTTCTGAGGGGTGGTGGGTATATCTCCGAAGCACAAGGTCATTGGCAAATTCCAAGCATTAATACTTCACTGTCTGATTCCCTTCAGCAGTAAATTCTTGGTTTTGAGCAGTCTAAACTGAATATTTTTGTTGGGAACAGCCATCTCAGACAAACATCGTAAACACCGTAGAATCAGACTGGTTTGGGTTGGAAGGGACCTTCAAGACCTGTGTGGCTCTTTTTGTCTTGGTAGTGGATTGCTGGGATGGTCCTGATGGGGAGCCAGTGGTGCACCATGGCTACACTCTGACTTCCAAAATCCTGTTCCGGGATGTGGCCGAAACCATCAACAAATACGCCTTTGTCAAGAATGAGTAAGTGTGGGCCAGGTTTGGAGCTGCACCTGCTTTCTGTAGTTAATCCCACACTGAAATCAACAATCAGCACTGGCAGGGCATATGTTGCTTTGAGCACATTAAGGCTGGTTCTGTTCCCCTGGTTATTGCCCGTGTCATGTTTGTTGTTCAACTGCACAAGCTCTTCCCGTCAATTGAGTGAGAAAGTTGTGCCCCAATTAGGTCTTTTGTACCCTGTAAACTCAGTAAGATTTTGAACAGTCTGACACTTGAATATCTTTCAGCAGAACTTCCCACTTACATCCACAGGGAAATTTTCCTTCAAAATCAATACTGTGATGTTCTCTACCTACAGCAAGTACTTTATTTCAGCAGGAAAATTGAAAAGCTGTCTCATGTGTAGTGTGAGGAAATACTGAGGTGTGGGATGGTGTTCTGAGGCTGTTCTATTTACTATGCACCAATTTATTACAGACTTTAACCTTATAGGTACAGTATCAAATCGTTAGTGGGTGTAGATAATTTTGAGTAGTTTGGAGAGAATAAAGGGAAAATGCCTCTTTTTCTTTATTGAAAGAAAAAGGAAAACTGTGACCCAGTGATGGGTGTGTGGGGAAAAAACAAACCAACCAACCGTGCCCAAAAGTTTTCTGTTACTGACGAGAAAGAGGAGGTGGTTCTTATTTGGTGTGGAGTTGGCCTGTGGGGTTCCTTGCCAAGGATTATGGGGCTGCCAAGAGTTTAGAAAACAGTGGGGCAGGTTTGTGGAAGAAATAGGCTGTTACATCCATAGCTGGTGTGGTAAGTGTGCAGGTGTTCTCTCTACACAGTTATGACAGGGTCTGGTGTTTTGTTTCCAGGTTTCCAGTGATCCTGTCTATTGAAAACCACTGCAGTATTCAACAGCAAAAGAAGATTGCTCAGTACTTGAAGGACATATTTGGTGACAAACTGGACTTGTCATCTGTAAGCACTGGAGATCCCAGACAGCTCCCCAGCCCTCAGAGTCTGAAAGGGAAAATCCTGGTGAAGGTAACTTGCTACTGGCAGCATGTTCAGAATGCAGCAAAAGTCAGTGTGTGACATGGTAGATTTTCTTTGCTTTAGCACAACCAGTTCATGTCCCTTTAGTATCTAAACACAGTCCTCCCTTGCACAGAGTATTTTGGAGTACCATAAAAGAGAAAATGTCTTTCCTTTCCCATCGCCTTGCTCTGAGCAGCAGTTCCTGGAATGACCCTGTTTCCACTGTTCACCAGCCATGTTTGTGGCAGAAGAGCCCTTTGGAAGGAGCTGGAGGAGGCCCTGGAGCACTGGAGTTGGTGCTGAGGGCAGGATTAGTTCTTTGAGCCTCTCACTATAAACAGATTGGCTCTGAAAGGAATTTCAAAGACCAGGATGGCAAGAATAAGAAAGAAGCTCAAGGCAGACCCTTGAAAGGATGATTAATAGGCTTGTGGTTTATTAGGTTGTCTAATTTATTTTGGTACATGGGGGAAGCTACTCTGCTATGAGCTCTCAAGATACTATTTTTCCCCCCCTCTATCCTCAGTATCAGTCTGGCTATAGGGATTCCCAATTTCAGTCTGAGGTTAGTTTGAACATATTTCAGTGCACAGTACTGAGCTGACCCTGAACTGGAAATCCTTTGAGTGCTCAGCTGTGATTTTGAATGTCACTGACTTGGTTTTCTGGGGTAACTCTGATTAATGAATTATGCAGGCATGTAGGGCTGGTGTTCCAGGGATCCAAATGAAATGGTCAGTCATGCAACAAACTCAGCAAACCTGGTCTGAAATACCACAGCAGTGCACCAAAGGCAGGAGAAGTTTGGTGCTCTGCTGTTCTTAGCTGAACTTCTGAGCTGATTTTCCAAGCCCATTTGAGTGGGATCCTTCAGCTCTCTCTGCTGAAGCCCTGTGGGTAAGTGCAGACTGGAGTGGAGCTGAACTGTTTGCAGAATGAGAAATTCTATTTGAAGCATCACAGTATCCTTGCCCAAAGCCCTGTCTCCCATCTCCTGCTCAATTTAAAAAGCCTTGTTGGAAAAGATAAAATCAGATTTAGGAATCAGTATCTTGTTGAGAAGCAAACCAATTTCTCAGCTTTTTGCTATTCTTTTTGCTCTTTTTATACGTTTTCCTTTGAAAGTCTGTATTGATTCATTAGCCAAACAATTTCAATTAATGACATAATTTTCATCTTGTTAGTGTATATAGAGAGTCATTCTAATCACACTCATGTGTTTAAGACAGTGTGAAGATGCCAACATGAAGTGAATCTGACCCATTCATCAGCAGCAGCTTTATTAATTTCAAAGTGCAGCCTATAAATCAACCCTCCACCTTTCTGCAGAAATCTGGCTGTAATTCCTGTCTCCCTCTGTCACTGCTGAAGCAGGAGGGCTGTGAACAGAAGCAATAACACAGAAGTTTAATAGGTGATTTATTAAGGAGCAGATGGTAAAGCAAGAGGCAATGGCCCCAAGTTCCAACCTGGGGGGAGCAGGCTGGGTGGCAGGGAAGGCTTTTCCAGCTGGGGATAGTGCAGCATGGAAGGAGGCTGCCCAGAGGGCTGGGAGAGGCTCCAGCCCTGAAGGTGGGCAGGATTTGGCCACGGAAAGCCCTCCCAGAGCTGGTGCTGAGGCTCCTGCAGCAGGAGATGGGAGCAGAGACTTTCAGGGCTCCACAGCCAGCAGTTCCAAGGTTCTGAGATCAGGCTTTGCTGTAAGTGGTCACACAGGAGAATCCAAGAGGAATGCTCTGAAAGGACAATTCAGCTGTCAGAGACTTTTAATTTTTTCTTTTACCAGAAGCAGCAAATAACCTCTGTTTGATGCTCCCACTGTAATCAGATGTTGGAAACTAGGCATGGAATTAAGTAATTCCTTTCTGGTGCAGCCTGTGACACTGACAGTGCTGGTTAGCCCCTAGTTTTGCATTGCTGCCTGTGCTCCTGCATAAGCACGTGCTGCTAGACCAGACCTTGCTGCTCCCCTCGTGCTGCTGGCTGCTGGCAGGGAGTCCTTTGGTGTCTGCATTTGAAGAGCCTATGATAACATCTCAGCTTCTAATTTTTAGAGCTTTATTTTAAATATATAGTGATCCGCTTGCTAGGGGTAAACCTGGTATATCCAAGAGTCAACTCAAAAGAGTCTTTGGGCAGCTGGGAGATAGTGTGCTGGTTTGGAAAGAGCTTGCAAAGATCTTCAGTAACAAATGCTTCCAGAAATGCTTAAAATATCAGCTGTGATAATCTGGGTCCTTGAACCAGTTTGCATGAGACTCTGAACATGATTTGTAAATGCTGGTCACAATTTGCATAAGGAATAGTTGAGGAATGGGCAGTTTTGGTCTTTGCACTAAATAACACTGACAACACGTGCATTTATTGTGAATGGCTTTGTCTCATTCTAGGGTAAGAAGTTGCCATGCAGTCTGGCAGCAGATGCTGAGGAAGGAGAAGTTTCAGAAGAGGACAGTGCTGATGAAATTGAGGATGACTGCAAGTTAAAGCCCTGCTATGTATGTGCACACAGTCAGTGCCCAGCTCTGTGTTTCCTTCATGCACTGTTCATGTCCTGTTTACAGTCCTCAGCAGAGTATAGAGGTTTTAATTTCTAAGATTTTGGTTCCTAGGTCAGGTGCACACTGTTCCATAGGATCCATTTTTAAGTGCCTTATGTAAGGGTCTGGTTTGAGTCTGTGTAGTCCAAATGACTGTTTTCAACAGGAATTCCTTCCCTTTCCTCCTGTTTGGAGCAGGACTCTAATGATTAGGTTGTCTGATGTTTTGTAGGAAGTGTGTAAGTTCATTAGCTCAGAATTCCTGCTCCTCTGGAAGAGTTTGGGTCTGTGAGAGCTGTGAAACAAAGGGTGACCCAGGCATGGGCTGTGGGTGGTCTCTATGGGGGCTGTGCTTCGGTGGGGCAGTGTGAGCTGTGCCAGGAGTGCTGGAGAGAAAGGGACAAGGGAAATGGCACTAAAACCCAGCAGCAGAAAAGGCAGGATTGTGCAAGAAGCCTTTTCTTGCACAGAGAGAGGAAATGTTGGGAGCACCATGTAACCCGGAGCGCATGTGACGCTCCCTCGAGCTGTCCCACCAGCCAGGGAGAGAATCACCAGCTTTGACTGGGTTCCTTGGATGTCTTTCAGAGTAATGGTGCAACTGAACACCAGGTGGAATCTTTCATAAGGACAAAACTGGAATCTCTGATAAAAGAATCCCAAATCAGGGACAAGGAAGACCCTGACAGCTTCACTGTGAGAGCCCTGCTGAAGGCAACGCACCAGAGCTTCAACGTTAACCTGAAGCAGGTAGATGGGGTTTCTGAAAGTACCAATACTGCAGCTGTGTGTCAGGCAGTTTGGTTTGTGTCTACATTACTGGGAAAGACCCCTTTTCTGCCACCTTAGTCCTGTCACTACAGGCCACCAGAACTGCAAGCACTGCTCTCTGTGACACTGGTGGCTGTTTCCTACAGCACTAAACCACAGGACTGTGCTTTTCCTGCCCTGAGCAAGGTTCTAGTTTTTTATAACTGATTTTTCAGTGCTTTCAGTAGGAATGGTGTGTTTCTTTGCACTTCGGACATCAAACTATTTCTGTAAAACAGTAAAATGTATGAGAATTTGGAGTGTATCACCAGTTAATACCCTGAGTCCAGGTGAGCACACCTTATCCATCACTGGATGCACAGCCCCCTGATGTTAAATACAGGATTTTCTGTGGATGTGCCTGCTCTGAGCAGTGTAGTCATAAAGGTCCAGTATGTGTAACTCTGCTTTTTCCATATCTTCCCTCTCTGTGGGGCTGATGTATTTCCTGCCAATCTCTCCCCAAAGCTGGACCTGTGAGAGTTCCCTGCAGCCAGGCTTGACTACAGAAAACATACTCTGCTTGTGCTGCTGCTTGAGACATCTGGGGATGGTTGTGTACTGGTGGGAAGGAGCTGCAAGAGGCAAAGGATGAGGCATCTGACCCAGCAGGAGGGTTATTTGCAGACTGTGGCTCTGCAGTGTGTGAGCAGTCAGTTTGCTGCCTCCAAGAGGTCAGAAATGAGGGATTTCAGAGGGCAGACTCCTCATATTGGTGAATATGATCAGTTATGAGCCATTTCAGTATTAATTTGTGTAGAAATAATACCATTTGACATGCTCTCTGTTATCTGGGAACTGATTGGCCCCTGGAGAGCATTTGAGGGAGTTTTGGTTAAAGAATGCAAATTTGCATCAGGTGTGGGATATGATACCTGAGATTGCCCATTAATGCCACTGTTGTGACCAGAATACTGAAATACTCCAGTGCTGTGAGTGCATTATTCAAATGTCTGCCAGGTAATATTAAATGATAGAATTTTCTAATTGACTTACTTTAATTTATGAAGGGATGTTTAGAGATATCTTCCCCTGCTGCAACAATCCTGTCAAGACTGATTGTGACTGTTGTTTCTAAGGGTCTTAAAACACTACAGAGCTGCATAATTAGGAATAACAAGTTTAAACAGTTGCAAGATTAATTTATAGCAGTGTTGACCTAGATCAGAGAAAGCTAAATGGTTAAACATCATGCTGGTTTTGCACTTCTGTAACTCATTAGCTGGCTTTGTGTACTGGTGGTGTAAAGCTCTTTTCTGGTAGTTCCTGTGTAACTGATGAACCAGAAGGGGATCAGTTGGGATATTTTCCTACTTTTTTTACTGGTCGTTTTCCTTTACTTCATTACTGATCTGCCTTTCATTTCCCCAGAGACTTGCTATTAAAAAAAATAAAAATCTGCTGAAGTTTCTTTCTACGCCTTACAGAGAATTTCAGCCTGAGCTGGAACAAATCTTTGAAGGGAACCACAGAGGTTATTGATTTTCCCAGACCTGAGTGAACCCTCTCATGCCCAGATTGCTCTGATAGCCAGAAGTGAATCCAGCTCAGCACTGAATAGGGAATAGCTGGAGTTCATAGGACTTGCTGAAATGCTGGGGGAATATTCTTCAGCTTTGTTTTGCTCTTCCAAAGATGAAGGGCTGTGTTTTCTGACAGCACAAGCGAGCTGCTGCCAGGAGTTATCCAGCTGGTGTCTGGGGCATGGCTGGGAATGTGAAACTCACACTCCTGGCTGCCTGTGAAAAGCCCACATTTATCTGTTGGGAGATTATTCCCCCTTTTCCTTTGTGGTTGTTTTCCAGAACACTAAAAGGTTGTGGTTTGTTGTTGCTTGCCTGATTTCGCTGGACTGCTTTTTCTACCTGGTTTGTTGTTGTCTTGAGTGTTAACATTAATATTTTCCTTTACTGTTAGATGATTCTAAGCTATCAAGTACATAAAGAAATTAGAAAAGTCCTGTAATGAGATCTTGGTTTCAGTTTGTGTTCATAAATCAGACTTTAACTCACTTTTATTCTCTCTTGTGCAATCACTGTACTTCTCTAAGAGTGAACGAGCCTAACATACAAGAACTTGTATTATATTGAAGTGATTTCTTTTAGAGACTGTAGCAGACTCCTTAATGCCATTTCTGGAAGTATTTGATTTTTTTTTTTAATTGCACTTGCCCCATGCAGAACCTGGACACAAAAGAAGGTGGAAAAAAGCCTCATGGTCGATCATTAATGGGCAACTTTGGCAAACACAAGGTAAGTCAAGTGAGAGGCTCTGTTTGCTGTCCTGGGCCTGGCAGCATTCCAGAGACCCTGAGAATGTTTTACTGCCTGAGACAAGCTCTGTGGGTATGGGGGCCATGAGGAAAGACTGTGTGATTACACTTTGTGTGTTTATTGCTGCTCAGAAGAATATTAACTGCCAGCAGGATGGAGAACCCTTTAAAAGGAATACAAAGAATCTCCTGTGACTGAAAGATCCTCTTTACTGGTGAGAGGTGGACTTGTTCATTTTCTGATCAAACGTGCAGCAGCAGAAGAGCAACCCAGACAAATGCCTTGGCATGTTCTTGTTTTCCACACCGCTGACTATGGTTTGCTCAGGGCCCAGTTTGACCTGTCCCACCCTGGGCAGTGCCACCCAGGATGTGCCGTGACTCTGCCTGCTCCAGGGGGCTGCTGTGACCAAGTGCTGGCTCTGGGGTCCTGCTCTGCACGTGTTCTTTTCCAATCTCCTCCTGGTTTTGCATTTCCTATTGGTGTTTGTGGAGCTGCCAGGTCGCACTCCCTGTCTGATGAACCAGGCAAGAGCTGATAGAGTTCACAGGAGTGTGAAGGCTCATTTTACAGCTGGGCAGAGCAGCCACCAAAAGGGACAGTGCTCCCATGTTTCCTCCCATTCCCATATCCTGACAAATGTGTTCCTGCCATCCACCTCCCCCATTCCCACACTCCCATGGTGCCTCAAGGCTTGGATTTATGGCCCCAACATGAGCTGATCCAGCTGAAAGCTTCCTTCCTCCTGGAGTCAATGAGCAGATATAAAGTGAGTAAATGAGCAGAGGGGCATGTGACAGGTCTGCAGCCCAGCCCCAGGCCACCAGAGCTCCCTCTGCCCCCATCTTGCCAGGTGCTGGTATTCCTGGTCCATGCAATCCATGGTGAAAGCTGCAGGGAGCACGCTCTGGGACCAACAATCTGAGCAGTGGTTTAGAAAAACAGCAGTTGAGAAATGTTTCATAGAACTAAATCAGCCACCACTCCATCTGCCCTGAAGCCAGCTAGGAGCCATCAGAAATTCCCTAAGCAGGTGGTATCAGGACTTGTATTTACCCTGCAGTTCCAAGCTCCCATCATTTTAAGGTGCTCATGTCCTTCAGCACCTTTGGCTCAGTGCACATTACCCAGGGGGTGTTGGTGTTGAGACCTGCAAGTGCCTGCTGTGCCTGAGAGAGGGCCCTTCCCATCACACCCTGTGCTTGCTGCTGGCCAGACAAATGCTGTGCAATGGGATATTAGGATGTCACAGGCAAAACTCAGCCACTGAAATCTGCTGGATATGCTGAGGGCTGGAAGGTATGTCAATAATTTAATTACTTCAGCTAGTTATCCCAATGGATTCAGCAGGTTGGAAAGCCCATTTGCTTCATCTCTGCTGAAAAAAAAATGAGTGTATATAGATTAAAAAAAAATAAATTAATGATTGCACGGTATGCTGAGGCAACAGGGACCTCCTGTAAGTTCCCCCCATTGCCTTTCCAGCTGAAGGCTTGCCTGGGAAGGCAGGTTCCCTATTGACAGTTTTGCAGATACAGAATTATCCACCCAGCAATATTGACACGGGGTGTTTTCAGACAGCTCTTGTGCCAAGTGTATCCGTGGATAAACTCTTTAAACTGCCAGTGGAGGGACCATGGTACTAAAGCTGGACATTTGTGGAAGTTAACTGCAGGGAACACCCTCAGTGCAGACCTTCAGATTCCAAACCTGAATCATGCAAATGATTTCCAATATAGTCAACTTTGTCAGCACTAAACACGGCAAACTAAATTGTGTTCATTATTGGGGTATCACAACAGGAGGAAAGAAATCTGTGCTCAGTGATCCACATGAGCATAAAGCCTAAGGAGCTCTCAGTTACATTGTTAATTACCTCTTGATGAGACGGGAATTAAGTAACTCTCAGAAGAAGTTCTGGTTACTGTTACAAAAAGTATAATGAAGTATAATGTTGAAATTGGAAACTATTAAATCATAGGTGCTTATGAAAAAAAATGATTTTGAGGTTTTAATCTTTTTATCAAACCTGTTTTCTTTCCTGCATATTGTAATAATATAGAATAACTTGAACATTTGTGAGCAGCTCAAAAGGGAGCAGAAAGACAACGTTTGAAAATTTTGTCCAGACTGTTCTCAACTTCACTGATGAATTTGTCAAGGGGGAAGCACAGGAAGGTAGAAGCAGTGCTCGGTGTATTTGGATCCTGCTGTGTGTTACTGTTTGATAAACGGGACCCAGTCCATTAGGATTTCAGCAGGACCAGTGCCCAGGGTACTGGGACCAGGGGAGCACTGTCCTCATGTCAGGAGGAAGTGCAGAGCACACAGTGGGCTGGGACAGACTGAGCATTGGCAGAAATAGTTTCCCTAGGCTTGGCTCTGCTCACCAACAGCTAAACCTGCTCTGTGGCTGTGGGCTGGATCCTGGCCAGGGGATAGAGTGAGATCAGGGCACGGGTGCCTTCTGTTGGCTTTCCTTCATGGAAACGCTCTGTGTGCCACCAGGCTGTCTGCTGTCAAAGCCCTTGGGGTCACTCTGAGTCTGGGCAGGGCACCAGTCCTGAGCTGCAGACCTGCAGCTTCCCCACCTACCTGAGGTCAGCCACAGCAGTGTGGATTTCTGGAGCCCCACCCCGTGGACTGACCCAGCTGTGCATGACTCTTTCCCACAGAAAGCTGCTAAGGCAGCAGCCAAACACCACAGTGCATCAGATGAGGAGGAGAGCCAGCAGAACCCCCCTGGGAGGGAACCAGGGCCTCCCCACAGGTGAGCTGGGAATCCCAGGGGTTGTGCAGCTCAGCTGGAGCCCAGGGATTGTTCCCCACCCTCAGTAATTCTGTCGTTGCCTGGGGCATGTCTGTGCCCAAGAGCCCATGTGTGATACAGATGTTATGGATGACACAGCTGGGGGCGTGTTTTGCTGTACCTGGTGTTTTGGTTGCATTGGTTGTCTCAGGTTGCAAACAGCAATTACCCTTAAAGTGAAAAGCGTGACAGCAACACTGTGCTAATGGAAAGATGCCAATCCCCATTTTGCCTGCTGTAAACAGTGTTCAGAGCAAATTGTGCAGGTTAAATAAGGTGCAGCACAGCCCAGGCAGCTTCACTGCACTGGAGAATGTAAAGAAAAAGCAAACAGTGTCATTGAGAATGCATTTGCTGTCACTGAAATGCTCCTTGGTTTTGTCTAGGAGAGCCATGGTGCAGCTATTTCATTGTTATAAATGAAAAATTTTGTGTGGTGAGACCATGGAGGTAAAGGGGAACATTCATGCCATAGCCTCTCGGAGGAGGTTTGCCTCATACAGCTCCCTGCTCACAGTGTTTTGTTTCCTTGTTGAAGGAAAGAACAGAAAGGGGGATTGAAGAATGGTTTAAATACTGACACTTGCTGTTTCTGCTGTCTGTGCTCCCCTCAGACTGGCTCGCCGGAGGAAGACGGTGAAGCTGTGCCGGGCTCTGTCTGACCTCGTGGTTTACACCAACTCTGTGGCCGCCCAGGACCTCGTGGATGATGGTACAGGGGCTGCATGTGCCTTGGTCACCTGGGAGAGCAAGTGGGCTGAGTGCTGCTCTTAGTGGGCCACAAGGACTAGAGCAAAACCAGAGCCCAGCTGGGCACTCCTTCCCCAGCAGTGAGGGGCTTTGGTCATGCTAACATCAGGAGATTTCTCTGTAGACTGTCCAGGGTTGCCATGTCTGGGGTTCTACAGGACAAAAGGCCCCAGCAATCAGCTGGAACTCTTGCTTGGCTTTCAATTCTGGGAACTTGAGGGTAGACCATAAGACCCTCCTGGAGGGGGAAGCTGATGCCCTTCAGTTACACAAGGTGCACGATTTGTATTAGACAAGACAATCTATCCTTGTAAGTTTGGACTAAACTCACGTTCCCTTGATTAATACCAGTGTAATGAGGTCTGAGCTCAGGCCCCATCCAGGGTTGCTTTGTCACCTGTTTGCTGTTTAACCATGGCACAGGGTCAACAGGGAACGTGCTGTCGTTCAGTGAGAGCAGAGCCCACCAGGCAGTGCAGCAGAAGGCTGAGCAGTTCATGCTTTACAACCAGAAGCAGCTGACCAGGGTCTATCCCTCAGCCTATCGGATCGACTCCAGCAACTTCAACCCTGTTCCTTACTGGAACGTTGGCTGCCAGCTGGGTACGTGTGGCATGCGAGCCTTGCTTCCCGTTCCTTGTGCATGTGCTGGGCAATGTTATCTTTGTCAATGACACCTCACTTTTCCCCTTCAGTGGCCCTGAACTACCAGTCTGAGGGACGTGTGATGCAGCTAAATGAAGCAAAATTCAGGGTCAATGGCAACTGTGGCTATGTCCTCAAACCTCAGCAGATGTGCAAAGGTAATGTCCTGCTGTGCATCTATTACTGTAGCTCTCAGGCCTTTCACACAGTGTCTTCATGGTGGAGTTGGGAGGACATAGGAAAGGAAAGTAAGAACAAATATAGAATCTTTCATATTTCTGTGCATTCATAAAAGAGAATTTCAAGATTGATAACAGCTGCTCCATACTCTTGTTACTTCTGACTGAACTTTGGCTACATATCTGCTTTTTGGGGGGTGATACTTATTCTGTGTGTCTTTTTCCTTACCCTTCTCTTTTTTCCCATCTTTTAGGCACATTCAACCCTTACTCTGCTGACCCACTTCCTGCCAGTCCTAAAAAGCAGCTTATTCTGAAAATCATCAGTGGGCAGCAGCTCCCCAAGCCTCCTGACTCGATGCTAGGGGACCGAGGAGAGGTGAGATGCTCTGATCCCAACAGCTCCACGAGAGCTCCTGGAGTGAAAGGGCAGCAAGTGGCTCTAAGAAACTTTCTCCTTATTGAAATACATCACTAAATTTCAGATAATGTGAGGCTTTTGGTCCCTAGATACTGCATTTTCCCCTGATATGTATCCTGCACGTGACGTTTAAGAGCTGATTTGCTTTGTATTTTAAGGGTGACTTTACTTGTTTGGAAATCAGTCATAGGTGGTCATAGCTCTGTAGAATACAAACAATACATCAACTTGGACTTCATGAAACCATTTCCCATGATAGTGCTGCTGGAAAATTGATGTCAATCAAAGGGGTTTTAATTCTCATATGAATTTCTTAAGAACTGACCTTCACTTGTATCATTGGTTTGCTTTTAAACTATTTTGTTTTTAAAAAATAGATAATAGATCCCTTTGTTGAGGTGGAAATCATTGGGTTACCTGTTGACTGCTGTAAAGATCAGACCAGGGTGGTGGACGACAATGGTAAGATAATCTGATTTCTTCTTCTTCGCGTATAATATAATGTAATTATAAATTATTCAGACTCTGTTATTACTTTCTAAATTGCAAAGCTTCTCATCCGATGAAATCAAATGATTGTGTTGTAACAAATTAATTCTGCTTTTTAGATAGAATTTCTGGTATGGGGAGACAGCCCAGCTAGAGGTGAAAGGGCAAGAGCTGTTCACCACATTGTCTTTCTCCTGGATTGTTCTTAAATCTCCGTTATGCAGAAGTTAAAATATATATATATCAGTTCTGCAAAACCAGATCTTGCCTTGCTATCCCTTCCAGCTGCCCAGACAGAACCATTTTGTTTTTAAAGCAGTGCAAGAGACAAAGAGACAAATCTGTCACTTTTAATGACTGATGTGATGGAGATTGAGGGTGCCCAGATCTAGATGAGCAACAGGGAATGTGTTTTCACTTGTGTTGCTGCTCGTTTCCTCTTGCTGTACATCATGAAAACTGAGGGTGGCACTTGCTCTGGGCCTGTTTCCCACCCCTGGTGTGCTGTTTGTTTTGCAGGGTTCAATCCTGTCTGGGAGGAGACTCTCACCTTTACCATCCACATGCCTGAGATAGCCCTGGTGCGATTCCTGGTGTGGGACCACGATCCCATTGGGAGAGACTTTGTGGGGCAGAGAACTGTGGCCTTCAGCAGCCTCGTGCCTGGTGAGTCCCACAGCTTCTCCTCGACCTGGCAGCCCAGCTGAAGAGCAAACAGCTTGGGCCTAGAGATGATGTTACCAGCATGAGATATGTGCTTGTATCTCTGTGACCTCAGGTATGAGCCTGGACAGCTCTGCTGGTGTCTTAGGGTGGGTTATTCACCAGTAGTTGAAGGAGTCTGGGTGTCTGTGCTTTTGGGAATTACTGCCAGTGTCTTTTATAACTCTGATGTGGTTTGTACTGGGGTTTTGGTGAAACCTGTGAGAACAAGTTTACTAAAGGTGGCTTACTTTATACACATCACTTCTATAGCCAGGTGTGCATAACATGCAAACTGCTGGTTTTTTGGGATTACTGGTGTACAAATATTTCTCTCTCTGTTTCATCAGGCTATCGCCACGTGTATTTGGAAGGACTGACAGAAGCATCCATATTTGTTCATATAATCATTAATGAGACCTATGGAAAGGTGGGTATAGCTGGAAACTTGTGTCTTCCTTCTGATAAAACAGGATTTAAATACACCACAGAACCTCACAGGATCTGTGCTGGAGTGCCCAGGAGGCAGAAGGAGGAGGCTCATAGTGTGGGGTTCAGCAAGGAAACCACAACATACCATTGCTCTACTCCAAGTGCTCACATACTCACAGGTGTTCCTACTGTCACACCTCCTAATTATCATGTCTACAACAGGAAGGGCATTTCTTCAGTGTGCCGAACTGATTTTATTTTAGAAGGAAATCTTGAGAACTGTAATTGTGCCGGAACATGGTGTTTGACAAGCTATTTTTAGCAGCCAGTTTAATGACTCTAAATTAACCTAATTTAATTTTAGATTTTAGGGCATATATTTTGCTTTTCTGCTAATTTCGAAATGGTTTTAAAATGAGAGTAAAAGCAGTGCTTTTCCTCTGCATTTTGCTTCAGCTGCCTTCCTAAGCTGGTTATAGGAGGTCATTGGAGATAAACAGCACAAAGAAATTAAGGCCATGCTCAGCAGGGTACTGAAGTAAAATAGCACTTTTGCAGTGATTTAAGAAACAGAGATAAACAGAAAAAAACCATAATCAAAAACCTGACCTTTATGAAGGGTCTGGTTACAGAGGTTGGCCCTTAGTCTTTGTCCCTTCTGAGAGAGGATACACAGAATGTGATGACAAACATGTAAACCCACAGCTGTGCAGCACCCAAGGAAATCTCAGAGGAGCAGAGATAAAAAATACCAAAACCCAAACCACACAGAGAAAGCCCCACCTCTGAGACTTGGTGTATTCCAGATCCTCACTGAAATCCACTACCTTTATCCTCCCTGATCCCATTAGATCACTGAGTGGGATCACAGCTTGGATACATCTGCATTAGATACCCAGATATCTGCTCATCTGGGGGCATCTGTGAAATCACATCCAGCTTTGGTGATGGTTTGTAGGAGTGTGTTTGGCTGCCACTCTTGGCTCGTGTGCTCTTCAAAGGAGAAATAAGTTCAATAAAACCACTAGAGAGCAGCTTCAGAGGGAAGTGGGGAGACCCACTGGGATTTGATCTTGGTCACTCAGTCTGCTCATTTACTGCTTGTCTGAATGATGGGCAGTGATATTACTGTTCCTAATGGGCTGAATGCACGTTTGCATCTATGTGAGTGAGGAGATGTGGCCAATTTCTGAGAGACACTTTTATTAGACTAATAAGTAGTTTTAAATGCTTTGCTATGTATTACCCTTATTTGCTTGTGTGGCAGTCTTGAAAACATTAGCCAATGGATCTGCCTTTTTTTTGCCTTTCAGTGGAGCCCTTTAATCCTCAACCCCAGTTACACAATATTGCACTTTCTAGGAGCCACCAAGGTAGAGCTCACGAGCATGTACTTTGCACTTGCTGGGCACAGCTTTTCCAGTGGTTCCTAATCGCATGATCTGCAGCTGCTAGACTTGCATCATTGTCCATCCAGGCTGTGGGACATGTGGACAGTGCTTTGGTGAAGGCCATGCATATAAAACTCCACGTTAACGTGCAGCCTGTCACTGCAGTCACTTCTCACAGCCTTGTCAGCTCCATCAGGGGGCTTGGAGCAAACCTGTGCTGTAACTGTGGCAGGCTGCCATCCTAATGAGCACAAACACAGACATGCATGAATCCACGGAGACCTGAGCTGAGGCCTCCTTGGTCAGAGTAGATGTGAGTGGCTTGGTGTGGATTTTCGCTTTGCTGTGTTTTGGTCTTTGTTTTCATCATTCACAAACGCTCTGGAAGCAGCTCTCTTCCTCGTACCCCTCATACATGAGTCTGAGCTCACCCCCCGTGGCTGTCCCTGTGCTTTCAGAGCAAGCAGCTGATCGGACTGCGAGGGCTGTTCAACAAGACCCCCAAGCAGGGCTGTGCCGAGGCCAGCGGGAACTACGTCCGCAAGAGATCCCTCGGCGAGCGGATCCTGCGGCGCACGGCCAGCGCGCCCGCCAAGGGCAGGAAGAAGAGCAAGATGGGTTTTCTGGAAGCTGCTGACATGAAGGACAGTGCCTCGGAGCCCACAGAGCTGAAGGACAAGGAGGGGGTGGTGCGGCGCCCCAAGCGCAGCTTGCAGGCGCGTCCTGCTTCCATGCCCGTGGACAAGTATCTGCTGGTGGGACTGCCCTGCCCGGCCGAGGACGCTGCCCAGGACACCACAGCGAAAGAAAACACATCTGGTAAGATGCTTCCAGAACTACTGTTGAAGGAGTAAGGGGGAACAGTCTGTTGAAAGGCTTAGCCTTTGTGCAAGTAGTTCTGTTCAACTCAAACAAAAGTAACTG
This sequence comes from Anabacerthia variegaticeps, assembly GCA_035583185.1. Taxonomy (NCBI): domain Eukaryota; kingdom Metazoa; phylum Chordata; class Aves; order Passeriformes; family Furnariidae; genus Anabacerthia; species Anabacerthia variegaticeps. The sequence continues at coordinate 895,215 of JAWWEW010000012.1, read as the reverse complement.
TGCAAAATTACGTGGGCTCAGGATTGTAGGATTTAGTCAGCTCCTTAAATAGGTGACACCCTGGAAAGCTGTCTACTCTGCACACTAGGCAGATGAACTACAGTCATTCCTGGAAGTGCTCTTAAGGGACACTTGCCAAATTTTTTTGAAATCTGAGGACCAACCTTCCATTGCACTCCATCAGTTTCTGGTCTCCTGCTCTCCATTTGCTTGTGGAGGCAGAGCTGGTGGCAGAGTGGGGTTCCTCTCCCCATTTTCAGGGAGGAAGAGCAGCACACAGCATATGTTTTTGGTAATAGTGTGCCTAAAGACTTTCAAATAGATGTAAAAGGGGTAAAAGTAGGTCAAATTTTGTATCCAAAAGGCTTGATACTTAACAGTCAGCCTAGGTTATGGAATTTGATCAATTTATATGGAAAGCATGTGTTAGGATAAAATTTTGTTCTTATGTAATTGAAACACAATACAATTTCAATCTTAAAACAGCTGTTTTCTAAGTGTGCTGAGCAGTAATAGTCCTGGTTTTAAAATCCAGTTATTCCCATGGCTACAGCAAAGTTAGTGTTGGACTTGCCTAATATTGGATTTACTGAAGTAGTTAAATGGTCTAGGGAACTCTGAGTACAGTGACTGTGATTCATTAGGCCTGCTGTCTCCACCCTGAGCTAGTCCCTAGTTTGGGGTGTCAGTACTGCTTTTTGGGGCTGGTTTTGGTTTATTTGGGAAGGGCATGTGCACTTCCAGAGGCTGCCCCCAGATCCTCAGCTTTGGGCTGGCTCTGGCAGCTCAGATTTGAGGGACAGTCCTGATCAGCACAGCCAGCAGCACTGTGTCTCTGCCCTGGGGGGAGACAGAGAGCACCCTGAGAGCCTCTCTTGGCCAGGGGGTGGCAGAAATGCCGCTCTGCCCCAAGTCATTTCAGCTACAGAGCAGCCACTTCCAGCACCTGCAGGAGCCACTGAAGTGTAAAACTACCTGGCACAGATAAGGACATGTTGATGAACCACCTTTGTGCTACTGGCCCCATATTAGGGCTTTTGAAGGAGCAGCTGATCTGCACAACACTTGTAAAAGAAGTTCCTGAGGAGAAACAGTGAGCAAAGTCAATGCAGGGCTTTTTCTACCACCGTAAGAAGAAACTGTAGACAGAACAAAAGATGTTCCTAGTAAAGGAAGGTAACTCTGAAATGCTGTGTTTTAAATTGAAAGATCCTTTAGATAAGCCTGTGAAGATAATACAGCTCAACCATTCCCCACAACAGATATAATAATTTCTTAGGTATCTCTTCCTAAAGGTGCTACAGACAAAGACACAGGAAACTTCCACACTTTTTGGAGGTCACCTTTGTAGAAAGCACAGGTCCTGTGAGACGACCTAACAAGCTGCCCCTTCTAGCTGTGAGAGGGATGGATCCTGTCCCTTAGAGTCTCTGTAAGGCTTGCTCCATAATCCTGTGGAAGAGGCTGTCCCACAGAGACCTCTCTTGCTAAAATGCTGTGGCTGAGCATATTTCTGCTGCTTCACTGGAATTATGCCAAGGGGACAGTGTGCTATCCATTTTCTCTTACCTTTATAGAAAAGATAAATTACAAATCAGAGAAATGTGCATCTCTTCCATCCTTGTCTGGGAGCACTGGAAGGCCTGGGAAGTTCTCAGGTTTTGGAGATGGGCATTAGGGCCGTGTTCATGAGAAGCAGTTCCTGCTCCACTGAAGGGGGCTCAGTCACTGGTGGATGCTCTGGGTTCCCCTTGCTGCTTCCAAGGTTACCTGATTTCTAGCAAACATTAAAACAGTATATATTAAACCAAGCTTAATTCTATAGTCCCTGCTTAATTAAGTCTCCAAATGAATGAGTCATGGAGCTCAGATTTGGCATATAAAGACAAGTAAGAGGATTTGGTGGAGAAAGCATCTAATGCGTGTTTTTCAAGGAATTCAACCCCTTGCTCCTGTGAATGCAGCATGCTGGTGGAAGATCAAAATGAAATCCTTAAGCTGTAACACTTTGCAATAACCACATGTCTGGAGTCCATCTACTTGATGCTTTTTACTCAGCTTGAAGCATGCCTCTTGTTTCCAAGTGTTGTGTGTTTTAACAGAGCTGTTTTGTTCTGTCTTTATTGCCACGCTTCTTTATAGTACAAATCTGACTAGGAACACAGCTGAAGGTAATGCCACGTGCAAGCCATGATATGGTACCTCATTAACATTACTTACAACAAATATTACATCACCTGCTTGATGTAATAGACATTCCAAGGAAGTTTCAATGAAGTGCCTGCAGTTGTATTTTTCCATTTATTCATATCACTCAGATAATTTGTACTAAACCTGCACAACCCCATGATTAAGTTCTGTCACAATTGTACCTAATTTTGCGTTCTCCATTTGTCTGTCTGAGGACAAAAGAGTTGTTGATAGGCAGAACAGAATCCTGTATGCAACTAATATGTCTTTTATTTAATTTAGCCAACAGTGATGACAATACAAATGAGAAGGAAACAAACTTGAAAGAATCTGGTTTTCCAGAGCAAACAGCAAATACTTCAAATGAGGGATCTCAGTTCAAGAGGGAGAATGACCAGAAGGATTCTACAGCTGACTTTTTGGTACCACCTCCACAGGAGCAACCTGAACACTTAGGTTTTGCAAGTGGTGTGGCTGAAACAAATCACCTCACAAACTGCCAGCAAAACAGTCTTTCCAGTGAAACTGTCCTACCAATGCAGGACTCTGACTCTGAACTTTCCACAGAAAAACCACACAACAGAACCTGTGCTGACAAGAAAAAAGAAAATGACACAAAGGGGTCCAAGGAGGGGAAATTCAGTCTTGTGGGGACTTCTCTTTCTCCAAATGCAGAGATGGAGAGTCACAAATGTGACATCATCAAGAAAAGCACTGCAGCAGCTCTGTCTCTGACTGACATTTCTTCTCCCAGCTGCTCCGACAGCCCTGACCTGCACTCCACGCTGGCCCTGCAGGACAGTGACATCTCTCGCCTTATTGATGAGGTGTCTCTGGCGACTGAGAGCGAGCTGGACAGCGCTGTGTCTGCCCTCATCGGGCAGGGTGATGTCACAGGGGACCAAACCCACCTCACTGCTGTCTCGAGCCCCCACAGCAGCAGCAGCCAGACCTTTGGTGTGGTGGCTGCACACCCCCAGGGCTTTCCTGGCGATCTGAGCAGCCCCTGCAAGCACAGCTTCGCTCCCACAAAACCCTCCAAATCCCCTTTATCCTCTACTCCAGATACAGCCATGTTCTCCAGCCCAGAGACTACAGAGTATTGCATGTGCACGGTTACCCAGGGGGCAACGCCAGCTTCTGAATGCAGGGTCCACAGGGAATTCGTTTGCAAGAAGAAATCAAATAGTCTAGAAAGCAACTTGCCTGGGTCTCCATGTTCTTCACCTCTCTCTTTGCTAAATGCAAATCCCAGAAGGAATTGTGGAATGAAATCTGGGCCAAGCTGGGAAGGCCCCGAGTCTGCCAGCTCTTTTGCTTCCAGTAACCTCATCTTTGAGGAGATGCTGGTTGACCCTCTGCCTGGTGAGAGCTCGGACAGCAGCAGTCTGGTGGAAGTGGACGGGGAGTCCCTGGATGTCCTGGTAACTGCCTGTGAGTACAGAAGGGAGGACATGACCCAGCTGGCTTCTCCTTTGAGACTGAGGCAAAAGCAGGGTGGTGGACACGGTGGTGAGAGGACCTCTGGGAGCAGCACGACGGTGGTCTCATGGGACTGCTCGGACACTGTCAGGACTGCAGGGGCTCAGCTCCCTTTTCCCGGGTGTGAGAATGCTGGGGTCTTGTGTCCCCATCACTCAGAGAGGCAGCCAAATGTGCCGTGTGCCCCCGAGAGGGCCCAGCCCGGCACGGTGCCCGCCGGCGCTCTGCCCTTCGCCCCTCACCCGGCCATCCAGCAGAGCAGCCCCTGCAAGTCCAAGAGCCTGGGAGACCTGACGTCGGAGGATATCTCCTGCAACTTCGAGAGCAAGTACCAGTACATCAGCAGGAGCTTCGTGTCGTCGGGCCTGTGGGACAGGAAGCTGGCGGGGGTGCGGGCGCTGCAGCCGGACGCGCTGACGGAGCAGCTGCGGCGCCTGCTGTGCCCCGAGCACGAGGACGCCCGGCACGCGGCCTGCCCCGGCCACGACGACGGCGCCAAGGCCCTGGTGAGGAAGCTGTCCTCGCGCAGCCAGAGCCGCGTGCGCAACATCGCCAGCCGTGCGCGGGAGCGCCAGGAGGCCGGCAGGCAGAAACCCCCCGTGGCCGGGGTGGTCCTGAGGAACAAGCCCACGGCGTCCCCCTGTGCGGCCAACAGGCACTCCACGGGCTCCTACATCGCCAGGTACCTCAGCGGCTTCCCCGTGGAGGGCCGGGGCGTCCCGGAGGGCTCGTGCTCGGCTCTGCACTGCTGCGGGGACCGGCTGTACCCGCAGGAGCCCGGCGTGCCGCTGGAGCACAGCCCCGAGGACCAGCCCGAGGTCTACTTCCTGCTCAGGCTGTAGGCTGGCCACGCTCGGAGCCACACGCTGTCCCACTGGGGTGAAGGAATGTTAGTGAGAAATGCTGCTTGGAGGGTTTAAATTATTTAGAAATGCAATTCTGTGCTGCTGATCGAGCCATGGTTCGATGTGCCCCTTCCTGCCAGAGCTGGTGTGAGCAGGAGCCACGCTCTGTCCGTGCAGGTGTGCTGCTGTGCCCAGGCATGGTGCACTCTGGGGCTCTGCATGCCGTGAGCCTTTGTAGCATTCTGTGTCTGTGGTGCTGACATTGCAGCCACTGCCATGGTGTTGTGTTCCTCATGGCCTGTCCTCCTGGCTGGAAAACACTTCAGCGATCGCTCCTGGCCTTTGGTGCAGGTCCTGCAGAGCACTGTGGTGTCAGGAGCGGGTCACAGCCTTGGGGTCGGATGCTGGCCTGGGGCTGCCCAACAGGCAGTGACCCTTCATTAGCATCACTCCTTCCTACTTGTTACTGGTAATTTTACATGCTTCCATGTATGAACTGTGGTTCTACAGCAAATGATTTGTAAAATTAGGGCTAGTCCAAATCTGTGAGTCGTGTAGATATGTCTTCTGCCTGCTCTCTGGAGTATGACAACAGCTGTCTTCCTTTTTGGTCACCGTGTTGAATGCTGATTTTGGGACAGAGTGGAATGTGGGAGGAATTCTGAATTTACGAATGAAAACACTTAAATTCTGCATATTTTGTAATGTATTTTTGCTGTTGGATGTGTGTGTAGCTTCAGTGCAGTAGCAGATCCATTTTCTGTACATTTGTAATTTTATTGCTAAATTGCTGACAGTCAGTGGGATGTTTAAGGCTGACATGGTAGAGGGACTATTTTGACTGTTCACCTTTTTCTATGAAGGCTGAAAGTGAATTGGGTGAAGGAATCTCAGACACCTGAAGCTTCCCTGTAGGGAACAACATAGCTTTATTTTGGTTTGAAGATATTCTTTGCCTTGGCTGTAAGTTTTTCTGATATGTAAAAGACGTACCTTTTACCTCTTTCTTTTGTAATGCAGAGTATTATTATTCTTGAAAATGTCATTAAAATAGATTTTTAAGCACTTGTTTTCATGTTTTCTGAAACTGCAGCAAATGGATTTATGCTTTAACCAGCAGTAGTTAGTGACTGCAGACATCTGTCCTGGCAGGAGCTTGCAGTAAGGTTTCAGAAAGGGAAAAATTCAGTTATGTTATGTGGTGGTTCTTAGCTGGAGATTGGCAGCTGAGCTCTTGTCTGCTTTCTGGATCAGAAGCCACGTTTGACTAGGTCTGACTCTTCCATTCAGGGTCTCACACAGGCAACTGGCTGTTTTATCACCTGGGAAAGAACAGTGGATTTTCTTAAATAAAAAGCATTTTTCTGTGGAGGAACAGAACCAGATGCTGGATGAATCCCTTAGGCTTTGGATCTGGATTTCTATCTCAGTACTTTTGATGCAGTTTGGAAGGTGTGATTGTACAAATGCCTTGTAAATGAGCAAATGATAAGATCTCCATTTGAGGACATGAAAAAACTTGAAGGCTGTTACTAGTTTTAGTTGGAATTAATTTAGAAACATTGTATGGTGCTTGCAGGAGGTCAGAATAGATTATTGTGGTGGTGTTTTATCACTTATGTCTGATAGCATCCCCTTAATTCCAGAAGTTGCTCCAGATGGGGACAGTTCTTTGCGTGACAGTGGAATTTGCCTGGTGAAACAGGGCTGATTTCTGTAGTGCAGACTCAAGCCGAAGGCAGGTCAGGTTCTGTGGTTTTTCCTGTCTCACTGGACTTAGTATTTGAGGTGTCTTTATCCCTGTCTCACTGAAATTCAAATTATATTTGGTTTGCACAAGGTTTTTTTGGTGATGTAACACTGGGATGTGCCAAGACCTTGTCCCCTCTCAGTGCTGGGAGCTCTGAGCCCAGAGGATTCAGGGTGTTCCAAGGTCTCTTCAAAGGTCTCGTGGTGACACTTGCCAGGTGAGAAGACACAGAGTGCTTGTGCCAGCTGCCTCTGATCTCTGCTCCCGAGTGCTCTGCGGGGCACTGTGGGTGCCTGGACATTGGGATCATAGAACAGAAGTTTTCAGGCTGCAGAACTCGAATTTCCCTAGGTATTTAGAAATGGATTTGGGCCTTAAGTATGTGTCTTAACACATGAGGAATGCAGGGAATCACAGGTGTTGTGGACAGGAGCATGAAAATCCCTGTGTGACCAGCCCTCTGCACAGGGCAGCGTGGGGGGGGGTGGTGTTTTGAAGGCTGGAAGAAAACGTGGTGTATAAAATGTTTGAACAGGAGAGGGGTCTAAGCCAAAGACAGACATGTTGTCTCTTGCTTCTGTACTCACAGTTATAAAAGAAAAAAGATTAGTTGTAAACATCAAGTACTAAAAAGTCAACAGTATTATTTTGTACCTATAACAGATGTGGATTAAATTTAGTATTTTCTATCAAAGGAAGTGCCCCAGGGGTCTACAAGATACTCACTTGACCATCTCTCTCTTAATCTGCTAGAAATGGAGAGCATTGAGACTGAAAGGAAGAACCTGAGACCCAGAGGAGCTGAGTCTGTGCTGCCCTTGCAGAATAGGCAGGTGAAGATTCACAGGGCTGTTCTGTGCCTGCTGTTAAATGTGTGGTTTGGGTGTTCACAGGGCTGGGAACTTCCTGGTACTGTTCAAGCAAGGATGCTTGAAACCTCAGCATTTCAGTTTCTTTGCTAGATAAGACTGTGTATAAACAGCGATTTCTCCTTTGCTTTAAAACTCCCCATATTGCTCTGAATCTGGAACCTACACATAGTAGAAATGTAGGACAAGGACAAAAGACAGACCAGGAAGTTAAATACACCATTTATCTAGTAAACGTGCACTTTTCTGTGTGCTAAGGAGGGAGGTTAAGATGGAGTAGAGATGGGCAGACCCTCTCCAGTGAGGTCACTTGGTATAAATCCATTGTTTTATAGGAGATTTACAGCATTCTGTACCAGGCTGTATTCACAATTCCAATGAGTTTCATATCTTTTCAAGATTTCTGTTATAATTTCATATATCAATATGTATCTATAGGTCATATTTCTTCAGTTTTTAGTTTAAATGAACAAGCTTCATTTTCTTTCGTGGAATGGAAGGGATATAAACAAATTTACCTGCTGCCAATCCAGCTGCTCCAGTGGGGATGTTCCTGTCATGAAGATGTCCTGGGATACCTGAAACCACTGCTGACCCTCCAGTTCCAGAGGGAGATGTACTGTCACTGGTGAGTGTTGGTGAGCCCAGCCCAGAACTGGTGTGTGATACTCTGGGTCAGGAAAGTGCCCCTGGGAGTTTGTGTGCAGGGCTGAGTGTGGTGTCAGAGCTGCCCAGCCAAGGTGAGATGCTCCATAAGCAGTGCTGGGCAGCAATAGGAATGGCAGAGTTTGGGAAAACTGAGAATGCCTCCTTTGCCAGCCTGGATTGTAACCTGAGGGGGCACTGGAGTCAGAAATAAAGCACTTTCTGAGCTGTGAACATCTGGGATGTGGATTACAAGGAGCATTGTACAGAGTCAGGAGCTTCAGACATACAGGTAGAACAGACCAGCAATCTGAGTTGAGACATTTATAAAGCCATTGGTTTCTTAGTCCTTTTCCAGTATTAAATAAATTGTGTATGAACATGGCTGTTGAAAATCCATCTAGTGAGGGCTGTTGTGGTGCAGAGTCTGCACCAAAGGCTAGTAGCTCACATCCTGGGTTAGCAGGCCTGGGTTGCTTTGCTAATCTCTGAAAGAAGGCATAAGTTAAGCTGTTCAAGAATCTGCAGAAAAGAGGTAAGAGCAGCAGAATTGAGATTGAAATATTACTGTAAAGAAATGACATATAAAAGAAAAGAACATGTCATGAAAGAGCAGCCAGAATTTCCTCAGAAGCACGTTGGGTCAGTTTTGTTCTTGGACTGATACTCATTTGGATTTGTTTTGTTAAGATTTTGATGCTGTTCCTGTTGGCAACAGGGAAAATGTGCAGGACCCTCAGTCTCCCATGACACAGCGAGGCAAAGTGATTTCACTGCTTGCAGAGCTGCTTAGACATGCAGGGGGGAAATAAATTGAATTTCTAGCAGAGATTATCTTTTAAAGTCCTGTGTTGATTGAGATAGAAATGAAAACAAGCAGTGCCTGCCTGGCCTAGTTGAGGTGGAATCTGTGTGTGGAAAACCATGGAAGTGGAAATGTTGTCTTTAGTATGTGAATTTTATTCTTTGGAGGGTTTCCACCTCAGGTGCACCACAAGCCTCTCTGCAGGTGGAGTCACATGGATCTCATGCCTACCCTTGTGCTTTGGCTCACAAAAAGCCAAAAAGCCACACACATTTGTGAGTGTGCAGTGGAGACACGGGAAGGGAAAGGTGAAAAGGGAGTTGGAGATTGAGTGGCCTGAATTTTCACTGCTTGCTTGGCTGAGCACTTGCAAATAAAGTTAAATCCCATTTTCCTATTGGGTGCATTTAAAAGCAATGTGAGCTTCCATTTCAGACTCTTTAGTGACATGGAAATAGTTCCTTCATGTTCAAATCAGGGAGATCTTTTCCAAACTGAGGGACTCTGATCTAATCCGGCATGCAGGGAATGAGCCGTGTACAAAATGACTGCATGGGTGGGAACTCTGGTGTCCCACAGCCCCAAACTTTGGGTCTGGGTCAGCACGGGGGTCTGGGACACCTTGTAGCCACAAGAGAGGGCTGTGACATCCTTGAGGGCACCTCGCTGGCTGCACTCACAAAAGAGAGGAGAAGGTTTCAGGAGCAAACCCCCAGCTGGGATAAAACCTTCCTGCAGCTTTGCCTGGGATTTGCTGTTTCCCCGTTAGGAGCAGTCCCGGGGACAGAGCACTGAATTAGATCCGCTCCATGGCCTTTGTGTGACAGTGATTTCCCTGGAGCTCTCTTGTTCCCAGGCCATGTGATGTTCTGTAGTGGCATTAGTTGGATGGTTAATTAAAGTACATCTGGATATACACTTACAGTTGTCAGTGGAGTCAGACAGTATTTATGTGATCCCATTTTAAGGAGCAATAGTCTTAAGAAAGCACATTTTTTGAGAGAGACAGATGTCTTGAAGAAGATGATTAATTCATGCTTAGTTTTCAAGCATTCATTTAAGTTACAGACTCTTTAAAGTGGATTCTTTAATTTAGTGCTTCGCATCTTAAACATTTACAGTCAAAATCCTGTTTCAGTTAAAGATGTATTTGTCTAAAGTGATACTTTTAAATTCAGTGAAGTTTTGCAAATGAACACTGCTGAGAGAACAGGATATGAGTTGCAGAGTGCTGCAAGTCATGTTAACTTGACTTTCCTATTTCCAGCACAACTAGTATTTTTTTTTAGTGAGATGAAAATTCAGTTTCAGCTGAGTGGATCCTCTTGCAGTGAAGAGTTCAGGAGAATGAGGGGGCACAATTGAGTGCTGAATTTGGGTTAAGTTAGTGTAGATTTGGGGTGTAACTGGTGAAGTCAATGGAGTTGGAATTAATTCAAATAAATAGCAGCAACGTTCAACTGCACCCCCACTTTTCTCCTATAGCTTGAGTGAGACCCTCATTGTGCTTATCATTTGCATAAAATGAGGCTTTTGCATTAATCAGCTGCAGGGCTGAAGCAGCTCTGCTGGGAGGGGAGGCTGAGACACTTGGGATTGTTCAGACTGGAGAAGAGAAATTTTGGGGTCACCTAATTATGGCCTTCCAGGACCTGAAGGGGATATTCAAGAAAGATGGAGAGAGACAATTTACAAGGGATGGAGGGGCAGGACACAGGGAATGGCTTCCCACTGCCAGAGGGCAGGGTTAAGTGGGATATTGGGAAGAAACCTTTCCCTGTGAGGGTGGGCAGGCCCTGGCATGGGTTGGGCAGAGAAGCTGTGGCTGCCCCTGGATCTCTGGAAGTGTCCAAGGCCAGGCTGGACGGGGCTTGGAGCACCCTGGGCTAGTGGAAGGTGTCCCTGCCCATGGCAGGGGTGGGATGAGATGGGCTTTGAGGTCCATTCCAACCCAAATGACTCTGAGATTGTGATGATTCTAGGATTTGGAATCCTGGAAGATCATCCTTAGGATTTTCGGGTTTGGTCTGTGCAGTGAGTGGGCAGAGGTTCAACCCACCCTGGATGTGTGTTGGCTCCAGGCTGTGGCTGCATGCACAGAGTGTGGAAGGTGACTGTTCTTAATTGGGTGCTCTCTAAAGCTAATTGAGAGTTAAAGCTGCTGCCTGGAGCAGTGAAGCCATGGTGGTTGCTGCAGTGGGATCCTTCCCCATCCAAACAGTGTGAGAGAAAACTGGATTTCATCTTTCTGTGCTTCTCTGAAACCAATATGTGCTTTCATGAATAAACCAAGATTTACTAATCAATATAGTTTTTATTGGAAAGATAAATCCTCAGCAGCCTCCTTTGCCCTGGTCTCCACGCTCAGTGCCCGTGCCAGGCACTGAGCCAGCCCTGCAGCAGGAATGCTGCTGGATGTGACAGCAGGAGCCAAGGGAAAAGGGCTGATCCACACATGTCCAAAAATTGGCTCTTTGATTTCCTTGCTGAAAAGCCTTTTTTTTTAATTATTTTTCACTCAAAAGGTGTGTTTCTTTTGCCAGTAATTCGGGTTCATCCGTCGTCAGGCTGACGGGTGCAGGCCCTGCTCTGCTGTGGGTCTCTGCTGGGAATGGTGTCGAGGGATTGGCTCCAGAGCCAGATGAGATGGCTCTTCTCTCTGCCATGGCTTTGGCAGCACCTTGTGCTGCACATGGCAGAGCTGCCAAGAGCTCAGCAGGAGGAACTCAGACAGAAATGGCCAAGAGCTGCTCTGAACAGAGGCTTTGAACAGGGAGTGACTCTGTGAAGTTTGAGCTCTGGAATAATACAAATTAGACCCAATTCTGAATGGTTGGTCATACACAGCAAATGTATTTTCACTGGTTTCAAAGGGGAAGAATTGTGGAAGTGATGGCAGTTCTGGGCAGCTGATCCACGGAAGCCTTGCCAGGCTCACTCAGTGCAGAGGCTGCAGCTGCTCAGTGGGTCTGTGTTCATTTCCTATTGAAATGGGCTTAGAATTAGTCAAACCATTACTTATTGATTGATTGATGAGGACTGAAATATGATATCCAGTTTGGATTGCCCAGTTACTTTTCCAGAGGTCTCTGCTCTGCAGAAGGAACAGGAACACAACCCCTTTACCACCTCCCAGTTTCCACTCCCCAGCAGAGTACACTGTAAACCTGCTTTTGTTGAGGAGACCATTCAATCGACTGTTCTCCTGCCCAGCAAGTTTCCTTCAGCCTCTTAGACGTAACAGCATAAACAACAATGGAATGTTTTTAGGGATATATATTTATACTCCTTGAAGTTTCTCTAGCATTTGTTAGTTTTTCCATACTGCTTATTCCCAGAAGTTTTTCCAACTACACCAGCAGTTATTTTTATGGCAAGTGATCAGGTTAATTTGTTGATTTTTTTGAAAAAGGAAAAAGAGAAGTTTTAAATTGATACCTTCTTACAGACCTTCCTTCCAGGGCGTTTCCCAGCAATGCTCTTCTGCCTCTTCCCTGTATCCCTCTGTGAGGATCCAAGATGTGGATAACTTTTGATCTGTGCAGACCACAAGGAATCCTGTTTGTGTTGGACCGGAGAGAGAAGATTTTCCCTCCCTCCACACCAGAACAAACCCTGGCTGCTCCCAGACAGACAATCAGTTACCTAAATTGAGTTCTCACTCTATTAACAGATCTTCTATTCATCCTTCACACTCAGCTTCAGATTTCTCCAGCATCTTTCCCCATGTGTGAGACGAGGTGATTTCTATGCACGGGCTGTGCGTGGAACAGATGGATCTGACAGCAATGCCATATTCTCCCACCGAAAATGACAGGATAATAAGTGAAGATCTTGTTAAACTTGGCTGTGTTTCCGTAAGTGCTTGTTTACTAATATTTCACAGCAAGGCAGACTGGCTGACAGGGCTTTGCTCGCCAGCCACTGAATGCACTGGCAGCTGCTTTTTCTTAACCTCAAAGAAATCTTAGAGAAATAAAGAAGAAAAGAGAAACTGAGATTGCTGGAGACCTTGCCAACTCCAATCCAGAATGTGATGGGGAAGCTCAGAAGCTGAGGGAGCCCAGGTAGCTCTTTAGCTACTGAACTGCCCAAAGTTACACAGCAAAGCTGGGTTTGGCAAAAGCTGAAGATGTCTCCAGAATGTGCATCCTTTCAGGAGCTGCAGGCTCTGGAATGAATGCTGGCCTGGCTGACCTGGCCATGTGGGCACAGGAGGGTTTGGCTGTGCAGGAAGCACTGGCAGTGGGGTGGGGAGAAGGGGTGGGAGCTGGGGGGATGTTGGCAGAACTCTTTGGGGTTCAGCTTGGCTCCCTGAGCCACGTCTTTATGGAGCTGGGCAGAACAGCCAGATAGCTGCCAACCAGACATTCTTTAAGCTTTAATGACTGGCTCCCTCAGACATTAAGGGTAGATCCAGCCCTGTGACTTGCACACCCAGTTTCTGTCCCTGCCACGTGTCTCTGCTGTCGGTGGATGTCCCTTCCTGTCTGGGGTCCATCCCAGCTCCTGCTGCTCCAGGAGTGAGCAGTGTGGGGCAGAACTGGGGGCTCTCTGAAATGTTTGGGGATTTGGGTTTGGTTATTTGGTTGGGGGATTTTTTATTTTGAATGAGAGTCTTTGTTCTTTGCCCTTTTAAATGAAAACAAAATGTGCTCTGTATTGGAGTGAGCTCTGGGGTGCCTTCAGCCCTCCAGGAACGTGTTGTACCTTCTGTGTGACCAGCCTAAGTAGCAGCTCTCAGCCTCCAGGTCTGGACCTGCCACAGGGCTTGACTGGAGCTTTCAAACTGCTCCCTCAGCTTTAGGGCACTTTTTGCCCCTGGGAGAGCTGTGCCTGCTCTGGGCTGTGATGTGCCCGCTGTGATGTGCCCCCTGTGCTGCCCAGGGCGAGGTGGGCAGTGCCCAGGAGTGCCCAGCATCCCCTACCAGCGAGGCAGGGAGCAGAGCCACGCTCCAGTGGGCTGTCAGAGCATCAGCACTCGCGGGGCTCCTCCTGCCTGGGAGCATCCGAGGTGAGGCTCCATCGCTATTTCCCAGCTCCTCTGTAACTATGGAGACCAGGAGCTCTCTAGGTGCAGCTGGGACTCGCTCAGACATTTCTGCCTCTTTTGGCCCCTTGTCAAATCTTTTTACTTTTGGGAAACTGGAACAAAGAATCAGAGTGGCATACGCAGAATATCGTACTTCAGATTAAAATTCAGTGGGGCAAACATGAGTGGATGTGCATTTGAAAACAAAGGCTAGCTCTCAAAAGCCACTCTCCCACAGCCCCTGCTCTGAACATGTAAAACAGAGGTAAAAGGGCCTGTACTTGGAAAGGACAGAAACTGAGGAGGTGGAAAAAGGTGATGGAAAAAACAAAATCTCATTTGTCATATATATTTGAATCTGTGAACTGTTGGCTAGGGATGGAAAAGTCTGTAGCACCTGACTTGCCATGATTAATCCCTACCATTGTGACAGGACAAGCTCTGATGGATCAATGAAGTGAACCCTGGCTTTCTTAAGGATTCCTTCATCTTGAGCTAATTATTTTTCTAAGTGTACTGCACACAGTCCTGCTTTAGTTTTGTTAGCTGACCAACAACTTTGTTGAACATTCACATTCAGAGAGGAGAATTTAATTCCTCAACTTTTGCTTAGGGGATTGCAGTGTGTTGAATCTTGGAATACTGCAGCAGAGAAAAATGTTTGGGTTTTTTATTTAATTCAAAGTGAGAGCTCAGTTTCAGTCCTGTTTGAGAAACAGGAAGGCAGTGGCTGAGGATTCCACTCAAGAGCTGGGGTCTGTGCAGGCAGATTTCAGTGTCGAGGGCAAGTCCCTGAGGGAGCTGGTCTGAGCTGCCCTGATCTCCAGCAGCCCTGGGCATCCTTTTGTGGAGGGAAGGAGACTGAAGAGGGAATGTTTCCTGGATGTGGAGCAAATTATTCTGTGAAACAGCAATGAAATCTCTCCCATAAGGAGAGTCCATGGAGGATCCCTGCTCCTCGTCCTTATCTTGTCCTGGCTTACTCCTCAGACTGTGTCCCTGGGAATGCCCAGCACCAGTACCTTTCCCTGTGCCAGCCAGGAAATGAGTGATTCTCTAGCAAAATGTGTTTTACGGGATCATAAAACCCTGAGAATGTGCAAGTCTGGCTTGTATGTACAAAGAGTGTTTACAGCCCCTTGTGTGTGGCAGCAGTCCTGATCCAGATGGGAGGGAGAGGGAATCAATCCATGCGTGCAAAGAAGTGCTGGGGGACATGCATTTCTGGCAATGAAAATCCATTAATTTGTGATGCAATGAGTTGTCACATATCAAGAGACACAAATAACAAATACGATGAATATGGATGAATTTCTGTAGGACTTCTGAAGTTATCTGGAAATGATCCCCAGTCCTGCTGTAGTTCTGTAAGATTTCAGCCCACACAACCATCATCCTGTTCAGAGAATTGTTGCACATCAAGTTTGAGTGGCTACAGGGGAATTGTTTTATTTTCTCTGTATTATACAGAAGGCTGAATTTTATGACAGGAGAGGAAATGTCAGGACTAAATAAATGACTAATTCCTTGTAACAGTAGTGCTGGTGCCATAAAACAAGTTAATGAATGACAACTGTTTAGACAGACTTGAGCTACCCTTAATCTTATAAGCGTTTTAATGGCAGAGGGGAGGGTTTATGAATGCTTTTCTATGAAGCCAAGGAACCATGGGCAGTACCTGAAAGTAGGCTGGGATAGTGGGCTGGTCGTGCAGTTCCAGGTGGGGTTGTTATAGACATGTGGTGCTCCTGCCCCATCTCTTCTCTGGGGGGAACTCTGCCTCACTACAGTCTGATCCCAGGTCAACTCTGCTGTTTGAGATAGTTACTGAACCTTTTTTTCTGCTACTTTGAGGTATTTCATACCTTTTCCTGCCTCAGTGTGGGAGTAGAGTGTCCCATTGTTGCTGGGAAGCCATGAACTGTGTGAAGAACTGTTCCCACCCTGTGCCAAGGGGTGGCCAGGTGTGGTGGGATGGTGCTGGCTCACTCCCCCTCGGGCCAGTCCTGTCTCCTGTCCTAGAGGGCAGCTTGCCAATGCCAGGGAAGCAGGTGGAGCAGGCTGTTCCCCTACAAAACACCAGTCACTGGTGGGCTCAGGGTGTCGAGGAGTCTTTGGGGCTGTTTCTGTTTACCAGAATGTGTCAAGTGTCCAATGGTTCCTACTCACCGCTGTCATCCAGCCCTTCTCCTACAGAACCTCTCCCAGGAGGCCAAGCACAGCTGCTCCTCAGGCTGCTTTAGGTCCCTCCATCCATCTGCCCCTGTGCCCTGCCAGACCTGTCTCCTTCCCTTCCCACAGAGCTCCTTCCCAAAACCATATGTACCCTGCTCAGGGGGGACCATGCAGTCTCCATAATACATTCCTGCTGAGCCAGGAATGACAGCATTCCAGGTTTTAGATGCTTGCATTAATTTTTGAGATTAGATGATGATCAGCTTTGTGATGTATTGAGGAAAGAAATTGTCCTGTTTTTCTCCTTGAAAAAACAATGCTGCAGATGTGGCAGGGAGGCACTGATGGGTTCAGGATGTATTGACACCAAAGTGTGTAGAAGGATCACTCAGCAACAGGCTGTTTAAAAAATCCAGAAGTCAAGATGGGAAAGAGATTTAATAAGGAAGGAAATGATCTGGCTTTGTTTTGTTTTCGTGGAGCAGCTGCTGTTGATGAAGTCGATGCACACAAGGCTGTGTGACCACACTGAGGTAGAAGGGTGGAGAGTGGGGTCGCTCAGGGACAGTGGGAGTTTATATCCCATGTCACTCCTTGTGCTGGGGTGCTCCGATTGGTATTTGAGATAATCTGTGTGCGAGGGAGGATGGATCAGACATAGAAAAGGCTTTCATTTTGGGAGTGGTCCAGCTGGATTTCCCTTCCCTCTGCAGTGATCTGTGAGTGTGACCTTTGTGATGGTGTCTGTGCATCAGGCAGTGGGTTTGTCACAGAGCTGGCGGGTGACAGCTGGCTCTGGCTGTGCTCTGCCCCTGGCGCTGTGCGGGGCAGGATGAACCACCCCGGGGACTGATCCTCTGCCTGTCTGTCTGTCAGCAGCGTTAACAGAGGCTCCTAAAGCACTGAAACTAATGGGCATGCAAATGAGAACATAAACATCAGCTGCTCTCTATCGTTTTGGGATGTACAGTTTGGTGAGAGGCAGTCCCATAATTTGAGATCTGTAATTAGTTTAAGATTTATGTCGTTACAAAGATATTTTTCCCAAAAGAGCCAATATGCTGATTGATTTCAATACTAACATGACTTATTAGAGACTCCTTGATATTTGTTCAAATTGGCAGTGGAGAGTCGAAGAGGTTCTTTGTGTTTCTGGTGTCTCCTTCAATGAACGTGGAATCTTCTGTACCAGCGAATTAGTGAACAGCTCTAATTATGCTAAAAAAATAATGTTGGGAGGATTAAGTCAGGCCAGGAAGTAGCTGAGCAGTGTAATGGCATAAGGCAAACTAAAGCTGGCACCAAACCAGCACCACAAACAGGGTTCCCCGGCAGCATCAGCCCCCTGAGGGAAGGCAAGGATAGGGCTGGAAATCGGTGGGTTTCCTGGGGCTGCCCTGGAGCTGCAGGGCAGTGAGCAGTCGGACACAGTCCCACGGGCTTTCTGGCTCACAGGACGTGTGGGCAGAGGCTGAGGAGGCAGTGATGCCCCTGAGGTGGCTGGGAGGGAGCCTGCTCTGCTCCTTGTGAGGAGCCTGGAGAGCCCCACATTTGCCTGAGTCACACCCAGAGTCCTGCCTGGCGAGCAGCAAACCTGCAGCCCATCATGTGCAAGGCCCTGCTCACGTCTCCTCTTTGCCTTCCTGCTCCTCCCTCCCTGGAACTGCCTTTTCCTTGTGTGGTCTGAGTGGAGGTTTTGCCCAGGTTGGGCAGAGCTAGCTGTGGGTGCCCCTCTCCTCCTGCACTCCCAGCCTTGTCGGAACAACCTGCATGGATAGACGTGGAAAAGTAGCAAAAGAACCAATAAAATGTGCCCCCAATATAAATTCATGAGCAGGGCAGTAGAATAGGATCACTCCAACACAAGGATTGTTTTCTATTTGCCTTTTTAATTTGAAATATTCAGAGCAATTTGCGAGTTTTGACGTGTAATGAAATCCTGACCTGTTTTCTGCCAAATTGCAATTGTATACAGCCTTGGCTTAGCAATATATTGCCAGCTGGAACTGGGGCAAAGTAAATCCACATACATTATATAACTTGAATTGGTTTATACAAGGAGAAGGGGATATAATATCTTAAGCCTTTTAAATAAGAGATAAATGCAATACTGGGAATTTGTTCATATTATCCTGTGCTGAATTTTGAAATGCATTTCCAGATGCAGCATTTAAAGGTGAGGCAGTTTATTGGATGGGATCACTTGCTTCCCTGTGTCTGGAAGGTGTTGCCCATGTTTGTAGGGATGCCCATAATTGTTGTCCTGTGGTTGGGTATTTGCTCATGCTCTTGTGAGTTGCTCAGTGGATGCACTCGGTGAATGGGGGAGAGCTCCTCCTTCCAGCCAGAAAATGCAGGAAAGAAGTGATTTGCCAGAATGAATAGAAATAGTTTAAACCATAGAAATGGTTTAAAGCCCAGGCTCTCCTGTAATGTTCATGAAAGTTAGTCAAGAGCTCAAAAAACAGCTCCCTCTGTCAGTGTTATTGACCAGCCTGGAAAGAACCGTCCAAACCTTTGTATTTTAATAGGAGAAAATTCATTTATTGACAATTTTAAGCACATTGACTGCCTTGAGGAGGCTAGGGGATAATATTTTTAGGTGCCTGGGTGTCTCAGTTGTGATGGTTTTCTTATGTCATCACTTCAGTTTCAGAGTCCAGGACAGAGCACAAAGGGACCAAGACTGTGGTCTTAGAGACTCTTCTATACATACATACAATAAATACATAACTTTTTGCTCTTGGAGGGAGGAGTGTGAGGTGGCAGCAATGGGCAATGCAGCCCAGGGATTTTGCAGCAATAAGTGTAATTAAAAATAAATCAACGAAAAATAGACTGCGTGTCCCAAGCCTTGTGTGTGAGGCTGGAAGAGCCCCAGGGGGAGTCATTAGCCCCCAGAGCATTGAGGAGGCCTCGTGCCCTGGCAGGGAGGGGCAGGAATACCCTGCTGCCAGAGGTGCCATCCAGCCAAAGGGCTGCAGATTGTTTCCATGTGATGAAAGGGGCTGCATTGGGATGAGCTGGTGTCACAAAGGGCCCCCCTCTCTGTAGCAGGCAGGTGGACAGTGGTCAGGCACAGGACAAAGGCCAAAGAACAGGCTCTTAGGACTCTTTTACTCTATTTTAAGTAGGGGTTTTGATGCTGTCACTGCCATATGTGTTGGCATGTTTGAGGTGGTGACGTGATTTGGCTACATCGGAATGTCAAGGTTTGTTCTGTCCCCAAGGAGAGGTTGCAGCTGCAGCACGGGGGTGTTTGGGCCAGGATTGTCATGGAGCCATGGAAGGGTTTGGGTTGGAAGGACCTTAAAGCCCATCCAGTTCCACCCCTGCCAGGGGCAGGGACACCTTCCACAGCCCAACCTGGCCTTGGACACTCCCAGGGCTGGGGCAGCCCCAGCTTCTCTGGGGTTCACCCTGTGCCAGGGCCTGCCCACCCTCCCATTGCTGTGGGGTGGGGACAGGAGCTGCAGAGAGATCAAGGGGACAGACAGAATATTTTAGATCCTTGGTTTAATAACTTTATTAAGAATTATATATTAATATATTAATACAGAAAGACATGATACTGAATATTAATTGTCTCCATTTGAATGTCACATAATACATCCAGAATTCAAAGTCAATGTAATTACCTTTGCTACTAATTTAATTAGCATTCATTTAGAAGAAAACATCCTTTGGCATTTGACAGCATTTAAACTTTATGTTGCTTGTTCAGAAATAACTCCTGGGGGAAAAAGCACTTAGGGAATGTCTGAAAAATTCAGAAGTATTTGGAAATTAAACTGTTTTCTTGATTTCCTTCCCATGTGAATGCTCATACAAAAAGAAGTCTCAGGACTCTAGAATTCTCATTTTGCATGAAGGAACATATTAGACAATAATAGTAGTAATGTTCCCAGAATCTACTCAAATCAGTTATCAGCAGCATCAGTTCCTCTGGAGAGGAGAAGTAAGTGATTTTGTGCTTTTGGGGGGTTTAGGATGTTCCAGACGATTGGTGATGTTTGTAGCTGTTCATGTAACACATGGAATACTTTGATTTCAATATTTGTGGTGATTTTGGAACCTAGAAAGCCTGATGGCAGTTCAGAGTGCCTGCTGAACCAGCAAAGGTTGGTGCTCAGGTAGAAATGACTGAATAATTGTGAGCCCCCTCAGGAAACCTGAAATCCTTGCTGTCTGCCAGGCCCACGATCCAGCACAGGCTGTCACCCCCAGGATGAGGTGTTTCCTCCACACCCTCAACACAGCCCCTGTGCAATCTCTCCAGGGAGTTTGCTTTAAATTCAAACTTCAAGATAACTTATTAAAAGACTATGGTTAGAGATTAGACCCCTGTAAAAATCTCCAGAAGTATCTTTTTTTTCCCCCAGCCTTCAGGCTTTTCTGCCTGCCCTGTTACTGCAGCACAATCTTAAAGCACTTAAGCCCTTACAAAAGATAACATGCTCTTTATGGGGTTTAAAGATAGCTTATTTCAGATTAATTTCAATGAACCAAGAATAAAGTGAATCTGAGGAAAGCCTTTTACTGTTCCAATAATTTCTGCATTTTGCAACAATTAACTTAAAAATGGTGTCATTAAAGTGCTGGGTTTCTGTATGCAAGGAAGGGCTTGAAAAAACGACCACTGACCTTTTATATTTTGGGTGAGGATTTTATAAACCCATCTGCCTTCAAAAATAGCACCAGCTTTGAGGAAATTTCTCTTGTGGCCTGCTTTGTCATTTGGGGTGTGTTACCAAACACGCTGATGCTCTGAGGAAATGCAGGTGAGTTCAGTCATTTATTCTCTGCTCCGTGAAAACAAGGGAAGTGGTGTAACAAATGTGGGTCATGGAACTGTTTGCCAGGGCAGGGCTTTTGCAGAAAGAGCTTTTTTCCCAGTGCTGATCATTTATCACAGAGTGATTATTTTTAATCATTTTCCAGTGTCTGTGACTAGGGAATATCACTGAGGTGGGAGAGAGAGGAAGGGAGCGCTGGCTCGCTATTTGCTCTCTGTAGGCTCAGTATCCCAAGAGGAGAGGTTTGCATCCAGAAACACAGGACAAAATAATATTTCTCCTATGTTATGTAATGCAATTAATTGTAGAAATATTAAATTTGTTACTATCTCCTTATTCAGGTGACTTTTTCCCAGACGCTGAGCCAGCCTCTGGCCTGGCTGCCCAGGACTGTGGGAAGGGATTGCCATCTGCTGGCAGCCACCCGTGCCCGGAGCAGAGGCATGCCAGGAAGGATTCCAGGAGGGATTCCAGGAGGCATTCCTGCTCCTCGGGTGCTGCAGGAGCTGGATGATTTGCTGAGGCCCAGCAGGTCAGTCTGAGCTGAGCAGTAACAAGTGCCTCGAGCTGTGTGTGCTCCGGGCACTGGGGATGCTGTCGGGGGGCTGTGGCTCCTGCAGAGCCTGGGGCAGAGTGTGGGTGTAGGGAGTGGGACCAGCCTAACTAGGCTGTGCTGTCTCCTGGTTTTGGGATTCCACACAGGTCTGGGAGTCAGTAACACTCCATGGGAGTGTCCAAGGCCAGGCTGGGCTTGGAGCGACCTGCTGTAGTGAAGGTGTCCCTGCCCAAAGCAGGGCGTGGAATGAGATGAGGTTTAAGGCCCCTTCCAACCCCAACCGTTCCATGAACTGGCTTCCAAAAGCAAAAACCAGTCAATTCTGGGAGCTTAGTATGTGGCAAAATATATTCTCAGTGAAGAACCTACACAAATGAGAAAGGAAGGGAGAATGAATGTCAAACAAACAGCAAAATCCATGTTCCTGCCTGTAAATGTTGCTCCTTGTTACCCAAGTGACCTGAACAGCTGCCAAGCTGCCCATGCTTGGTCATTTTGGAGCATCCTTGGCAGTGCCCAGAGGTTCCTGAGGCTGAGGAAGGTGAGGTTCAGGTGCTTCATTTCCTGTGACTGTTGTAGGATTCATATGAACAGGGCTAAGACACCCCAGATGGGAGAAACACAAAATCTCTTTCCTGTTGAATGCTTTAAGTACAGCATGCTTAGTTTCTTTAAAAACACCTTTTTTGTGCATATTGATGCAGTGCCCTCAATGACTGATGCAGCAGAGCATGCTGTAAGTAGGAATTTGCTCTGGCTGTCACCAGAGGGAACTGCAGCACCAGTGAGGGAGCTGCTCTCCTTCACTCACCTTTGCCTGAGGACTCAGTGCTTGCAGCCGTATCTTACTCCTAAAGCTGCCCCTGTTCTTACAAATAGGATAGTTTTTTAATCTGTGCATGAAAATGCCCATTTTTAATGCTTTTGAGAACTTTATCTCTGGTCAGATAAAACTTGGTAATATCTTAATGGCATTTCAAAGCTTGCAAAGCTTTTTTTTTATTAAGTGATTTGTCACGGTAATTTTAAAAGTGCATTTTTGCCCCAGCGCAGAGGGTTTATTTTAAAAAGGAATATATAAGCTACAGAAAAGGAAAGGAGCAAAGATCCCTCTCATGTTCTCCCTCAGGTGGATGGAGTGCAAAAGGAAGGATCATCCCCAGGGAGGTACAGAACCAGGGAAGCTGATGCCACAGTCCCTTGGGGAAAGCAGGGAGATGACTTGGCCAGCAGTCTGAGCCTGTCCCTGCAGGGCCACAGTGCCAGGTGTGGCCTGGACATCACAGGGACCCAGGTGGCACTTGGAGTGGTGAGTCTGGAGAGTGTAGAGCTCTCTGCCCCTTAGAAATGTGTGTATCTGGGTATTTCTGCTGGGGAAGGGGCAGTTTGGGGAGGGGACTTAAGGGCACAAATTTCAGGGCTGGCTTATATCCAGCTGAGCTGTAGTTTTCTAACACATGGTGGTGCTGGGCTGAGGGTTGGACTTGATGATCTTAAAGGTCTTTTCCAACCTTAACCATTCTATGAATCTATGAAAATGTAGAAAAAAGGATTTTTAAGAAATCCTTCATTTTGTTCATAAGAGGACATTGAAATCATCTTGCTCCATTTTATACAATGTTTGTGGTCAACTGGAATGGTTGGATCAAGAAATAAATGAGTTAAATCTTAGGTAAACAAGGCATTTTAGAAAGTCTTTCACAACTTATGGTAATGAATATCTTTTTTCTTTAGCCAGTTTGTGTTTGGCCATTGTGTTCCTTGCTGGCATGAGCTGCTGTTCTTTTAGAGGACACAGTAAGATCAGATAAAGATGTTTTCTGCCCATGGCTGACTTTGTCCAGCACATGAGCTGAAATCACACAGGCCAGTTGTTGTTTGGGAATGCAGCATCTTCACTGGTGGGTTGTTTTCAACCAGAAAATCTAGGGCTGGACCAAGAACTGGGACATACATCCCAGCTGAGTGGTTCACTCCCTTGTTTTTCAGGAATTAGAACAAAGAAACAACCAAAAGTGTAATCCAATATCCAGCTATTCCCATCTCTGTGTCTGGTTATGGCCGGAGCATCCTGGTAAAACCCCTGTTGGAGTGTCCCACGTGGCTCCTGCTCTGCTGCCTCCCCACCTCAGCCACCCTCTGAAGGAGGCTTTTCCTGCTCTGAAGGATGAGAACTGGGGGGAATTTTCCAAAAGCAGTGTGAGTTGCATCATGTGCCTCGATTTCTTTTTGCCTGGTACCCCCTGCAGCATCTCTGGAGCCAGAGGAAGCTTCCCAGGCCAGTGCCAGCAGAGGGCTGGAAGGTGGAGGGGCTGGACCAGCTGGCAGCAATACAGGTCTGTGGGTCTGTGCACGTCTCAGGGGTGCCCTGGGGCATTGCCAGCTTTTTGCCAGAGATGGTGACACCCCACACCTGCACCAGGGCCTCTCTCTTCCTTAAACTTTTTGCTGCATACAGGGTGTATTGCTGGTTAACTTTCTTTGTTTGGAGAAACAGAATGGAATTATTAGTAATTTCATGGGTTTGTCACAACAGAAACACAGCAGGGTAGGACTTGGGTTTTAACTGATCCAAAAGTTGGGATTCAGTGCAAATCCAAATTGCACATTAAATGCCTTTAAATTATGAAGGAAATGCCAATTCTCCTTCAGCTGTAGACAGTAAAGACCACACCAACAGGTTGCAGTCATGTATAAATCATAACACACATCCTCCAGAAAGCTGCCATTTCTGAAATCATAAATCCCCTGGGGATTTATGGGGTGTAATGGGCTGGGTTTCCTTCCAGAATAATAATAATCACTGGAGAGGAAGAAATCGGCGCAGTTTTTATATGAAATATCAGAAACTTGTCCTGTGGCTGACCCTGAGCTGGCAGCTGTGGTGGCTGAGCTGTTCCTGGGGCTCAGTGTCAGTGCAGCTCGGGGGGAGGTGAGTGCTGCTGGGTTGGACACGGCTCCAGAGCTGCTCTGCCTCCAAAAATCTGCAATTCCAACCACCTGGCTCCTTGTGCTGCCTTGCCATGGGCTGGGCTTTGGCTCAGCAGGCTCTTGGTGGTGCAGTCACCTTCCAGTCACCTCCAGCTCCGTACCCAGAGAGCCCACTGAGACACTGCTCATAAATTATGTGTCAGGCAGATGCAGCCACACAATCAGCCCTGTGCCAGCCAGGAAGGCATTTGCCATCACTCAGCTGCCGTGCAATGGAGCTATACAAAGGCAAGCCCCATGTCGTTAATTGTTATTTTTAGATACCAGTGGGGAACTAATCCAGGCATTCCATGGCATGTGTAGATGTCGACATGATAGAGCTGTTTCTCCATCGTATTTGCAGCTATTTTTTAGCAGGTATCTCAGCATTCAGTGAATGATACTTCTCTCTGCCAAGGGAAATGATGTGCAGAGCCCAAGCCGTAGGAAACAGCCTGTGGAATGAAATATTTAGTAGCTTAATACATGGATTTTTTTTCAGGTCTTCAGCTGCACAGTGATCAAATAAATCAGCCTTTATTTTCATGATGTAAATGTGAGTAGAAGTAAAGTAATGCCTGGCAGTTTCTAAGGGACCTTTCAAATGCTAAGGTTGGTGTGACTAATAAAATGCATTTCATTAGGCAAGTTGTCCACACATAAACCTATTTCTTAAAAGCAAAAATGATATTCTTATATGTTAGCCTGCTTGTCACAGAAGAGTATGGCAAAGTCAAAAAACAATTCAAGGCATGTAAATGTGGCTTTTGATTTGCTAGTAAATCAGGGGGTTTTCTTAAAGGAGAAGCTCAATTGAAAGACAGAAATGTGATTTAAAAATTAATACCAATATTACAAAGCTGTAAAGTTTCTATTGTTTGGAGTGTTCCTTTTGTGAAGATGAGTTGGTCTGTCCCTGTAATCTCCTCTAAAGCAGTTTAATCTGCAGCTATTTATGTGGCTCATATAGAGTTTGTAAAACAAAGCATTCCTTTGCCAGCCTGCTGCATGTGAGTCCAGATTTTCAGGGGCTACAAGTAGAGTAACCAAGACAGAAGGTCAACATTCCAGTATTTGATGTCTGGGTACTGGTGAAGAGAAGACTGGGTTCTTCTCTCAAACCTATTGGCTATTTTAACACTAAAAATGGCCAACTTGCTTTGCCAAGTGGGTGGTTTGTCAGTGAGGTTCTGACAGTTCCTTCCCAGACATCAGGCACCAAATCACTGCTGGGATCCAGCAGAAAGAGCACAGGAAATGCATCCATGTGGTCGTTTCCAAGCACTTGATATTTGCTTTCTCAGTTGTGCTCCCAGCGTTCCGTGTGGAATGTGCTGAGAAGGAGACCTGTCTCTGGTACAGAAGGGGAAGGTTTGCCTTAGTGAGGTGCTCTGTGATTGTTTATAGCTAAATCTTTCCTTAATATTGTCCAGGAAAGAGGCTCGGGGAGGGGAAACCCAGAGCTCTCGACTCCAAGATGTTTGTTGGTGGCTCCGTGCGCTCCGACCCATCCCAGCTGGAGTTTGTGCTGCCCCTGTGTGTGTGGCCACAGGGCAGGGGGTGGGCTGAGGGACTGGGGGATGCTGAGGTTTCTCATGAGAGATCCATGCTCATCATTACAGGAAGACCCATTCCCAACACTGTGGGCCAGTGTCCGTGTTGGCCACGTGACCCAGGGTTGGATTGTACCACCGGAGAGCTCCTGCGTAACCACCCTGCCTGCTCAGGGGCTGTACATCACATTCCTGCCACTGTTGGCTGGATTGGTCTTCTTTGGGATAGGACTCTGCCTTTAAGCACCTCATTGCTTGTTAACTTCCAGTGACTGTTGGACTTGATGATCCTAGAGGTCTTTTCCAGCCTTAACAATTCCATGAGCACTCACTATCGGTCCCCTCTGTGCTCCAGGGCAGATGCTGAGGGTCCCCCACAGATCCAGCAGCACCGACAGCTCTGCAGGTCCTCCCTCCCTGGCAGTTTTGGGGCAGGAGCCATTTGAGGGCTGGGCCAGGCTGGCTCAGCCTCCCGAGGCTACACAGCTCAGAAGGATGGCTGTCTCCCAAGGGAAGGCTCCAGGCTCACACAGCCTCTCTGTGGGCTGAGGGAACAGGCAAAGATAGCGATCGGTACAATAAAGCACTTTGGAATCAGAGGTGGGATGCTTTGAAGGCAGCAGGGATGTTGTTCCTTCCAGCCCTTCCCTAGAGCTTTGGCCCAAACTCCACCACCTGCAGAGGGTTTTTGTGCTCCCCGGGGCTGGCGCCGTGTGCGGCTTCACTGGGCAGAGCAGGAGTTTGGGAATGCTGGCATTCAAACCTGCCAGCCAAGGAATCCAACTGTTCTATTTATTTTTCCTTCTGTCACAGTCCACATGTTTCTGAAGTGAATTGAATATTTTCTAAACCATTAGTACTGTTTTTTCCCCTTAAACTCACTTCTCTTCCAGAAAGCCTCGCAGCCCTGCTGCCTCGCTCAGCTCCTCCTCCTCATTTTGGCCCTAAATCACTTAAAGCACTGAAGACATTTAGGGCATTTGAAGTGATTCCCAGCTTGAAGCAGTTGTTAATGGTAATGAAGTCAAGGAGGCTGCTCTAAAGGTTGCCCTGAGACCGATCTGTTTGAGCACCTCAGTGAGCTGGAGCCTGAAAAAGAGATCTAATTCCTCAACCCAACTCCCCATCTGAGCCTGACTCTGGATATGGAGTATCTCAGTGTCCCAGCACAAAGACAGAGGGGAAAACATACAGAAATTATCACGTAATTAGAAACACAAATAAAAATGAGGGAATTGTTTTTCTTGTGTATTGTTGTTCAGCAGCAAAGCAGTAGATGTGTTTTGACACGGATCATTCTGAGTTTTTGTGTCCTGTCCTTGTTTTCTTATACTTTGAAGCTGTCCCCCTGATTTATTTTTTTTTTGGCTGTTGGACTGAGCTGTATTGTAAATTGATGTCTGCAGTTCATTCCTCAGTCCCAAACAGAAGATGTGTTGTTTAAAATAATGTCTATATTGTTACTCCACTCTTTGCTGCAGTCACAACTTTCCTCTCCTGCACCTCCTGCTCTGGCCATGCAGGACAGCACTCGCTGTGGGTGCAGCTGAGCTGGGGCAGCAGCTACCAGAGCTGCTGTGAGCAGCAAACACTCTGTCCTTGCGTGTGGCAACGGGGCCTGGAAAGGTCCCAATCCGTGAAGGTCAGATGGTCGTGTCAGGAATACATGGTTCCTGGTGGAAATTATTTCCATGAGATCACATGGATATATATAATTAGCAGAACCAAACCAGATAGGATTCTTCTGGGAACAGCTATGCAGCCAAGGAAGTCATTGTATCAGAGATGGCTTTCTCAATAAATATATCACGCAGAGTCATATTTCTTTTTACAACAAATTGAATCTTATCCCCCAAAAATTTGTTCTATGGAAAAGCTAGCCCAAGACAGCAAAGCTCACAGTTTATTCTTGAGTCTCAAAATGCTGCGATAGACTGAATTGTGCATGGCATGATAAAGTGCTTTATAGCCCTGAGTTTTATTTTGAGATTATGCCTGTTTTGGGTAAGCAGTAATGAAATCACCTTCCCTATGTGGTGTCTGGGGAAAGACAAGCAGTTTTTAAGGAGAACTGTCTTGCTCAAGAACGCAGAGAAGTGGCAGAAACCAGCAGTCAGACATACAGGAATATCAAGGCCAGGTTGGACAGGGCTTGGAGCAACCTGGGCTGGTGGAAGATGTCCCTGCCCAGGGAAGGGGGTGGCACTGGATGGGCTTTGAGGTCCTTTCCAACCCAAACCAGTCTGTGGTTGTGTGCCATTGATGGAAACTTCCTTAGGTGACATGACTTGGCTTCAGTTACTGTTCTGGAATCGTGATCTTAGAATTCATGCCAGACTCCAAAGCCCAAAGCACAGGGACTGTTTATAGCGTGCAATAAACCATCTCTACAGAGCTGAATTTGTCTCTGATGTAAAACAACTGCTCAGTACAGTGGGGCTAGAGCTCAGTGCTGTTCCCCCTCTGTGGATGTTAGTGTGTTCCTAAGATGTTCATCACACCAATGCTCATAATTGTATTTAAAACCTTGCCCTGCCATTCTTTGTTCTTTGACATTCTAGGTGAAAGCACTCTGCAGATGGACACAAGTCATATGAGCCTGGGGCCCAGTTTCCATTCTGCATCTTGGACAAAAGTAATATTCCTGTAAGAATAACCAGATCCTGAGTTGCATTTCCTATGCAGGTTTGAAGGCTGTCCCACCCTGTCTGGTAGGTGTAGGGCTGGTTGTACCTGCATCCTCCTGCTCTGCCTCTTTGCCAGAGTGGGCAGGGAACTGCCGAGGGATCCCTGGAAAGCAGCTCCTGTGCTCAGAAACAGCCCTTTGCTTGGGATGGACTGGGATGGAATTCCATTATAACCAGCTCTAGTCCTTTCAAAATCAAATACTTGGGTTACAATCTTGCTTTAGGACGAGTTAGATTGTGTTGGTATGAGAAGCCAGGATTTTTTCCACCTGGTGCTCTAGAATCTGGCTTTGGCTTAATTCCTGTTCTTCAGGTTGGCTACAAAGGCTCCAAGGAAGATACAATCCATTGTATGTGGGGGAACAATTCTGAAGAAAGGTGATAATTTATTTTTTTAATGTGAAGTATTTAATCAACAAGCAGATAAGAAAGGCATCCTCTCTTTCAGATCTGCATAATGTGTGTCTGAGCACTGTCCTGTCTTCTGAGAGCACACAAGGAATTCCTGTCTACTTTATGAACGTTCAGATTAGATCTCTCCTAAACATCCTGTACACCTGTTACCTGGAATGGCTTTGGAACAGCCATTTCTGTCCTTTTCCAGTTCAGAAACACAGGAAGAATCCCCATTTAATTTCTTCCCCAGGCCCAGCAATCAGATGGGATTATGTATAAACTTGGGAAAATCTCCTCCCATTCCTGAAGGAAAGCCTTGGATCTGGGCTTGTTGCTGCTGTGTGATGTTCCTCTGAGTGCTCTGCCCAGGGTTTCATTGCCCCAGAACACGGGGAGTGGTTTTTCCTGCTTTTTGGTCAAAACCAGGACTGCTCTGAGGGATCTTCACACACAGGTCCCCTTTGATGTGACGTGAGCTGCTGTGCACTTTGTGCTTTTGGCTCAGATCTGGCACTTGTCTCCATGGCTCTTTTCCTCTGGATTAGAGTTTGTCATGATTTATCCTGTTTAGGACAAAATAATTCTCTGATTGTTTTAGGAGTGTTCCTTCCTTTAACTCCGTTACCCAGCACCCACAGGAGTGATGAAAACCCTTGGCTGTGCCCTGTTCCCGTTCAGAGGGAAGGAGCTAAAGGTACCCCTGTGCTGTGTGGACAACGAGGAAAGATTAGCTAAGAACTAATAACTACAGAAATACCTGTATGAGTATCCTGAATAGGGCTTGGTTTTGGTAGGAGAGGGATGAGAGAAGATGTGGGGGATTAAGATCAAAGCAGATCCTGTCATGCTCTAAATGTGTGGATGGTCATAAATATTATCTGAACTTACCATGTGGTGTTCCGTGGCTATAAAGAGACCATAAAGCAGTTTTTACCTTTGTTTCTCCCCCTCTTTATCCACTTTGCTCTAGAACAGATGTGCAGCTGGAGGACCAGGCAGAGAGAGCCTTGAATCGCCTGAATTCCTGCCTTTTTAGACAATGGAGTGTATATAGCCAAAACCTGGCACCAGTGAGCCAGGCAGCTGCAGCACATTCCAAATATTTCTCTATTTAAAGCATCCCAGGGCTCCCAGAACAACTGCAGAGGCAAACCTTAAACCTGCCATTAAACCAGCAGAGGGGGAATGGCAGAACCAGGTAAGATGCACAGTTAAATGTGAATGTAACAATATATTAAAATTAATAAATCTGAGCAATGTAGCGTGAAAATAATCAGCTATTTGTATTCATGTTGATACACTTTATATTTTACATTCCAGTAACATTTATCAGTTTAAAAGGTAATTCTGTTAACAGCAGTGAGTTAAAAGTAGCTTGTATTCCTCCTGTGTCACTGAATCCTACCAGTTTTTTTCTTTAGTGTTTTGTAGTTGTAATTTCAAGTTAGTGAACACAATAGAACAGAGGTGTGTGAAATGAGATATTTGACAGCATATCTGTGTGTAGCTGAACTCTGAGTGCAGTTCTTGGTGAATATAGAATAATTTAGATTTTAACCCCACAAAGCTCGAGTGACAGAGCAAAATGAAATTTTAATAATGAGCTTTCCATTGTATGCACATTTCACTGTCTCCAAGGAGAAAAGGCAGCTTATAAAAATGCATTTTATGCCTATTGTAATTTTTTATTTTCTTCACTTAAGCTTACAGCTGTAAGTGTAACTGCAGTGTTTGCTGTGCATAGGTACTCAGGCAACACTTGTCCTTGTAAAAGGAACTTTTTAATACATCTTCATAGCTATGTTAAAAGTTTCTAAAGACTTATCTCAGTGGCTTTTGCACTGTTTACTCTGGTACGTAAGGAGGAGAGTGAATTTCTGCTAAGGAACAACAGGATACTGAATGCTGTATCTTTATTTCAGTTTTCTTTGCTGTCCACAGAACTTACACTGGTCCTGGCTTAAACTGGGGCTCACATAACAAATCCCCATGGTCAGTAGACACAGCAGCATGAGCAGAGCTCTGACAAAACTGCTCTGTGCACCCCAGCAGGATCCAGTCCTGGATTTGTAACTAGACCTTTAGAAAAATGGCAGGTAAAGAGAAATGATTCCCAAAGAAGCAGCTTTACCTTGCATAGTGTCAAAGCAGTAACACTGTTTAAATTAAGCAGGTAAGGAACTCCCCTGTGACAAAAGGACTCCCAGTTTCACAGCAGAATTTTATTTTTGCTGTGGGGTTGTTTATCTGTTTAATATTTTCATGACAGCACGTGCAGATTTTCTCTCTCTGTGCTCTCTCTTTTCCTCTGGCAGACACACTGTGCAGTGTCACGGGGGGAGGTTTGTTATGCACAGCTTTAAAAGACCAATGTGGCAATCCTTAAATTATTTAGCATCCCTCTGAGTCTGCCTGCTTGATCTAAACTGTGCAAGGTGTTGTGAATGGTTTTACATAATTTATTAATCCCTTCAAAACCTGGAAATCTATTAACTGCAGAAAGATGTTCTCTAAGAGGTTGTAATATATTGGTAAGTAATAGGATCTCAGAGGTTGTTATTCTGCTTTCTGGAAGGTGTCTATTGTTTGCAGGGAACTGGTAGAAGGGTCTTAAAATTCTGCTGTAGTACAGAAATGTATTTATATAAAGCCAGTCCTGCTTTCCACATCTCCATGGAGAACCATCGCCTGCACTGGGCTCCACGTCCCCATGCCATTTCCAGGCTTGTTTTAGGACTAGTGGGCAACTTGTCCCATATTTGTGGCTGGCCCAACTGTAAGAGTTTCCACATTGGACACTCCTGTGTTATTTTCCTAGTGGAAAGGAGGAAGCAGCCTTGCAGTGGATAATTCCCTCAGCCCGAGTTCCCTGTACCACTGTGGTGACAGGCCAGGAGAGGGATACAGTGGGCAGGGAGGTGAGCTGTGAATCCCTGATGTGCAGCCACTGCCACCATCCTTTGGGGTGTGGGAGCTCACAGTGCCCCCTCCCTGCAGCTCCAGGCACACAGATCTGCACTGGCTGCAATGCTAAATAATCCCTGTTTTTTTGGCTTGCTGTTGCCACCCTGCTGAGGCTCCTGGAAGGTGCTGCCCGAGCCCAAATCCTGGCCATCAGTCAGTCAGTCAGTGAGTGCAGATGCTCAGGGGAGCCCAGGCCAGCACAGTGCTCAGCTGCCCCCTGGCCCTGCTGCTTTGGCAGTGCCAAGCCTTGCACTGGTCTGATGGGAAGGACAGAACACGGGAATCCCCTTGGGCTTCTGCTTTGGGTTCTCACTTCAAGGCCCTGCCAAGGAATGGTGACTGTGCTGGACACAGTGAGCACAGAGAGTGACCCAGAGCTCACAGGTGTCTCTTTGCTCTGGATAATCCTGCTTTGAAGTGTTTGGATAACTCACTGTCAGTGTCAGGTGGCCTTTCTGTCACGGCCCATCTCTTCCCTTCCAGCCCCAGCCCCACTGTCCCGCCTGGTTGTCCCGGTGCTCCTGGCAGTTGGCTGGAT
Organism: Anabacerthia variegaticeps; assembly: GCA_035583185.1. NCBI lineage: Eukaryota > Metazoa > Chordata > Aves > Passeriformes > Furnariidae > Anabacerthia > Anabacerthia variegaticeps. The sequence goes on along the minus strand of JAWWEW010000012.1, from coordinate 862,962 downwards.
CCTGGGATGTGCCCTCATGGTTTATATTGTCTTCTCCTGATGGCAGTAAGTGGCTGGCAGTGTCACACACCACCCCTGCTTCCCCTGCTTGGCACTGCCACCTTTTAAATTTTGGAATTTGCTTTGTCTTACAGGGCAGAAGAATTTACAGTGATGTTGATTAGAAGAACCTGGAAGGTCAATTGAGATTTCTAATGACTGAAATAAGCATAAAATGAGTTATTTTTAATATCAACACTGTAAACATGGTGTACACTTTTTAACCACAGCACTTCAAATGCTAATTAGAGCATGAGGAAGAGTCACCAAATGAATTTCCCAGTTTTCAAACAGTTTATAATGGAGTGAGTGGCTTTTGGAGTCCTGTGCAGGTGTGATACCTGCCTGCTGGCTGAATAGAAAACTTTTAAAATACCTAAGGAACTTCAGACTTGGTAGAAACAGGCAAGGGTTAATTTCCCATGGGGCCTGGGGCAGTATTTTTAGCCTCATTATGGGGAAAATCTCTTGGAATCTATTGTTATGAAACAAACACGTATGTCCTTCTAACAGAAAACCTCAGGCTTATTTAGGGCTGGGAGGGCTGTTGTACAGCTGAGCGTGCCTGGAATTGTGGCTCAGGCTCAATGCAGCCCCCTGATTGTCTTGTACTTGGGGGGGTTGTCCTTTTTAATTATAATTGGAGATAATTATATTTCCCTGATGGATAATGTGCCTTGAGAACTTCCAGTGACTTTGCCATGTAAATCAGAAATAATCGTCAGATGATCTGAGCTGCTGCACCTTCACAGACAGCCTTGAGCTTTTGAGCACAAAGGTTTTTATAGTGAAGAGTTACAGTTCTCAGAAGACAAAATCATTAATAATTCAATCCTCAGTTAAAGCAGAGAACTCTCTCTGGGAGGCATCTCTGGAAGATCCCAACGTGAAAAAAATCTTAATGACCCCTGATAGGGCTAAACTGAGAACCTATTTTTTTGAGTCCTGCTTACACAATTTGTTTAATTTTGAGAATGTGAGGAAGGCACATCAGTCAGACATCCTGTCTCCATCTGTGGGCACTGTCTGTTGTCCTTTAGGAGGAGAAACACAAACATACTTGACTGTAGTTCGGCCATGAACATTCCTTGGCCACTCCTGCAGCCTCAGCAGCAGCGCTCAAGTGCAACGTTCCCTTTGGGAATTGTCTCAACACCAAGTTACTTCACCTGTGAGTGAACCGAGGGCAGAGAGGGGATCCTGTTTCATCAGGTGTCCTGAAAGAGAGGGGATAAACCCTGCAGTCCCTTGGAGAGTTGGAGCTTCCCAATCCCTGCAGCAGGTGAGGACCTCCAGCATCACTGTCAGTCACTGCCCGGTGGGAACATGCCCCCCAACTCACCTGGACACGTGGGCTGTGTGAGCAGACACCTCCTTGTCTCATTTTCAGGACCAATTCCTCGGGTTTTAAGACTGAGCCCAGCCAGACTGATCCCAGCTCTGACTGACACAGGGCCAGCAGAGACTCCATAGAAACCACGTCTGTGTTTTCACATCTCGGTTGCTCTACCAGGCACACAGGGAAACAGTTCTGAAAGATCCCATTGGCTCTTTGGGTGTCTCACAAGACTGGAAATCGAATGTTTCCAATTAGAATGTTACAGAGCTAAAATATAAACACTAGAATCTGTTTCAGCTTTACCTGATTTTTGAGAGCAGAAAGATCTGATTTCGCAGAACAAAACAAAATAACTTTCTAGACTGGCTTCAATATTGTCAAGCCGACTTGCTGTATACAAAGGGAAAGTTCCTGCCAGTTTTGTAAAGCAATGAAAAGAGGATTATTCCAAGAAATTCTGCATCCCCCACACTGTTGGAAGCCCATTGAGTGCTCTGCAAAGTGACCTTTTGTAACCACCTTTGGACAGCCCACTTAGGTGGCTGATTTGAGTGGCTGATGGGGAAGCTCAACAGTGTATGGGGTCACAGGGGCAACAGAAGGTTTGGGGTTTTTGATTCTTAAAAAGCAAAGTGAATGTTTGGGTGCTGGGGTTTTTCCCTCAAGCAGAGAGGCACTGGTGATTGAGGAGAAGAAAACCATGCACATTCACATTTCTTGCAGAGTTGTGGTGCTGCGCTGCTGGAGTGAGGCCTCAGCTTCAGTTTTTGCCACTGTGCCTTGGGACATTACAGTATTGTTAGAGCAGGATGGCCCTGAGGAGTTAGAGTGCCCCTAACGAGCCCTACCCATCCCTGCCATCCAGTCCTCCATGAGCTCAGGGCCCCGCACACCTTTGGGGTGGGCACCGGTTCCAAGCCATTTCTATTCTTTCCTGCCAGTGGGATGATGTTTGCTGTGATCTAAGGTGATCTTTACTGTCTTATCTATTATTCCTCTCTTTCTGTACAAAGCCCAGTGAGAATGCTGGAGGTGGGGTTGGAGCTGAGCCGGGTGCCAGGATTGCCCCGGCACGAGGCCCTGTTTGTCTGTCCTGGGCTGGCAGCAGCACAGGGACTGCCAGAGCCCTGCCCGGCCCCGGAGAGGGAGATAGGGCCGGGCAGGGAACCTTCTGGAACGGCAGGCGGGGCAGGGAACCTTCTGGAACGGCAGGCGGGGCAGGGAACCTTCTGGAATGGGCAGGCAGGGCAGGGAACCTTCTGGAAGGGGCGGGGCCAGGAACGTTCTGGAAGGGGCGGGGCCAGGAACGTTCTGGAAGGGGCGGGGCCA
>JAWWEW010000012.1:821629-860155 GCA_035583185.1 Anabacerthia variegaticeps | reverse complement strand
CGGGTCACTGAGGGCAGGGCAGGGAACGTTCTGGAAGGGGCGGGTCACTGAGGGCAGGGCAGGGAACGTTCTGGAAGTGGCGGGTCACTGAGGGCAGAGCAGGGAATGTTCTGGAAGGGGCGGCTGCGCGGGATCTCCAGCAGCTGCCCCACGGCCCCACAGCCCGGCAGGAGCCCTCACGGGCCTCAGGGCCGACCTGGCCGTGCTCCTGCACCGGCTGCCTGGAGCCCGGGATCCCCTGGAGCCCGGGATCCCCTGGAGCCTGGGATCACATGGAACCTGGGATCACATGGAACCTGGGATCACATGGAACCTGGGATCCCATGGAGCCCGGGATCCCCTGGGACGTGCAGCAGAGAGGCCTCAGGTAGGAGCCCCCGCTCGGTCGGTGTTTGTTAATGGTGGGTGTGCCTGCGATCCCTTAACCCTGCCCTGTGATGGGGCCTGAGCCCTCAGCGCAGGGAGCTGAGCCCTCCCGGCCCCACAGCAAGGTGAGGGCATTCCTGCAGGGGTGCAGGGAGCAGCCTGGCTCCGGCCCTCCCACACTGATCCTGGGGATGGATCCTTGAGATGGATCCCTGGGATGGGTCCTTGGGATGGGTCCCTGGCCTGGCTCTGGCACTCCCACACTGATCCTTGGGATGGATCCTTGGGATGGATTCCTGGGATGGGTCCCTGGCCTGGCTCTGGAACTGCCACACTGATCCTTGGGATGGATTCCTGGGATGGGTCCCTGGCCTGGCTCTGGCACTCCCCGTGTCTCCAGCCGCAGTCCTGGCTCCCCTCAGACAGCTCTGTGGGTCAGTTCCCTCACCAGGGCCAGTAGCACAGGATTCACTACATCTGCCTTTTAAAAACACTCATGTTTTACAAATCTGTGGGGAATGTTGGTCCCTGTGTGAAAATAGTGGAGCTCTGGGTTTTGCCTTTCCGTAGGAGGCTCATTCCTGTGCAAAGCCAGCACTGGGAGTTGTGTGGAGAGACGGGGATTTGTTTGTTGTGGCTTTGTATACTGACATGAGAAACTGCCCCTGGGGGCCTGTTCAGGTGAGTGGATCGCAGTCACAGAATATGCGGAGCTGGAAGGGACCCACAGGGATCATCCAGTCCTGCGCAGAACACCCCAGCAATGCCCCACTGTGCCCGAGGCCACGGGACTGATCTGCAGGGTGATGGCCTTGAGCTGATGGAGGGCAGGGTTACACTGGATATGGGCAATTGAATTGTCCCTCTGTCAGCTGAGCTGCGGGGCTCAGGAGTGACGGTACACATTTATATGCAGAGAATTTTGTTTTTAAAGAACACACACTGCATTTGGCTCATAATTTCAGTTTATTATCAAAATGTTTTGATCAGATGACAAACTCAGAAAGCTAAAAGGACATAGGCTTTTAAATAGACCTATTGTAGCAGTCATCTGAGGTATCTGGTACTTGGTTTGGAAACGCGTTTGCTTTGATACACAAAGCAGTAAGTTCCTTTGCAATCTGCATGAGGATGTTTAATACGTATATTGCAGATTTAAATCCTTTTACCTTCTTACTTAAAGCTCCTTCTGACTCTTCCTATCAGTTGTGCAGCTTTCCTGATGTGAGGACTGACATCGACCAGAACACATACAAGTTATGTGCAGGATCAGGCCCTAAACACTGAGAAAGTCAGCCTGGAAACTCCAATATCTGTGCACTCCCTTGGAGAACTCAGTTGTGTAGGCTTTGTTTTATTGCCCAATACCATGCTTTACTCAAATTTCCCAGTTCTATGCAGCCACTGATAAAATATATTACAATACTTCGAGTCAAAAGTGTAGCTCAGATTTAAATATAAAAACTATGATTTGTACATTACTAGAAACTTTAAAAAAGAGCAACTTTAGAGAAAGCAAGAAAGAGCTTAGAAAACTGTGAAAGGGTCTTTGATCACAATCTTACCGATTATAGGTTGAAAAATTAATAAATTACCTACGATTTCAGTTGGGCTGGAAAGCAGTAAATAAACTGTTGTAAATAGTGACTTCAGGTAGTACACGCTGGAATAGTTAGTGAGAAGTTACTTAAGTACAGCAGGTCTTTGGACTCCTCTTGTATCAATAGTTTCAAGTAAAAATGAAAACATTTGGTAGAGCAGATTTCCTGTAACATCGGAGGGTGCAAAGGCTGACACTGGGATATAAACTGTCATTTCTCTGTGATGTTATGATAGCTTAAACTGTGTGTTACTATTTCCTTCCTCCCCTGATCAGAAATACACATTCCCTGACCGGTGGAAGATCACATGCTATACTTTTGACAAATAAGAATGGTTCTGAAAATAATCCTGGCCACGGGGACCAGGATGAAACTGCAGTGACTGTTGCTTTACATGGGCAGTGAGTTAGATCCCACAGGGTTCTGGGGAGGAGAAGCAGCCAGTCAGCTGCAGCAGCTCAGGGCTGCCTTAGTCCTCCTCTGGGGCTTTGATGGGTGATGATTTGGGTTTGCATGTTTACCAACAATTATAGTGACTACTCTAGTGTAATCCCCTCAGTTTTCTTCCCTCCTCCCCTTCTCAAAATTAGGCGAAAATGTCTCTTCCTGGAAAGCTCCTCGAGATGAGAGGTTTGCAGTCTGTCACCACACGCGGCACTTCTTAGCAGGATCCATGTTGTCTTTTGTGGTGCAGGAAAAGGCTTCAGAGAACTCTGGAGAGTTCTGCAGTGACCCGAGAACCCTTTAAAACACAAGAACAGCTTGTCATTGCGGCTTGCCTTTGTTTGAAACAAACAAGACAACCCATATTTTGTAACTTGTTTTCTGTGCATCGTTTCGTGTCACCTCACACTAGTGGGGAACGCCCATGTTGCTGAGTTCTGACTGTTGCTTCATTTCCCCTTAAGGAGTGTTTTCTCTTTGCAGTTCGTATGGCCCTTATTGCAACCCCCGAAATACAGGCCCTGTCCCTTCCTCGTTGCTGGCTCTCACAGCTCATTTATTTCACCTGGAACAGGTTTCTTCCTTGTCCACAGTTTTCACTGAGGATTTTCTCAGCTATCTTTTGCTGACAAGTTTTTTGGTGATGGGAGAACAAGACCCTGAGGTCAAGGGCTGTGGTGCAACTTGTCAGTGAATGTTCATTTACATTTTTACACCAAGTTTTAGCTGAGATCATACTGATTCTCTGGGCATTCTCCATGAATGTTCCAGTGAACGAATTTCCTGGCAAAAAGACTTGTACAAACAATGGTTTTCAAGGGAATATGAGCCTATTCTGGCTAAGGCTGATTTTATATGTGTAATTGTGAACATGTGCAAATAAATCTGCTAAGAGTTGCTCATTCCTTCTGGAATGGGAATATAGCAGTACATACCTGTGGAGCAAAACAATTTCAACTTCAATGCCACAAACAGATACTGATGGACATTGATTGTGGATCAGGAGTTCTTTAAAGAATTGCTTCTTTGAGTAATTTGTGGTTAGTCTGTGAATAATCTTAACCATTAGATTGAAGAGAACCAGGATGTGCCCACACAAGCTGAGGTGAAGTTCACCAGTTGACACCTGCAAGAGTTTGTCTCTCTAAGGCCGAAAGTGACTCTTCCTCACTGATCTGGGGAGCCAGCAGTGAACAGGGGATGGCACAGAAACAGGATTATCAAAAAAGTCATGCATTTTGGTGAAGCTGTGCTTCATTGCTAAGAAGGACTAGAACTGCTAAAATGGGATTTTGCCAGAAACAGAGCAAAAAGTATTTTAGGTGGACTAAAACAATACTTACATAAAACAGCAGTGGGATAAGAATCCTGCTTCATTTACTAATATCCTCAGAACTACAGGGATTTGGTACTTGACCAGATACAAGCCAAGGGCTCTTATTGTACTTGCTGTGTTTTCATTTTGCATGTTAAACTTGAGGTACGTTGTCTTTCACCTGCTTTGATGATTACCTGATATAAGGCATCTTTCTGTTAACTTCTGATTTTCCTAGTAGACACAAGATTCTTCCTGTCCAGTTGTGAGCCCATTAACTGAAACTCTACTATACAATTAATTTTTATGAAGAGCTACCTGTCCTACTTGGAAGGAGAAACAGTCTGCAGTTACTGTAGCAGCTCCCATCCCACCCCCAAATAATAATTAAAAAAGACACATTAGGAGCCTTGGTGACACTTCAGTAGTATGTCATTAGGCATTAGTTTTGTGGGTAGGCCTAGTGTACTGAAACACTTTTGTTTTAGAGCTCTTATGAGGCCTTATCCTGAAAATGACTTCACGTTCTGAAAGTGTTATATGGTTTCTCATTAACACTTGTGTCATTCCAAATAAATTTTATAGCCTTTCCCACCAACGTACAGACAGCACAACACAATGTAATATATCCAAGGTATACACAAATGCAGTTACACAGAGCTGCTGAACCAGTGAACTTCAAAGGCCTCGTGCCTCTTCCAGATCAGATCTGCAGGGAGGTTCTGAAGAGCCCCCGAGCCTCGTTAGCTCTGTGACCAGACGGGAATGATTGTAGGGCCTGATGCACAAGCTGCCTCTGGGAGAGATCCCAGATAGCACAAACCACCCACACTGAGAGCCAGGCAAGGAGCACTGAAGAAACAGTCACTGCTTTCACTACATGTTTGAGTATGTGGGATAAACAAGATAATTCTTTGGTGAAAAGCTGCTGAAAGAAAGATACTGGAACTAATGTAGTGGATTGTATTGGGAGAGAACTGGGCTATTGTGGACGTGAAGCCTGGAGATGACTCAGCCTTCCAGAGCAAGCCGATGCTGTGCTGGCTGCACTAGTGGCATTTGACCAAACAGGTTTGTCACAAACCCTGTTACATGGCTGATGAATGGGGTGCTCTGACTGAAGGTGAAAAGATCCTCGTCTGGCCCAAAGGCTTCCACCCTGAGCAGCCATGTTTGCTGCATGGCTGTACTGAGCTGAGCCCACCTGATCCTGAGAAGGCTGGCTGAGCACACCAGGCACAAAATACCTGTTTGCTACTGCACCACAGCACACAGGACTGTTACTGACTGAGGGGCATGATCTTCCACTGATTTTGCCTGGGACTTCAGTGGAGGACAAAAGTCCCTCCATAACCTTTGGTCTATGAGAACCCTATCAGGAGCTATTGAGTGAGCCAGGGGACTTTTGGAAGAGTCCTGGATTCCAGACCCTGTCACTGAGACTGCGCTGTAACAATCATGCTTGTCTGGTGACAGCCAGGTGAAGGTGTTTGTGTCCTATGATGAAGACTGTTTAAAGCTGCTCCACGGTGTGGACAGAATTAAGTTGTATCATCTCAAGTGTGAGGACAACTCTGCCTCATCCTTTCTCTGCCTGTAGAGCTTCCTGGGAATGGCTGTGCCCATTTGTGCAGCACAGGGCTGGGCTGGGCTGGGCTGGGAGGGAGAGGTGCCGTCTGTGTGCCCCCTCTTAACCCTGCTCAGCATGCTCTGCCTGTAGCTGTGTGTGTGTTGAACGTGCCCTGGGAAGTGCAGCCAGCCTGGGCAGGGCCCTTGCAGTCCCACAGCACAGAGCCGGGGTGCAGCTGGGAATGGCACTGAGGATGGGTGTGTGTGCTCACCTGAATTTGCCCGGGCTGTGCACGTCTGTCTTGATGGAGTTCACGGCATATTCTGGTCTGTATGTTCCACACCACACCTGCACAGGTAACAGGGAAGAGCGCTGTTAGCCTAAGATTGGCCAGCTACAGACCTGCTGTCATTTAACTATGAAACACTTAGAGTCATGAGAATAAATGTCATATGAGAATATAGAGAAAAAAGGGTGTATTTTGTTAAAAAGGTATATTGTTGTCCTTAGACAAGGGCACTTGGGCACGAGAAACTTTCTACCAGACTTAGGAGTGGCTGGTTTAATTTTTTTAGGGAAGATAAAATCACCTAACAAGCCTTAATTTTTTCACTGCTTTGCAGTGAACACTGCCTAGCTCTGCAGCTCTTTCGGCTGTGGAAGTCATCCTGCTCTTTCTGACTTACTGATAACTCTAACTTGGGTGATTTTCAAAGCCTTCAGGCAAGAAGTAGGGAATACCTGTGCAAAGTTCAGGAAAAACAGCTGTTTGTGGTTCATATCGAGACCAGGAAGAAGTTTTTCTTTTCCGTGCTTTCTCACATAGTTTTCATAGGCCTGTAGAAAGAAGTGAATAGAAATGTTAAAACTTCCAGCCCAGAAAATCAAAACAAAATGATGACAAGGAGGAACATGGACTCCCTGACATAATTCAGCGTGGACTCCTTGGCCATCCATCCCACAGGCGCCACCTTTAAGTACAGGATGACAGGGCCATTTCTTAGGAATGTGATATCAATTATTCAATGCTGCATTGTGAAAAGGAGAATTTTTCCATTGTGGTTTTGTTGGGGTTTTATTTTAGCGAGTTGCAGACTTTGAAACCTTTCCCCAGTAAGAACAGCTGCTTTCATGTTTCTTATGGAGACGTGTGTCAAACAATGCGTTTCATCATTGCTGATGAAAGACGCTAGAGAAACGTTCTGCCTGAAGTCAGGGCCAAGGTACCGCCTAAGCAAAGCCAATCAACTGCCCAAGTGCAGCTGAGGAATGAGCGAACAGCAGGTCCATGGAAAAGGCTCAGGAAGTTTCAGTGGATACCAGCTGAACAAGAGCCAACAGTGCCAGAGCACTGCAAAAAAGGCAAGTGTCCTACTGGGATGTATAAACAGGAGGGGCTTAGATCAGATCCATGAAGTAATCCTTCTACCCCGCTTGGCACAGGGCAGGGCTCAGCTGGAGTGCTCTGTCCAGTTTTGGGCACTGCCCTTCAAGAAAGATGTGGACCAACTGGAGAGAGTCCAGAAGAAAGCAGCAAGAACGAGCAGAGGTCTAGCAAACATGACCTATGAGGAAAGATTGAAAGAATTGGGTTTGTTTAGTCTAAAGAAGAGAAGTCTGGGCCTTGAAGCATGTAAGTCTTCAAATATGTAAAAGGTCACAGGAAAGAAAGGAGCAGATTGCTCTGTTGGCGCTGCAGGAGGCGAAGCTGTGATGGCACCGGGAGCGCATGAGGAGGGAGCGAGACGGCTCCTGGGGGATGCCTGGAGGATTCAGAATGGTTCATCCTACCTGCTGGAGAGGGGGGTGGACTAGAGACCTCTCAAGATTCCTTTTGGACCTTTTTTATTATTTATATGCTATCATAATAATTTTTAATACTTCTGACCTGGTTTTACTCTGGCTACTCCCTTTCAGAAAAAGTATCCCCTTTCACGGCTTTGTACTTTGCACAAATGTTCCAGTAACTGAAGATAAGACTAATCTAATAAGTCTGATGCCTCTTTTAGGCTTCCAAGTAATGCTTTAAACTTTCATTAATAATTGTCTTTGCCCTCAAACATATTCATTTGCAGTGAAGGACGTTGCTGAGGGCTTTCTTGCAGAAGCTGTGATGGTAACTTGGAGAAGTGTGAGTTGGGCCATGCATCCAGCTGGCTCTTTGATGAGCAGTGACAGCATTCAGTTGTCAAGTGTTGGATATTTTGCCATAGAACAAGGTGTTCAGGGAAGGAGAGGGAGGATCATGTTGCTAGGCTTGCAACCATCAGATTTGTGAATAACAAGGTGATAGAGAAGCTGACTTGGTATTCTTCCAAACTACTTTCACAGAAAAACCACTCTGTCTCTTCAGCTGTCATTCTCAAAGGTGGCCTGTCTAGGGAGTCCAGCATCTGTTCCAGGAAGGGAATGAAAGGAAAGCCAAAAAGCATCCAAGCTCTTGTGGAAGCCTTAGCACAAGCAGTCCAGACATAACTGACATCTTTGGGTACCTGTACAGGGAGCCCAGGTCACCTGTACAAGATGAACAGCAAAGCTTCTTATGTGCATGAAGCAGAAGAAAGTCATTCTGTCCCTCCTTCCTGGCATAAAAAAACTGGTGAAAAAGATAGCCAGAGGCAGACAGCTGCTGGGTATCAGCACTTCAGTCAGGTGATGGTCCACGTGGGATTCAGTGAATGTTTTCATTCTACACATCCTTTATTCATGAAGAAAAAATAAAAAATGGAAGTCAGCTGAAGAAGAGTGCACAGGTAATATGTAGCCTGACAGGATTAACAAGATGAAAGAAACACCACAACTGGTCAGTAGTTTCAATCCCTGCCTCGATAGCACTGTAGGTCTGGTCCTGTCCCTCACACAGAAATTGTTTCTTCTTCAAAGGCTCTGCAGCCAATTTTCTTAATCTCTGACAGTTTCAGCTGAAATAGAAAAATGGATACTTCTTACCTTGTATGCTTGTCTCACACCCCCATTATCAGCAATGTTTTCTCCTAGTGTGTTGATTCCACTGAGCTGTAAAATAGAAAGGAAAAGTAGTTTTCTGAGAGAAAGAGCTCATTCAGGACCTGTTAACACCAAACTTTAGCAGGTTATGTTAGCATCTCTGAAAAGTCTTGTCTCCCTTGTCTCAAAATCCATATAGATACTATTGCTTTCCCTAATCCTCTTCCTTCCCCTCCAGGCAACTTTGTAGGCTCTGTATCTCTTTAACACAGATTCTCTGCTGCTTAGTCATTGATCCCTTATTCTTTCTCTTTTCTCAATGTCGTCACCACTCAGTTTCTTACCACAGTTCCAGTTAGAGGAAGTGGACAGAGTCTGTATAGTCTACAGAATAAGTTAAAATTAAAACTCCAAATAGTTGAAATTATCTGTTAACAGACATCAACAAATCTGTTATAAGGTATTTTCCTGGGTATTAGGCAAGTTAAGTAACTTTTTGGTAGCCAGATGCATAGATGATCTCTATTTAGCTGGTATTCCTAAGTCAGTCAAGTATCACTAAAGATTGTGAAGCTTTGGTAATGGGGAATCTCTGATTTTATTTTTTAAAAATCATATTTTCAACCTTTAGCCCAACCTACTGGGTTATGATAGTCAAAAGCCACAAAATCTAGAATCATACTTAGGCTGAACTTCATGAAAAATACATTGAAATTTTCTTTTCCATTTTTACTGGTCTCTTTCTGAGTCCCAACACTTTAACACAGGGGTTAGGAAAACCTCAGGGCTGGGAGTTTTATCTTTTCCCTATTCTGTGTGATGAAGATATTGCCAGGCTCTAAAAAAACAGGCAGTAGAATTGAGAGAAATTGCTTCTTGTGGCTTCCATTTACCACTTAAAGCAGCACGGGGAGTTTCACATAACCATGACGTACATTCTGTCCCCCTGCCAGGTCCCAGGAGAAGTTCCCATACTGGTACACCATGCACTGGGAGAGCTCCTTGAAATTGCGTGCTGACTCTTCAGTCCACCAGTCCACAAGGTCTCCATTCTCATTAAAATTTCTGCCTATAATAATACATTAGACATAATTAGGGATACGGGAAAAGAGGGTTTGATACAGTGAGGGGAGCGAGTCAGAGTCTCTGGATTGTGGTTTTGGGAGCACAGTACTGTAATGCCTCAGCAATCCAGATTTGATGTTAAATAAGGACATTCCCCTTTCTTTTCTGTGCTGCCTGGAAGGATCAAGTACTGGAGCCTGTAAAAGCCCCTGTGCAGTGAGAGTTGTGTCAGTGGCCTCGGCCCTTACCGTTGTCGTCGAAGCCGTGGGTGATCTCGTGCCCGATGACCATCCCTATGCCGCCGTAGTTCAGGGACTTGGGCTGGGAGGCACTGAAGAAGGGGGGCTGCAGAATGCCTGCAGGGAAGACTGCAAACCCCACACAGTCAGAGCTCTGCCTCGGCCCTGCCTGTGCCTGGGACACACCACTGAAAGGGGCTGCCGCCACAGCACGCTGTCCCACAGAGCCAGCAGTGGCCAGAGGGGAACTGGCACAGGGCAGTGGCTGTGGGGCAGCAGGAACAGCAGCAGGACCACTCCCCTCTCCAGACACTTCAAAACCACCATCGGCTTTTGCTTTGGTGCTATTTTACTTTGCAAAGAAAGCAGCGTGCTCCAATTTACATCAGTTGGCATTCTCAGATTCCTGTCTCATCATTAAATAAACCTCACAACATCATGAGAAGTGGGAGGGTGTTCCCCTAGAAGAATAAATTATTTGATAATTGCATCCATTACAAATCAATCTAAGAGACAGGAATTAATTCTTCCACTGAAAATACCAGTAACTCCCACTAGAGTCAATAAAAATAGGCCAAGCTGGCAATGAAAGAACTGGAACAAAGCAGTTCTTCTCACCCACTTCTGTGCTCGTTTTGTAGGCTTTTAAGAAACAATTCAGTAAAAAAGAAGTCATGTTGCAATTCTGATCTTTTTATAAAGGAAGAATAGTAAAATACTGTAACATATTCCATTCAGACTGCATCTTGTGCAGGCAGGCCTTCTCCCTCCACCTCTGCCTGCTGCAGCAATAATTCTCATTACAGAACTTGAACAGAAAATAGGAATTAGGTGACAGTTTTCACACAGCAAGAGAAAGAACACAGATACTTCTTGCCTGTCAGCATAAATCCAGTTCAGTTCTAGGGGTTTCTTTCAAGAGAAGAAAGAACCATGAGAAAATTGGGAAACAATAAACAGGTTAGAAAAAACCCAGTTGCGCTGTGCAAACTGCTGCCACAGCAATTCTGTTACACTGCTAGTTTGATTGGAACTAAATACCCATATGTTTTGATGTTGTAGTCAGAAAGCAGTGATAGTAACAGGAGTGCAAGTGCCATGTGTGTGATGGGCTGACTGGGAAAGGAGGGATGTCTGGAGCTGCTGGCTTTGGGAGCACTGCCAGGGGATGGGGACTGGGAAGGATGTGAAGGCTCAGGTGGTACCTGAGGGAACACAGTGTGGTCTGTCTGACCAGCAGCACCTCAGCTGCGATTTTGGAAGCTTCCTTATGGTCTGAGTGCTGATGGAACAGTGGAGATCATATTCAAATGTAATAATAGAGCTCTAAATTTCCTACACATCATGCACAGAACTGCTCTTTAGAGATTTTTCTTAAGTCTAATACTAAGCTAATTCAGACATCACTCTAAAGATCAGACTGCTTTAATTATCCTGTGCATGCCATAGTTAAAGGATGAGGTAAGATTTTATGGCTCGGATTAACTGCCAGTCACCAGTTTCAGTCTTTCTGATTCCTTTCCTATGAATTACTAAACAAAGCTATTTTAAACAAAGCCTTCTGAACAGGTTTTTGTGCTAAATGCTCATATCAAGAAATAATATTGTTTCCTTTCTGTGCAGGGTCCCACACAAGAAGGTTTCTCTATTTTTGTAGACTTGTTTTCAGGAGTTACACATAGCTCATAGTACCTCACTGATGGCTTAGAAAGGACCCTGCAGTCTGATGCAGAATGGATATGACAAATATTGAGGGGCATAATTAGTGTTGTGAAATGCTTTGTGGCTTTTGCAAGACTTGTAGCACTGTGAAGGGAGCCAGGATGGTTCACAAGAGGAGAAACCTCAGGACCTTCACGTGGTTCTAATCTGTAGCTGGAATGGATATGTTTTTATTTCTTTAAAAGCAGTTTAATGCTCTGTCTTCTATGTTGAGTTATTTTTAACCATGGATCGTTTTTGTAGGCTGACATTAGAAATCTTTATACTCAAATTTGTAATAGCAAGATTGCTTCACTTCTTGACTTTAAAAATACACACATGCATACATAAATATGAAAAATAATTTTCTGTTTAAATCTGTATTGCATTTGTAAGTTGGTAAACCTTACCTATCTGATTTCTGCTTGCTGAGTAAAAAGCATTGACAACAGCAGCTCCACTTATCCACCTGGTAACACCAGAAGAACAAATGTTAGAATTTCAGTTCTTAATGGCAGAGTTAATGATTACTAGAATAAACCTAGAAACTGTGTAACAGAATTGCAGAATAACTGGGGTTGGAAGGTACCTTCTCCTTCACAAACTGGATAAAAGACTAGACACAGTATTATTGAATACTTACTCCTCTTTGTCCACCTTTTCTCTAAGCTTTTTCAACCTTTTCTTCTGGGTAAACACTAAATTTTGAATAATGTTTTCAAAGTATTCTTCTTCTTTGTAGTTCAACTAAAAAGAAAGGGGGAGGAGTTAGTGGTGGTGTTACTGTTTGGAATAAAAGCCACGTGGAACAGGGAAATGCAGCATTAAGCATGATGAGCTAAGAACACATTCCTAAGGGTATTTTTTGATTTACAGTCAGACCTTGGTTTGCAGTGCTCTGCCACATCACAGAGTTGATATTGTAGCTGGGTGTATGGTAACAGCTGAGTATTTTTTCCAGAGCTCTTTATTCCCTCTTTCTGTAGACATTTTGAGTGGAGTGCAGTAATTGTTGGTGTTGACCTTAAGCTGTGGGAGTTGCCTGCCTACAACCAGTAGGTAGTTTGGTGAGCTGGAGCTCCCGTTTGGAAGGAGCACCCAAGTGAGCTGTGTGCTGCGCATGCTCTGCAGGCAGTGCAGGGGCTCTGAGGGCCCTTTGCCAGCTCTCAAACTCACCTCCTGGTACTCACTGTTGAGCTTGTTGTCGTCTGTCACGATCTCGTCGGGATAACCAATCCTCTCTCGAATTGCTCTCGCCTGGGGACAACAGAATTTGATACCTGTAGCAAACCCAGCCATGGCTTTAAATCAGTCATAAATTATATAATACAGGCACTATGGAAGCTACTGCAGAAACCACAGCATCTTAATTATACAGAGATTTTGTTTACATTTTTTATTCATTGAACACACTAGTTTATGGTCTCTCCTAATAGCTGGTCAAGTCACCAGAAATCATTCCTTCCCATTTTCAGTATTTCTTTCCTGGACATATTCATTATCTTGCCCCTTAATTACTGACTTGCCTGAGAGGTCTTAATGTTGTCTACAGATTTCTCCTATCTTGTGTACCTATATCCATGGATCTATAAACTGCTGTGCCTATGTAAACACAAATACATGTGCACTTGATAGAAGTGATAGAAGTTACTGTGTATTTTTGTCAGGACAAACAACTGAAATACTGATTTTTATAGAAAAACATATTACCAGTATTTAAGACAGAGCTTACTTTTTGTTCTGCTTTCTTTTTGGTCTCTGCATCCATCCAGGGAAGTTCATCTAAAGTTTTTATGAAAACATCACGTATATCTGCAATCATTTCCTCAACCTAGGAGAAACCACCAGCATGTTACAAACACAAAGAAAATGATGTCACTTTTCCACAGCCATAGTTTGTTCAGTGCAGACCCTTTTTGTGCCAGCTCACAGGTAAAACCTGCAGCTCCAGGTACAGAGCACATCCAGCCTGTTCCGTGGGAGGGGAGGGAAGGGGCATGAGCTCACAAAGCATTGCAGTTCAGTCATTCAGGTCACCCAGACCTGACAGACACCCCCCCAACTGCATATTTTGTATCTGATGGAATTTTGTGCATGAGGACCCCAAAACGGGCTGGTTTACACCAGGATTCTAGGGCTGATCAGAGTCAACTAAGACTTCACTTCAGGCTCCTTTTCAGCAATTTTCTGTGTGACTGAAGGCAGAGACAGCCAGTTGTCCCTGTGGCCCATGCTGTGAGGATGTGAACTGGTGTCAGTCTCAAAGAGCAGCAGGGACTGCTGGTGTCAGTGAGTGCTGCTCCTGGGACCTGCACGAGCCACCGCTGGGGTGCCAGTGATGGGCCTGCCCAGAGCAAGGGGAGCAGGCAGGTTCCTCCCTCCCTCCCTCCAGGGGACCTGCAGTCATCACATTTCACAGGTTACATCAACAGAAACTTCAATTTCTAGAACTTTGTAATAACTGCTATTCACACTTTAGTAAAAACTTAGACATCAAACCCACTTTGATTACACTGTAACAGAAAGAGTAATCAAAGCAGTGTAGAGAAGTGCACTGACTGTAAGTGATGATGTAGTGACACTTTGATGGCACTTGAGCTGAGTGTGCTCAGAGCTTTACCATGTGTTTGCTGTCTCCAGCAAAAGCCTCCTCCACGTAGAGCCGTCCCACTGCATTCTCCATGTTCCCGTTGACATAATTTGCACAGCGACGCCAAACAGCTGTTTCTGAGGTTGTGCCATAAAGTGACTGTGAAACACAAACAACAGGTCAGACAGGGCCACGTGGGCCCTCAGGTGGAGCAGAACAGTGACTGACTGCCAGGTGTGTGTTTCAGAGGAGCCTCCTCAACCTTAAAAACACACATTTAACTCATACTTGTGTTTAGGGCATTCAGGTGGATTCACTCTGTAATGGGAACATCAGTCACAGGGTGGGGAAGGATGAGGATCATCAGCAAAATTCTTTATCCTTTTGAAGCAGGAAAGGTAGAAGAAAACTACCCTGAGAGCTAAAATGGGAGAGGTTGAAGGGGAGTACCCTGACACACCACCTTCACTGATACAGGGATCTCTATTGCAGTTCCAGCTCTGACAGGGCCATTGTGATTAAGCAGCAAATTCACTTCTACAGTGCCAAGATTGTGTTTCCCACCCAAGCAGCAGCTTCTGTCAGAGCCTCCCACCTCTGGGAGCTCATGAAGCAGAATCTCCTCTGCTCTATGTGATGTTGCTACAAGGTGTGCGACGGTTTTGTCATAATAATGTACATATGTGATACTACATTATCATGATAGGTGATGAAGCTGAGTGCATAATACAGTGATATGACACCTGAATGCAAGGAGGGAAATTACACCTGCTGATCTCCAGGGAAGATCATGGAATGCCGTTTGAGGCAAGGTCACTGCCAGTTTATTTCCACTGTGCTTAGTGTGAGAAACTCACCTATGCTATATCATATATTATTAATGAATTAGTAGAAAATTATGTGGTTTTAAGCATGACTGTGATAAAATATTTTTCTACTGTTCTTTCAAACTTTGACATTTTTCTTAATGAGACTTCCTCAGTGAAGCCCTGAAATGTAGTGGGGGATGTCTTGTTTATAGAGTGCAAACGACAATACTGATGATGTAGAAAAGCCAAATAATCACTGACTAAGACAGCCCTGATCAGTTATATAAAGCTGAGCAAAACTATTTTGGCATTGACTTCCTCAGGTAATTATTATAATTTTCTGTAACGATCTCCTTAAAAAGCTGCATATTTGTGTTAAATTATTTCTTATGTCAGTATCTGACACAACAAAATGCCCTTAACTGTTCTTAATGGAGCTCAGCAAATGTACAGGGTAGGAAATTCTGCTGTGGAAACATAAAGAATTTCCATATCCAGTCTCTGAAATTGCTCAGCATTTCCTTAAAAGCACTAAACTATCTGCAGGATCAAACTACTGAAAAACAAAGTTGGGCCCATAACGTTTGCCTTGGATTGTACTGCTCTGGATGCTGAAGAGTTTGTAACAAGTCAATCAGACCTGTAGTCCCCTGCAAATAAATGAGACCATTCAGATATCAAAATGGGGATTCATTTAGATTCAGAGAAACATGAGCCCAAGTACCAGAACAGTGCTGTCAAATCCACTTGGCTATCAGGCATAAATCACATAAATTATGGATACACTCTAGCAGAGGCTCAGCAAACACATCTGGCTTTTGTGTGCAAAATCCAAAAGACATTAAATATTTATATACTACAGCTTCAGAAAAAATTATCTTTTGTGATTCACAGAAGTCATCTTTCCCACTTAGAGAGAGATGAATTTCAGCACCTTACGGAAAGCATTCCTTGTGTCCTTGTAGTCCCGGCTGAGGCTGTTGACAAGATCCATCACAAACCGCCAGGTCATGTAGTTTTGAAGGTCTCTGTTTAACAAAAGGACAACAATAATAAGCTAGTAACATTTTGAGGCTTTTAAAGTTTACTGGAAAGAAAACACAGGTGCCAAGAATACCTCACACACGTACCTGGCAGTGTATTTACTGAGAATAGACCTGAGCTTCAGAAGGTAGTCGGGGTCATAAACAATGACGTGTTCAGTGTTGGCAACGTTAATTTGGACAGTTGACATGATAGCATTTATGAATTCTGACCAGTTGAATGCCTGGAAAATGAATATGCTGTATTATATGGTTCAATCATAAAAAATCAGCCTTTAGCTGTCTTTTCCAGTTTAAGTATGTTTGCGTGACACAAATGCTCTACCTTTAGTTTCCCCAATAGCTGCACTATTTGTAAATGGGGTCATCATCATCATAATGGTCTGAGATCATTTATAGCTATAAAATCCTGTTAAAATAGGGTGGTATTCAGCAGAAAGGGTCAAGACATTGCTCTGATTTCAAACTAACGCAATTTTTCGTTAGTTTTTAAGGGTTTTGTTCTGCCTATTGCTTTGAAAAATGTTGGTGATTTTTTTCCCAGTCTGTATCTTTGGAAAGTTTTACTGGAAGAGGTAACATCTTCCACCAGGCAAACAAATGTAGCTGAGGATAGCAGAGAAGCTTTCAGGAACAATCACTGCAGGTCTCAAAGAGGCACAGCAAACTTCCAGCTACTCTTGGGAATTATTGCTGTTCTATCCTTAGGCCATTACAACAACAGTACCAACTCCCATCATGTGTCTTTTGAGCATTTTGGAATAAATTTAAATTACTGCTGATCTGCAGCACCCCCCAGGAACTAATAATAACCAGGGCAATGCCATTCTGTGACAGAAGCTGTTTTCTGACAGGATGACTGTAATGGTGACCAACTATACCTGTGGGAGAAGGTGAATTATGGAACCAATTAAGCCAGGCAGGAGAAAACTGTCAGAGAATTAAAGGTGAAGAATTTAAAGTCAATAAAATCGCCACGATTATGAAAGTGTGGCACGAATAACAGTGTTTTATAGCACCTTACTGGCTGCAGAAGCCTCAGTAAAAGTCATTTAGCATCAAATATACCCATGCCTAGTAGGACACGATGTTCCTGAGGGGACACACCTCTGCCAGCAAGCCTTGAGCGGGTGTTTAGCTAGACTCTGGTGCCATGAACTAAAGGCTGCGCTGCGCAGACAGCACGTGGCTGGGCAGGAGAGCAAAGGCAGGGCAGACACAGCCGAGAGGATGGCCTGATCCATGGTCTGGCTTCCTGAGCTCCTTTGTGCTTGCTTTGGGAGCCCAATCTTAGAGAGAGGATGTTGGAACATCAGGATTTCTCGTTCTGAGTCTGCAGCTCTGGATAAACACAGCAGGGCTGGGTATTCCACTACTACATCCCTGGGCCAGCTGGTGGCTACAGACTGGCCTTTGGTCCTGGGCCCTCGGGAGCTCCTGTGGGAATTGTGGGAAGGGTATTTATGGGTACTCTGCAGAGGGTGCAAGAGTGTCCTGATTGCCAGCAAGAGTTGTGGATGTGTCAGCTTGGCAGGAATGAACATCCTGAACCCATGAGGACAAGTCACAGAATCCCAGAATGGTTTGGGTTGGAAGGGACCTTAAAGATCATCTAGTTCTAATCCCCTGCTGTGGGCTGGGACACCTTCCACTGGGTATTTCTTTCCTTTGTCCTTTTCCACCGCTTTATGTTGAGGCAGAGGGCAAGGTCTGCCTTTAGATCAGGAGGGACAATGAGTACAGAAGCACAGCCTTGTACATCCAGTTCAGTGTCATCAGAAGTTTAGGTAAGACTGTGCACATCAGGGATCCTGTTCAACTGCAAATATATCTCAGCTAAAGAAAGAAATGTCTTTAACAGAAAAAAAATGTCAGGCTTCTTTGTTTAACCTCATTAGTGATAAATTAGAGGTTAAAATATCAGATTATTGATCACTCACCTTATTATTGATTTCCAATGAGAAGTTGTTTTGGAGTTGTGCCACGGTCATTTTATTGTACAACAAAAGCGGATCATTTCTGTCTTCAGATTTTGTTGTTGCCTATTGAAGTTAAAATGAGAAAATTACTGGGTGCATTGAGTCAGTTCCTAGGAACTGTGGTTCTGATCAGGATGCACATGCTACCCCACCTGTGCTTTTGGGAGCCCCTGTTCAGCCAGAGAGCCCTAACCCAGCACTCCCACAGGCTCAGTGTTAGCCTGGGCAAGGCGGGGTTGCACCAGGCAGTTAAATATGTGCATCCAGAACTGCAGATTTTACCCATCTAAAGGGGTTTGAAAAATCAGTCATACCAAGCCTCACTTTATCCTTATCCTTCTCTTATGCCTCCTCTTTGCTGTTGTGCATTCAGTGTTTTTCTCTGTTTTAACAAATTCCCAAGAGCACCAAGCCAGGTCATGCTGCGTTTTGGATGGAAGGTTAAAACCCAAGGCAGAGGCAGCTTCCCCACCACCAGCTGGACTCTCTATCAGCAGCAACTGCTGCAGAGACATTGCAGGTGTGGGTTCCTTTCATACTCCTCTTTAAAATCTTTCTCCAAGGAATTCCTTTTCTGATGATAATTTTCCATCTCTGATTGCACCCAGAGGTGTGTTTCTCAGGAAAATGTGAAGAAGTCAAAATCAGATGGTTTTATTTCATACAAATGGTTTTCCCAAATACATGCCCTTACTATCAGTGTAATTTGAAAAATAGCTGAAGCTAGAAAGTATGTATTTAACTTGTTTCACAGTCATCCTCAGCTTCAGGTCCTGCTGGAATAGTTAATCATAAGGCACGGTTTGCTCTTGAATGCCTGATTTTCCATTTGGTTTTCTCCATGCAAGTTCACATTCTCACTATTTCTCCAAAATCAAACTCATGATATTATTTTTCCTTTGGCCTTTTCTTTTAATGGAGAACAGTGTTTGATTAAAAATGCCCTTGGAACAATCAGCATTGTGGAGCAGCTTGTGCAGCACAAACACGACTTTGTGTTCAGGGCAGGCCAAGGGCTGGGAATCTGCTGCTCTGGGATCCAAACAGCCCACGGGGAAACAGGACAAAGAGGGAGGGGGAGAGGCCCCAAAGCACCTCCCAAAACTCACACTCCAAACAACATTAAGCACAACCCAAGCCTGAGTCTTTCTCTTCCTTCAGGGCTTCTGTGAACAGATCAGGATAAAACATTTGGCTCCTTGGAAAACAGCTAACTCAGATATTTTCCCTGGCTCCTTACAGGACATACCTGTATTATTACCTGTCCCTCTCAGGTGTAACATTCATTTTTGGTCCCACAAAATAAAATCGGCAAGTCACTTAACAACTCAGTTTACAGTTAACTTTGTTAAGTATTAAGAAAAAAGTAAGTTATGTAAAGGATACATTAAAAATGTTTCTCTTACATTGGCAATCTCTTTCTCCAGGTCCATAACTGTATTCATTTGCTGAGAAATCTCATCCTCACTGAAAGAAATATTTCTCTCCCATAGGATTAGTTTAGCTACAGAAACCATGAAATCAACATAGGCAGAACATGCCTGTTGGGAAAAATAGGAACATTTTAAAGACAAAACTCTTCAGAGTAGAGCATACCTTGGTTATAGTTAAGATTTCTCTTCAATTTTATGAACTACAGATCCTCATCCCTCACGTAAACAGTTTAATTTTATTCTGAAATACTGTTAAATTACAACTGGAAATTAACACTGAAAATTCCCTCATGGAAAACTGCTGTATAATTGGAGCACTGTTCAAAGCTAAACATGCTCAACGAGTGCCCTGTGTTTTCATTATTTCAGATGAAACATTTGTATGTCCATATTTAAACCATCATCTGTGTTTTTTCTAGCTCACTTTAATTACAACTTCCAAAAATACTGCTTCCAAAGAGCAGTGTTCCCAGAAACAGAAAACAAGGGAATTAGCATTGTGGGAAAAGGAATCCCAGAAGCAGTGACCCTCCTCTAGTACTTCTGGGAACAGTTAGACATCATGGGGCTCTAACCAAAGTTAGGTATACTGTAGACAAGACAGTATATATTACATTTAGCAGAAAATAATTCACCAAGGATAAGAATGTAAATATGGCAGTAAATTCTCTGAAATGTCACACTGTCAAATCACTACAGGTGTCATTATATTTTATGGAACTCACTATTATTCCAATTCCTCTTTGATAAGCTATATTCACTTTTCTATCAACAGAAAGCTGTTTACAACACTCCTTTTACATGCAAATTTTAAAAAGTATATAATATGAAATTAGCTATGAAATAATAAATGTTTTATGCAATATAGTGCAATCTACCAAACCAGTGATTAAACCTAGAATTAATAAGGTGTGTATGTCATCAGCATTATTAATAGCAATATTTTGGTACGTTCTGCTCCTCAGGCACACGACACACCCCTTTAGCAATTGTCCCACGTGCAGCCATTCCGTAACTCCCTCCTGGGCATCCCTCCCTCCCTGCAGCAGGGCCAGGCTCTACCTGGCTGGCAGTGTGGGCACCGAGCAGCTCAGAAAGCACTGCCAGCACCGTGCCCAGGGATGGGACTGAACTCTCAGTGCCATCGGTAATCAAGATTATCTCAGTGCGGAGAGAAAAGCCCGTGAAACCACTGACAGCTACAAGGAGACACAACAGACAGTGCATAGCAAGCCTGGGAAATCCATCTTAAAATTCAGTACAGATATTACCCCAGACCAGTAAGTCAGCAGAGATTTTCAGGTACCAATCAGTGGACTTTGTTTTTGTCCTAAAGTGCAGGTCTTAGGTCAGGTAGCAAAGAACTCAGTCAGCTAATTTCAGATGGCCTGTATGAATACTCTCTGATACTTCTGGGAACGTCTGAATCACTCCTGGGTGAGCTGAGCTGTCCTGTCTCTTACAAGCAATGAAGATTTTTCAATGATCTTATTGACAAATTGCACTTGTGTGTCTGGGTGGGAAGCCCTGACAGAGGCAGAGGTCAAAGAGCAGAGGAGGCAGAGCGGTGTTTGCTGTGGACAGTCCCAGAGTGCAGTGACCCAGCAGGAACCAGAGCCAGGAACAGGCTCTGCTGGAGCACGGGCAAGGAGCAGTCATGGGAATGGGCAGGGTCCCGAGAACCTCCCTGGCAGTCATAAAGCTGGTTTTTCAGAATACTTCCTCCTCTGCTTTCCAGCAGTGCAAAGCTGATACTTAGGTAGGTCAGAGATTAGGCTGGGAATTGTCTCCCAGTGCTGCAGTGGACACAGTACAAGGAAGGAGCAGATTGTGCTCCAGGAGCCAGCTCCTAAAGGCCATCACATGTGTGATAATCATGGAACTACTGAACAGTTCAGGTGGCAATGACTGTATCATGAGATCTGTAATTAAATGTAATGACTATTAACTGGGGGCAGGTCAGCAAAACACCTACAAATCCAAAATGGTTTGTGTACTTTCACATTGCTTTTGCATTTAATTACGCAGAAGAAAAGTGGTTAACTAAAGGTCACTGTGGTAGCAGTTTCAGCCCTGTGACTTCAGCAAACACAGACACTTCAGCTCCCAAGGACTTAAAGCACATCCAAGATTAGCAACAGGGATACAGTATCAGTGCTAGCAGGTTAATGAGAGCATGTACCAGTAATGAGTAAACGAGAATTAGAGGAGACCATGTGAGGTTTCAGGTATCTGAGCAATTTCTATGGCATCACATACTTTCGCTACAGCTGATGCAGAGGACTGATCTTTTCAGATCTTTCATGCAGAAAAGTGTGTCTTTGGTTCTGAATGGCTCTGTTTCTCTCTCCAAGCCTGTTACTGATCAGTGGTTCACCTGCAGCACTTGCCAGTTGGTCCCAGTTCAGCAGTGGTCTCCTTTTCACAGTGATAGAACAGGGCTGATCCATCACCACTCCTATGCTGTCTTACACAGCTCGGACAGGGGACAGCTCTTGATTCAGTGGTGAAGCCTGGCAGAAGGTGCTTAATGAAGCTAAAACGTTTCATGTTTATATCCTCCCAAGAGGTCCTAAAAAGTCAAGGAGCTGTCCCTCCTCTGATTTGTATAATCATACAGGAATCGGGTGGAAAAGCTACGACTTTTCTTCCACATGTATGTTCAGTGATTAGAAGAGAAATGGAAGGGAAGGGAGGAGGACAGAGGAAGGAGACAGGCTGGGATGTCCAGCATGTGGAGTGCAGAAGGACTTGGTACACACTGGGAACTGGAGCCAAGACAAGCCCCCTGTGTCCTGCTGCTGCCAGGCAGGTAAACCCAGGTCACTCAAGCTTATGGCATAACAATAATAAATTGTTCCATTCCCTCCTGTTCTTCACCAACTTAGCTCTTCTTGCCCTTAATCTCATTCTCCTGTATCCTCTTCCATTTCCCTTTTGGCTCTCTCTCCTTCCTGCACACTTACCCACATTAGAACTGTCCCACAGACTGTTCTCACCTGCAGACCAGCCTTGGTTAAATGCTCATCATTATCACCTTTCCATTCCAGCTGCCCTAGTTCTCCCAGTGATGTTTTCCAGGGGCAGCACTGGAGTCTCTCTGAGGAAGGACTGTTCTGCTATTTGCCTGTCCCCACTCTTGAGGATGTGCCTGCCTTGAAAATACAGCCTAAACCATCTCAAATGTCATGAGTGGTCTGCCAGCTCCACCTTACCTCTTTGTATGCCCCAGTGCACTCGTAGTAGTCCCGTGAAGGCAGGCCCAGCCCCGGCTGATCAATCTATAAATGCAAACAAAAATTGGAAAGTACTTCAGGATGAAGTGGCAGAGCATTGTACAGTTCTTTGTGAATTACAGGTGCTGATGCTTGACTCTGGCCAGAGGGAAGGTTCTTTCTCATCCTCAACTTTAGTTCTTTTCACTCTCCCCATACTTTTTGTGTTTCTTTTCAGTCTTTTCTTTCTGTTGCTGAACATTGCAAGCTACTGGTAACCAGTATGAAGTCCAGGTGACAAAGCAGCCCCCAGAGAAGCCAGGCAGTTCCTGCATCTCTGAAATTCATACATATGAAGTACTTGTGGATCCATCTACCCAAACTGACAGGACAGACTGGCCCTTTCCTCCTGTAGCTGTCTGTATAAATGTGCCTCTTTTATTGCCATCTCACTGAAAATAGCAGTGTATTAGTGCACAGAACAGGGATGTCAACCTGGAGAACAGACAGGGCACTGTGAAACAGGGAACTGAAGTTGAAACTACATTGATTCACAAATTCATCTACAGCATGCTCTGGTAAAATTCAAATCCCTGATGTTTCTGCTGGTTACCATTTATGTCTGTGCCTCTAGTCTGCTGCACTTTTATGATCAAGGCCATGGCACCCAGGGAGACTTACGTGAATGATGTGTGCTGTGGAGTTCTTATCGTCCGTGCCAATAAAAAAATTTATAAGGACCTTTTTCCCATATCTGGAGTTGAGCTGTGCAATAGCTGTCTCAGCTCTCCAAGCAGCACCTAAGCAAATGAAAGGTGTATTCAGTCTCGATTTTTGGTAAGCAATAAAAGCTACAGGAATCTAGATATTCTAATTCAAAGAAAATAAGCACAGGTTATCTTACCATAGGAAGTGTTCCAGTCAGTTGTTGCTACAGGCCAGTCAGACACATCTGGCAATAAACTGATTAAAGGCCTTCCACCTCTGCTATCAATCGCAGCTTTTGAAAAAAATAAAATGGGTTACCAGGACATTTTAAGCCCCACAAATGTTATATATCATAATGAGTTTCAAACAGTGAAGCTGAGATCTGTGTTTTCCCCATCACTAGAGCAGCAGTTTGCTCTGATCTATGACTGTGCTTTAACATTTAATGTGAAAGCATTCCAGTCGTGATGCAAACAGCATGTGCAGATCCTTGCAACCACAACACTGAAGAACTATTGTCTTTTCTCTCTGCAGAGAGCTTGAAATAATAGTTTTGAGAAGTATTAATAACATTATAGAAACTATAAAAATGTGAACCCTGCAAACTCTTTTACTGCTCTTTGTTCCAGTGGCAGAGCCCAGCTCAGATGCTTGAATTAGGTGATCTCCCTGTCTCCCTACAGCCTGGTATGCCAGGGAGCTTTCCCTCATCCCTGGTAATTTCTACGAAAGGATTAACTCATATTTAGCTAAAAGGATTTGAGTTTAAATATCTGCAGCAAACTAGTAACTCAAGAGTAATGTAATCTCACCATAGCTAGTAAAGCAGGAGATACAGTACTGATTTTACAATCAACACTCTTATTTGACTCTCTAGAATGGATGCATTGCAGTTTTCACAAAGAATGTCTGAAAAATTATGCACAGGATAGGGTACAGGTATAGCCGTATGCTGAAGTGGGATTCTTTGGATGATACTTAGATATCCTATAATGCAATAAATTTAGGAGACACTTACTTTCATTTATGCATGACCTGTACAGAGTTTTTGCCTTCTGCACTGCAGGGATGTCATTGGTGCTGGGGGTGTCGAGCACATCTGAAACACAGAGAGCAAACACATGGTAACGTCTGAGCTGTGGGGGGGAGGCACCAAGGGAACAGAGTGCATCCTGTCCAGAGCGGGAGGAGAAACAGAAATACTCCATGTCCATCTCTATGTCCAGGGAGGCTTTGCCTTTCAAAGGCTGAGGGAGAAAAGCTCTGGGGGTTAAATGCCTTGCACTTACATCAGTCTGTGTTACTAAGTTGAGCATAAAGAAGTCAGGAGATACTCTGTGGGTCACCCTTGGTGAAACGCAAATGCTCTGACTTCTCAGGGACAGCTCTTAGGTGAGCAGGCTCTGGTGTGAAGGCACAGCTGGCAGAACTGGGAGATAGGTGAAGTAGGAAAAGGATATTCAATCTGGAGAGAGAGCTTTGGAGAGTGTTTCCTGAGTATAAACTGACTTCTTTGACTCTGTTATTTTTGTCTGAACAAGGGCACTGTGCACAATTTGACAGTGTTACATTTTGTGGAAAAAGGACTATTTGTAAGTTTATGATACGACTAACTGGGAAATGGCTTGCCTGCTCTTTGGGATTTCTGATGGAATACGGCTACACAGAACATAGAGCTGCCAGGGAGCAGCTTCCAGCATTCCTGCTGGCTTGGACACAGGCAGACCTCCTCCTCCTG
Source organism: Anabacerthia variegaticeps (assembly GCA_035583185.1). Taxonomy (NCBI): domain Eukaryota; kingdom Metazoa; phylum Chordata; class Aves; order Passeriformes; family Furnariidae; genus Anabacerthia; species Anabacerthia variegaticeps. The sequence continues at coordinate 835,393 of JAWWEW010000012.1, read as the reverse complement.
CACCTGCCTGGCTGCTGTGTTAGTGCCCGAGGGTCAGAGTAGGCATTTCAGTGGTTATAATAAGTTGATACCACAAAGGGCAGGCCTGGTCAGCTCTGCCCCAGTGTCAGACACAGCAGCATAACTCCCACAGCCTTCTCCAAGCAAACAGTTTGGGGTACTGACCACAAATCCCTGAAATATCTGGTAGTATTTTCAGCTTTGCCAGAAAACCACAACTTCTTAGCATAACATGTAAAGCAAAGAAGAAACTTTATATAGTCCACAAACAAACCGCACTGACCTTTTAAAACAACTTCGAGTTCGTCTCTCAAAATGTCAAAGTTGCTATAACGGGAGCTGGTCTCGGGGATGACGTTCCTGCGCAGCCACCCGCCACAGGCGTACTGGTAGAAGTCCCGGCAGGGCTGGGCCCCGGGGTCCATGTTCTCCAGGATCCGCGCGGCTGCAGGGACACGGCACAGCAGTGGTGAGGGCAGGACAGCACTGCACTTGTCTCCTCGCAAGGGGGAAGTCAGCAATACAGCCGCTTTACAACAGGGTCAGGCCTGCTTGACTCTTCTACACCAAACAGAGGACTGGCCAGTGAACAAGGAATCGCTGTGCCTCTGCTGACCACATCTTCCATGCTTTCTGGCTGCCCGTGTTTACTGATGGGTAAACGGCCGATGGTCCTGCTCCCTGAGAGTGGCCACTCAGTTCTAAATAAAATGTACATGTTTCGTTTGCTGACTTACCCTTCTTTGCATTCAAATGTGGTGGAAAGAGACATTAAAGGCACAAGATGTAGCAGAGGGGAAGTATCCACTGGAACTATTTAAGTATGATGTAGGCTCAACTGAATCCAATCTATTTCAATCAAATTCTGACTTTGTTGGACCCTTTAAGTTCTTGTCAGGAAAATTTTGCTGTTGATGCTTTCCTGAAGCTACACCCACCTTTTTCACTCCACGTTTTATTCTAGAATGGGTAGTGCCTCTTGCCATCCCTGTTGGCCCTCTTGAAGTGGCTTGTCCAAGACTAACCAGTCACTGACCGATCATGACACGGGATTCTCCAGTGACACCTGATTCCTTGATGGGAGTTTCCCAGCTGCTGTCCATAAACCTTCTGGGCTTTTGCTCTTTCCTACTCCTCTCCCACCCAGACTGCTTCCACCACTAGTGTGCCAGCAAGTCTCTCACAGAAAGGGGATCCTAGAGTCAGGCAAGAGCTAGGGATACCTCTCAATTTCCCAGGATACTGAATATTCTTCCCATTTTTCTGACATTATTTTTGGTAAATGGTGAGGCTTGTGATTTCAAGTGTTCATTCCTTCCGGATAGGCAAGTCAAATATTTATAGTTATTTCTCCAGTTCTTTCAATATTTTCCAAGTCTCTTGTGCTGGTGGAAATGAGAGGTGGAGTGACAGTCTATGGTGTTTATGTTGACTTGCCTCCCCCTCACTTTTCAGTTGGCTTACGAGTATTATGTTCTAGGCCAACATCAGAAGGTTTTACAATGTTGTGGTGCCTGGAAGGTGGAAAAAGCCATGAAACACATGCTTTTTCAATTTTAGACTGTTTAAGTATCATAAAACCCACTGTGGAAATAGGTACAAAAGCTAACACCTGAGGGTTTTCCTTCTGAAGTCAATGGCTTCAGGGTGGCTTCAATTTGAAGGGGTTCAGGATTATGCCAGCAGGCAGAGACTGGGAAATTCAGTCATGTTTTTACTAAGTGTGACACTTGGCTCCAGAAGTCACTTCCAGTCCCAACTGCTCTGGGATTGTGGAAGCCCTGGTATGATTTCTATCTTGTTTGCCCTTTTTCTTTCAGGGGAAGGGGAATGTTTTGAATGCTGCACTTCATTCCCAGCTCCTTCTATTTGCTGTAAAAGGAAGGCCGTAACTATTCCTTACATCTCCTGATTTAAGGGTATCCCTCAATGTCTCTGCTAGGCTGGGGCAGCGTCTGAAGGGCAACACTGTCCCTTGCGTTGTCTTGGCATGTGTCAGTCCAGCAGCAAGGACTTCAGTTGCCAGGACTGGACATCCCAGCTGGCTCCTTCCAGCAGTGTGCCAGCCCTTCTGAAGAGTAACAGCAGGACAGAGGGATCTTCTGACACCCAGAAAGGATGATCCTTGTCCCCCGTCTTGTCACTTTGGAAAAAAAAAAAAACACCACAACAAAACCCAGGAGAAATCCACATGTTGCTTAAATCTGAGAAATAACTGACAGGCTGTGTAATATCGAACCAGGCTTGAACTGTGCAATTGGGTTGCTCTGCTTGGAGTCAGCACCTGGTTAATTCTCTGTCCCTGCTACTGTCACACAAAAATAATCATCCATCACAATTCTTCTGGGGGAAGGTCCAGGCCAGCCAGTATTAGCTAATCAACTTTTCTCAAAACTTGAACTTTAAATACTGCAAAAGTACCAGAAAGAGCTCAGTTACAGGAACCATGGTCTTTCACTTAGGGCTGCATATGAAATACATATATTAAGTATAACTACGAAAAAGACTGTACTTGTGTGTAATTGGAACACGTGAACCAAGGTAACCATTCACTATTTGGCTGATACCACAGATATATTACAATCAAGGAAATGTGATTATGTTATGAGTATTTTGTTATTACACTTCTAATCCAGGTCAATTGATATGCATACAAACACAGGTAATACAGGGTGTGCTTCTCCTTAGTGCTCAGTATTGCTTCAAGGAACTAGTTTGCTTTTGTTCCTGCTGTCACTGGTTCACTCGGTCTCCTGCCTGTCACTGAAAACATAGAGCCTTATCTCAATGACTTTTAATGATTAATTTTATTGTAGTACTCCTGATGGCCAGCTGTTGCTTTACTAGCTTACAAATAAAGTAATACAAGCTGTCATAACAACCAGTGACCTGGGGAGGATACAGGAGCAACACAATGTGCTTACCTAGGTGAAACAGAGGAGAGATCGAAATCCCCTGCTCTCCTCAGGCTGTGCTGTCTGAGCTCAGGGAAATGAGCAGTTATCAGCTTATCCAAGAAATGCTCAAATGTACCATGACATGGTATCTGCCTGTGCCACACTGCAATGGATCTCACACATCCACAGGTAACACCTCCATGCAGTTACTGATATTTAACTCTGGGTAAAATTACAGGTTTCTTTCTGGTCCTTTATTGGAAGCTTTTCTCTCAAATGTTCTATCAGCACGTTCCCTTCATTAGTTTCCAGGGGTTAAATGCTGTTAAAGCTTTTAACAGAAGCATAAAAAACTATTCTGCTTAATTCATTTAGGCACTACTTGCTAGATCTTAATTTTACATTGTGCCTCATTTCTCCAAACTTTTACTGCTTATCCTTTGGAGCTGGATCTTCATCACATAGTCTGTCTACACTCCTTTTTAGCAGACGTGTATATTTAGCTGAAAATGAACATTGTCAGAGACGAAAAAAAATCCAGTAGATAACTAAGTTGATCATATTCCAAACCCCAGCATGAGCTTCCATGGTGGGAGGAAAACACCTTGGAAGTGTAATGGAAAATGATGACCACCTGAAAGAAATCCTATGTTTAGACCATGCTGGTTACAATATGCAGTTATTGAGATCATGGACTACCTTGGGGCTTCACCACCAGGTGACTCCAGCAGGACTGAGGTGTGGGACAACTACCAGAGCTGCTCTGGCTACTGCCTAAAATGAGACTGAAACAAGTAGTCCCATGGAAGTAACGAACCTAGGGCTGAACTTTCTTAGGTTCCAGAGGGGCCAGTCATGGCATAGAGAACCTGCGTAAGAGTTCCACGTGACACAAGATAACACAGAACCATTAGGATGTTTATGATGCTTCTCCATAGGCGGTTACCAAGGCTGAACAACAGGCAAAGCATTTGCTTAGTAAGGTGAGAGTTCACAGTGTGATGCTGGGAAATGAGCCATGCTATGAGCTTCTGGTTTAGAAGCTCAGCCTTGGCAACCTCTGTGCCTGGGCCACAGCCTTTGTGAACTTGGTGGCCAAGTTATTCTACAGGGGTGGAGCAAGATAAAGGAATGAATGACTGCCCCACAGTCACACCATAGGATTGTTTTCAGGGGTCACATCTTCAGAAGCTTCCAGAAAAACAATGAAAAGAGCCCTGCTAGAAACACAGCAGGTAGTTCTACATTGGCAGAGTAGGGCTCTCCTCCTGCCTTAGAGAAAACTCTGCAAGGGCATGATGGCAAATGGCATGGAAGGAGAAAGCAGAGCTGGCATAGAGCCCCTGGGAAATACATGTTGGCACAGCCAGATAAATGCTCCTTTGTTTTGAGAAATGAGAGAGGGGCTTCTCCTGAGCCTAGGGATGAGGTGGAGGGAGAGCTATAAGGAGAATGGGGACATTTAATGGCTTTAAGCAGAAAGAGGGCAGATTACCCAGAGAAGCAGTGGCTGCCCCACCCCTGGAAGTGTCCAAGTCCAGGTTGGACAGGGTTTGGAGCAACCTGGGCTGGTGGGAGGTGTCCCTGCCCACAGCAGGGGATGGGATGGGATGAGCTTTAAATTCCCTTCCAACCCAAAACATTCTGTGATTCTGTCATTCTACGCTCTAAAAGTAAAGTAGGGGAAAAAAACAAAGCCAGCATGAATTGATCTGGAGGAGAAAACAGAAAGGCCAAGACAAGTAGAGGTGGGGGGAAAGGGAGAGCATAGATAACTATCCCTTCACCTCCTACAAGAGGGTACCTAGCACGGAACTCCGCTCTTTCATGGGGCATTGTAGGAGTTCTCTGGCAGAGTTAGATCAGGATGTAAGCAAAGAATCTTTATGCAGTTGTTATTGAAGGATGAAGTTAGCTTGTCAGACTATAAAATCTGAAATTTTTTGGACATGAAGGATGACTTTGTAAGATCTGACAATTGCATAGCACAAGATTTTACATTTGTAGAAGAACTGTGCTAAGAAAATCATGTGAGGTGGCAGATGCTGTGCCTGCATGTCTGCAGTGACATGGAACATTCCACAGTAGTGATTTTCCTTAAAAAGACATAAATTAATGTAAAAGGTACATATTTTCATTCTTACCTGATTTTATACAGTCTGCTGTCTTGCAAACACCATCTAAAAGAGAATACAATCATATTCTTAATTTACTGAATGTCAATATCATAAAATCTACTGTAAATATTTTCATTGACAGTTTAATTGCAGTGTACAGTAAGACAAATATGAATGGACACCTTACACTCAGTAAGGGAATATTTATAGGATCAGGCTCTAAAAATACCATCATCTTCATCCCTTTAGGGGCATTCAGTGCTAGTCACTCATCATGTGGAATTTTTGTGGTCATCAGAGGAAAATGTCCTATCAATCAGCTGGAGGTGGGCAAAATGCTATTTTTATAGCAAAAAAGAAATGTAGAGAAAAATAGCACACAGACTGGGGACAGTTGCAAAGTCAGTTTGAATGTAGCAATACCTTACAATGACAAGAGAATTTTGGAGGAATTACATGAAAATTATGAGACATTCACTCTGAAGTCCTCTGAACAAAACACAAGGTTCAGGAACATGAAAATGTTTCCTTTTGAGACTTTAGAAATAAAACTTTTTTTTATTTTTCATTTCAGAATGGCATTTTTCCATTCCATAATTGAACTAGACTTCAATAAAAAAGCTTAAACAAAATTATTAAGTAATTTAAAATGAAACAAACCACTTAATTCACTATATAAGGAAACATTCTAGTTTGACCCCAAATGGAAATTTTAGCTTCTCTGTATTGTCTTTTCCAAAGACTGTCAGGGTATTTACCCCTGAATGGAAGTACTTTCCAGTGTTTTGCTCTGGCTGCTGAAGCACAAAAGCTCTCAGGATGACTACACTCACTGAGAGTCCCTGCTGAAACAGCCTGCAAAAGGAAAAACAGGATTTTCATCCATCTCCAGGAACATGAAGGAAGCCCTGGAGTTTGTTTTCTTCAGCAGTGTTGTAATTTGTAGGGGTTTTGCTTACTGAAGCATTAATTACAAACAGAAATACTCCTCAGAACAAGCAGATGGTTTGTGTTTACCACAACTTTGCACGAACAAATGAATTTACCAAGTCCTGGTCAGAAGGAAGCAGTTTCGTGTCAGTGTCCAGCAGTGAGATGTGTGGATGCAGCTTTACATTCCAGATAACACCTTAAAATCCTTCCCTGTTGCCATGCCCCTGTACACTGAAGAAGGTTCCATGTACTCACCATCGTAGGTGGCGTACAGGACGATCATGGTGATGGCCACGATGGCCAGCAGCACCGTGACGACAGCCAGCCCGATTTCCAGGCCACTCCATCGCAGTTTCTTCTTTGGTTTTGGAGTATTCATTTCAGTTATATCCATCTGGCTTTCTGACTTGCCCATAACCCAGTCTGCAGAGGAAAAGGGAATATTAACAGAGCACCTACACTGAGTCACAGGGTTAAAAGCAGCTCCTCAACTACACAGCAACGAAGATGTTTTCTAGGTGAGCTTTCAAATTATTTGTAACACTCCTGGATTGTCAGTCATGAAATGAACAAGTCTGCCCTCCTGTCAGGCCCATGCCCACTCACCCCCCCACACACACAGGTACATACCAGGCACTCTGTGTCATTGATGGAGAGCAGGAGAGTGGTGTTCCTTCACGTGGAGGAGCTTCCTTCACACCAAAGAGAAAAGAAAGGCCAACAAACCAAAACCTATTTTGAAAACGTACCTGTGAGATTTAATCTGGTATGAAGGTACAGGAGTTCACAAGCAAGTAAAAAGCAAGTCTCTGTGCTTGAATAAAAATTAACTTAATCTGCCAATTACTTATCTAAAGCCAAAGGTCAAAATATGCCATTGTGCTTGGCTGTCATTTCTTAAAATATTATGTAAGCAGTTCTTGACTACAGCTTTACAGCTGGCTCTAAAAATATATATATAAAAAACCAAACTCAGGCTCTGCTGGGAGCCTGTCAAATTCCCACTGAAGATAGTGAGTCTTCACAGCAATTTTTAAAGAACTGCAACCAAGCCTGTCTTTTGAGGTTAGAGCTCTGTGCACCAGGAGTCACGCAACACTGCTGACAGTGTGAACGGGCTCAGGCTCACTGGGGGAACTCAAGCCTTAGATTTTAAGGTTGTATTTTACTTGCTCTTTAGAGGTAACTAGGCCACCTTTGCAGTGCTGCTGGTGGCAGGTCTGTGCTCTCCCTTCATCTGCTCCCAGGGCCAGCCTTCCCAGCAGCACGTACAGCAGTGCATTTCTCAGTATTTCACAATGGAAACTCGACAGTTTCTACTCACAGCATTTCCCGGGGCTCTTTACATCCAAAACAGAGTACACACCCTTTCCATTCAATGGGGAGGAATATGAGAATTCCATTGGGGGCAATAATGGGAACACCTATATTCACCAGACCCCTCACACAAAGGTCAACCTACATCACCTCCCTTTCCTTTCTCTCAGTCAGCAAGGGACCCTTCTCAGTCTCTGCATCCATTCCAGTCCAACACTTGAACTTCATTATTTTAAAGTGGTTTGCTGTATTGCTGACTCGTGTTCATCTTAGTCTCCTCAAACATCTGCAGTCTGTCAGATGTCCAGTCTGCACCTTTCCTCCAGACCTCCTGTTTCCCTGACACCGTTTCTCTAAATGAACAAGAGAGCATTTTAGTTCCCTGTGTCTCGTCCCCCTTCTGTCACTGCCCCGGGACATGAAGATGCAGGAGGTGACTGGCAGTGCCAGAATCTCAGCTCTTCCGTGGCTCAGGAGGCTGGAATCCTGCAAGGTCTGCCCAGCCTCCGCGTTTCAACACCTACGGGGACCATTGCAACTGCTTTCATGCGCCTCATGAGTTGTTGTTTGATGAGTAGGTTTTTTAGTCAAATGAGACAGTGCTTTCTGAGGGCAGAGGACTGAAATCCCACAGAAAAAGGTAAAGGAGTGAGAAATCTGCCCTGCATCGACTGTGAGATAAAAGTTCATAGGTAACAAAAAAGCAAATTAACTACTATCCCCTTCTCACTTCCAGTCATACTGTATTTTACAGCAGTAAAAAAATGTTATTTGTATGAACACTGAGCAGTCTCCAGGTTCCTCTGGATACTTGCAGCCTCATTTAAGCAATGATGCTTATCTCCTGACTCTGGTGGTGACTTTGAGCACTGAAAACACAGTTCAGTAGGGCAGCAGGAAACACTGCACCTTGCATGTGCAAATACGTCCCATGCCGTCCGCTAACTTTTTCCAAGCGAGCTAATCTTTCTGTTCCTGCAGGACTTTTCCCCGTCTCTGAAGGCATCTGACTAATTTTTACTCGTAGTTATTAAAAGAGTTGATGCCATCTGCATTAGCGAACACCTGGTAAAAGCTTCTTTATGTGCTAACCGCAAGCACAGCAAAAGTGGAGGAGTAATTTAAGCATATAAAAACCTCGGTATTGTGCTTTTCTTAGTGCTTCTCTGATCCCCTTTGCTCTGCCTACTAAAGCTTAGCCACCACAGCTGACGATATTTTGACTGATCCTGATCTAGAAGGCGTAGAGGTTTCATTAATGCATTAGCTTTTGGGTTTGGGATGGGCATGTTAAAAATCGGCTTGTGGCTTACTTGGTTCCCAGCGTCCCTTCTACGGAAAGCATATCACGTCACGAGAATACTTTTCCCCCGCTAACTTGTGCCGCCTGTCCCGTGCAGATAGATGGGCTGCTGCGGGCGCGGCGGGGCAGGGCCCGGGGGATGCACCGAGCCCGCACAGCCCCGGAGCCCGGGACAGCCCCAGCCCGCACAGCCCCGGAGCCCGACAGAACCCCGCAGCCCAGCTCAGTCCCCCAGCCCGCACAGCCCCGGAACCCGGCTCAGCCCCGCAGCCCGCACAGCCCCCGCAGTCCGCACAGCCCCAGCCCCGCGGGGAGGTGCCTGAGGCCGGGCCGGGCCGCCCCGGGCGGGGAGGGCTCTCGGCTCCGCCGCAGCCGCTGCCCGGGCCGGCCCCGCCGGTCCCGACCCCGCGCCCGGCTTAGGGACCCGTCCGTCCGTCCGTCCGCGCCGCTCCCGCACTCAGCCCCGTACCCGCACTCACTCACCCCCTGTCCCGCACTCAGCCCCGTGCCCGCTCCCGCACTCACCCCCGGACCCGCACTCACCCCCGTACCCGCACTCACTCACCTCCTGCCCCGCACTCAGCCCCGTGCCCGCTCCCGCACTCAGCCCCGTACCCGCACTCACTCACCTCCTCTCCCGCAGTCAGCCCCGTACCCGCACTCACTCACCTCCTGTCCCGCACTCAGCCCCGTGCCCGCTCCCGCACTCAGCCCCGTACCCGCACTCACCGGCGGCGCTCGCAGGGCTCGTCCCGCGGGGCCGCCGCGCACATCCCCGGGCGGTGCGGGCGGTGGCGGTGGCGGAGGCGGCGGGTCCGCGCCCCGGGCCCGGGCAGGCGGCGCGGAGCGGCTCGGGCTGGAGGGCTCAGCGCCCGCGGGCAGCGGCGGGGCCGGGGACAGCCCGCATGGCCGGGACAGCCCGCCCGGGGCGCTCCCCACCGATCAGAGCAGCCCTTGTCCGCCGGCACAGCAGCTCTCCGGCTGACCTGAGCGCTTCTTCCTCTCCGCGATCATAAAAATGGGATGGGGCAGGGAACAAACCAGCCCCCCCCGCCCCGGCGAAGGGCGCTCAGCGCCCCGCCGAGCCTCCCCCGGCGCCGGGGCAGCGGGCAGGGCAGGGCAGGGCAGGGCCGGCCGGGGCGGCCCCCGGAGCAGCCCCCGGAGCAGCCGGCACCTGCCCGCCCGCTGCTCATCGCTCGGCGGCGGCAGGATGCGCCGGCAAGGGTAGCGCCCGCATGTCTGCTCCCCTGCACACTCATCGCCTTTGGCAAATTAATGCAGTCGCATACTGCTCTGCAGGATCTTATGTCCTCATTCACCGAGTGATTTCTCCTCGGGAGGGAGACAGCTGTGACTTCTTGCACGGAGAAGCAGCTCTGAGCCCTGTTGTAAGATTTCGCAACCAACCGAGTACCAAAAGATACTTGTTTCGTTCCTACGAAGTTTCATTTTCATTAATTTTCATTTTTACTAATAGACTGGCAAACAACAGAAGCAGCGGTATGAGTTTCCATCATTCCTCTCACTCAAACCAGACACTGTTCACTCCTGCTGCCTTCCTGAAAGCACCTTTATTACCTCTGAGACAGACACGGTATCTGGAATTTCTGAAATCTTTTGTTCCCAACTACACACCCTAAAATGTCTGCAGCTTGAGAAGGGGCAATTTCCTCCTCTCCAAGAAAGGTGGAAACCAAACTTCTTTACAGAACTACCCAGCGAGTGATCCACAGGGCAGATGGCATGAGAGGGGATGCTGGTAACTGAGCACTAGCTGTAAAAATGAAGCACTTTTGCAAATGAACCTCTGAAGAAGGAGGTTTTAGTAACAAAAATTACAATAGACGTATCAAAAATGGGCAAGAATAACATTTCAGACAGTCTAGGGAACAAAATTACTGCATTTTCTTACAGAGAAGAGTGGGAGAAATGCAGATTATATCTTTTCTGAATCAGAGTTCAAATTAAGATAAATATCTCACTTTCAACCTTTTCTGCATTAGTTCTTGCAGACTTCCAGTCTGGTTCCTGGAACAAGCCATGGGCTCCTGCAAGTCACTCCTGACATTACCTGATGCCTCAATCAATAGCAAATGTCACCAAGCAATGTAAGAATAGAGCAGTCATTAAAAATACATGTGATTTTGTAACCAGGTGCCTATTGCACAGCTTTAACTGCAACCCAGCTTGGGAAGCAGAGGGTGATGTGTGAACAGACTGAACTAAAATGGCAAAAAAGGATTTGTTTCAAAAATCTGAGGTGAGCCAAAAGAGTGGAACTGCCTAATTCACCACAAAGAGAGAAAAAAGGAAAAAGCTCATCTGGAAATCTGTAAATAGGCTGAAGAGGACTGACGTACCTGAGAGGCAGTGAGAGAGTTTCCACTCTTGTAGAACCTTGTGCTTGGAAAGAGAGACCAGAGGTTGGTGCATACCCAGGCCAGGAGAGGTGTGATCTGTGAGTCAAGTGCCGGGATTCCTGTTTGGGCCTTTCTTAGGGAAAACTCCCACCAAGTCAATAGTGTGATAACTTTCTTAAGAATAATGTTATCAATGCTCCCCTGGGCAATCAGAGATGCAAGGATTGTAGTAGGAGACAATAGTGAGGTGGGGTTGGTCTCTTCTCCCAGAAAACAAGTGATAGGACAAGAGGAAATGACTCAAGTTCTACCTGAGGAGGTTTAGGTTGGATATTAAGGAAAATTTTGTCAGGGAGGTGATTGTGAAGCCCTGGCACAGCTGCCCAGGGCAGAGGTGGATTCCCCATCCCTGGAGGGATTTAAAAGTGGATGTGTCACTTGGGGACCTGGGTTAGTGGTGACCTTGGCAGCATGGGGGGAACAGTTGGACTCGGTGACCTTAGAGGGCTTTTCCTACTCTGTATTTTAGGGATGTGGGACCCAGCTCTTCATTCTGCTAATGGAAGTGCCCTGCAGATTCCTGAGGGTCACACACACCCAGTGCCATGATGAACAAAAGAGCACATTAGGGCTTGCATTGATTCCGGTTAAACACCGCTGTGTTTGCTTCCTTCTTAGTTTCCCTTGCCAGAACTGTGATTTCACCAAGATAAGAAACAAAAAAGCAAACCAACAACAGAAAGTTCACCCCAGAATTGAAAGAAACAATGAACTCTCACATTTAGGGATAAGAATAAATATTGTCCTTATAACCTTCCTTTGGTGTCCTATGCTCAAGTGATCCTACTGCTTGCAGTGAGAAAGAGCACGCAGAAGTGTCTCCAGGTTCATCTTCAGGGATGACAAGCTTGGTGGGACCTGGCACTGCTGCTGACAAGGGACTTCCTGGGACTTCTGATGGGCAACCACCAGGTTGAAACTAATACATGGTAAATTTACAGAACCAAGTAACACTCAGCATACAATTCGGAGAATCAGATAATGAGAAAAAAAAGAGTTAATGAAAGAGCATACTGTCATTAAAGCAGCGTCCTTGAAAAATAAAGGTGTATGCTCAATGCTAATTTGAGAGGGTTAGTACTATCCCTTAGCAGTACTAGCCCTTAAAACTCTGTCTAGGGAAGGCAGCTTCTCCAAAAACCCCAAATGTCTACTACAAACCAAAGGTGAACTACCCACACGTAGTTCAGAACAACATAAAAAAATGGATGCACTCATCAGCCATCAGAAAAACAAACTGTGTCACAACAGCTCAACTGGAATTCTTCATTGAGTGAAGAAAAGCCAATGACCCATTCAATATTGTCTTCTCCCGTTGGTCCAAACTGACCACAGCAAGACATTAATCCCAGAATGACCTCAGGATGACATTTGGGTCAGTAGGACTCATTTAACTCCTGTGAAACAACACTGATGATATTTGTATTTCCTTTTGGAAGAGCTCGCTTTTGAAAGTAACAAAGCCAAGGTTCAAGGAACAAACAGCAGCTAAAGTGAATGCTGCCTGTGTGAGCTTGACTGCCCACCTCAGTCCTGCTGATCTCTTCCCCATCACAGCCTATGTCATAGGCAGGAGAAAATGCAGAACCTCCTGGCTTCCCTCCTTGGCCCTGTGAGGGTTCACTGCAGTTGCACTGTGCAAATTTAGGTGCTAAAGTCTGAGCACACCCAGTGTTTCCTCATTTGGTTGTGGTTTTGTTTCTCTGTAAGTTTGTAATGAATCCAAGCCTGAGTAATTTCTCATTCAGCAAAGTAAACAGTCTGGGTCTCAAAATACTTGTTTCAGTGCCTAAATTATTCAGGTCTAATTGTATTGTATTACAAAGCTTTGTCTTTGTTAGGTGACAGGCTTCACAGTGCAACTGATTTGCAGGTGTTTGCAAGCCCGATAAAACACTTGGCTGAAAAGCTGCTTTTTAATTTTTTTTTTTGCTGTTTTTGAGCTTACCCAAGAGCCACACACAAGGCTGCAGTTAACACTGGCTAACAGGCTCCTTGGGGTCCTGAACTTCTCTGCACCCATACAGGGAATTGTTATGTTACTGGGAAAATAGTGGGTGGGTTTTGTGGAAGAAACGGATAAAAACGGAGGTGATGTGAAACTGCATGTGACATATGCAGATGGCATGACAGCTGATAATGATGTAAACACAGAAGCAGGAGATAGGAGAGAATTCAGATGCATTAACTACAGGGCTTCCTGTGCAGTGCAAACACTAGTGTGAAAGCTCAGTCACACTCCTCTGGTTAACTTTAAAACCACAGCGAGCAGAAACACAGAGAGCCCTTTACTCCAGCAACAACTGGAGCAGAAACTACCAGGGACATGCAGAATCCAAGGAGTCAACACCCCGCTGTGTTTCCAAGCAGCTGTCTGCACTGGGGCCCTGCAGCTCCAGGGATCCAGGCTCTGGGGATCCACAGCTTCGCAGATCCAAGCTCTGGGGATCCACAGCTCCAGGGATCCAAGCTCTGGGGATCCACAGCTCCAGGGATCCAAGCTCCAGGAATCCAAGCTCTGGGGATCCACCGCTCTAGGGATCCAAGCTCCAGGGATCCAAGCTTCAGGGATCCAAGCTCCGGGGATCCCCAGCTCCAGGGATCCAAGCTCCGGGGATCCACAGCTTCACAGATCCAAGCTCCAGGGATCCAAGCTCCGGGGATCCCCAGCACTGGAAACCTGCAGCACTGGGGTTCCAAAGCACTGGGGTGCCTGAGGTGGGGGCTGAGTGCTGGGAGCAGGCTGGGCTGGTGTGCCCTGGCACCCAGTGAGGGGC
>JAWWEW010000012.1:811455-821529 GCA_035583185.1 Anabacerthia variegaticeps | reverse complement strand
AGCACTGGGGTGCCTGAGGTGGGGGCTGAGTGCTGGGAGCAGGCTGGGCTGGTGTGCCCTGGCACCCAGTGAGGGGCTGGTCCGCAGCTCCAGCCTGGCAGGGGCTCAGCCTGGGGCTGTCTCAGGAGCTCTGGAGGGATGTGCTGGGAGGAGCCTCACAAGCTATGGTCAGTGCCTAGGTGTGATCACCAGCTATGTTGCTCCAGCTGTGCTTGTTCCTGACAGCAATTCACAGTTAAATGTACATATTTTTTATTTTTTTTTTAGAGGACTTTGCTGCTGGGATCGCCTCAAAAGCCTAAACTTTGTGCTATGTTAGTGTCATCATCATCTTTACCACTCTTAGGCCTTGTGTCCAGTAATTTCCTGGGCCCCTTCATTGCAGAGGTTGATGTTGCCCAAGAGCCTCGTGGTTGGGCTGTGGAGACTGTGCCAGGGAGGGGCAGGTGTGGAGAGCAATCGGATGATCCTGTGGGATGTGTTTGGAGTAGCTTTGGGACAGGATATGCCGGAGAGTCGATAGCAACACTGACCAAAGAGTGAAGCAGGGGCAGGGAGGTGCGTGGGGACCCTGAATGCAGACAGTATGTTGAATTAGGAACTTGTAAAGCATGTGCTTGCTCTGTGTTTCTCCTGGCTCAATGACAGCAGCTGGATTCCACTAAGGAATGAGATTAAGGCTGATAATATGTTTGAAGCTGAATCAGAATGCCTGGTGTGTCTCCATGAGATAATTAAAGCTGACAAACCAAGGAGCACAGGTTTGTGGATCCATGTACAGATGACTCGTTGTCCAGAAGTTGTTTTTGGAGCAGCTTTGCTTTTACACAGCACTTCAGGCTGGGAGCCATGATCATAGCTCCTTACAATCATGGCATGTTCAGAGAGCATCAGAGGAGCCCAGAGTTCTGCAGCAAATACCAGTGTGACATACTGCTAATACTATTATTTTTTTAAAAAGTAAGAATCTGGCAGCTGGGAGAAAGGGGTTGGTTGTCACTGAAAGGATAGGGAGACCATTACAGAGTAAAAAACATCCCAGTGTCAGCTCTAAGGATAATAGGATTGCAGCCTTACCCCCTGCCTTGTCTTTTCTTCATAAGATAATGAGAGGAACATCACCCATTTTCTCAGCAATAGAATAATTTTTCTTTTTATTGTCAAGTATCAGACTATTGAGTCCCTTTGTTGTTTGCTGTAAAGGTGCATTGAATGACTGGAGCTCAGTGGAGTGTCTTTACCTCACCTGCAGAAACTGAAGCATCCTGTCCATGTTGTTCAGAATAAATACCACATTATTTATAACTACATAAAAGCACTGGGGCATAGCAGTGTGTGTGAGAGCATGGTGCAAACACACATACACAGCATGTCTGTGGCGTGTTGGGCACATCAGACTCATGGTGGATGAGGCGGCTGTTCCCAGGAGAGAGAAACTCTTTGAAGAACAGATCCTGAAGTGTGTGTTTTCTCAGCAGGCTGGAAGAATGTCCTGAGTGGTACAGCCAGTAACCAGGCTGTGCCATGCCAAAGGGTGTGATTGTTTTCAGTGTCATATTCTGTTAAAACAACGATCCCCCTGATCTCCAAGCCTCATCCACATGCTCAGCACTGCAGGCCGTGTTTGCTGGGAGTGCTGAGTACAGTTACAGTCAGGAAGATAATAAAGGCTGGAAGGTATTCAGAAGAGAGGAAAGAAACATCTGAATTTAGGATGACAGATTAAAAATACGCATAAGTAATGTCTAGGTCACTGGAAAACAACCAGCCCCAACTTAACAAAGCAGGGGGTGGTACCACCTTGCCTGGCACAGTGGTGAATAAACCACATTTTTTGGTTCTTTCTCACTGCTGGCACGCAAAGTGGGAGTTTCTTTTCACCATCCAAATGACATAAGCAAATAGTCAGCAAGAAAAATAAGTTGCGTTTCAATGTCACAGATTAGCTGGCTCCATGGCCCTGCACAATGAGATCATTTGAACCAAGTCCATGACTTAAACGTCTCTTTTTGGTCTTTTTTTAATCCTGAATGTCAAAGTACAAGGCTTTTATAACATGAGTGCTGTATGGAAAATGGAGAGGAAAAAAATGCTGCCTCTAGACTGACAGAATAAAGGGAGAGCTGTCCTGTTGCAACCCTTCCTTCTTGGGTCACACTAAGGAATAGATCCGAGACAGAAAACTAGCAGGTTTTCCTAATGTTTTACTTTTCTGTGTTAAAATATGAAAGGGCAAAGCTGCTTATATGTGAATGTGAATGTGGGAAAGCAAATCTCTATTGATTGTCCCAGTAAGGAATTTTCCTGCCTTCACATGGGCCTGTGGTAAAGGTTCGGGTAACTTGGTCAGTGAGGAAAGAGCCAGGAGATGCCCTGGGAAATGGGCCTTGGGTGGGTGCTTGTGGTTTGTGTGCTTCGTTGCAGATGGCTGAGCACACTTATAGTTGGGCACATGTAGCAGAGCAAACAGCTCTCTGCATTCAGCTGCCAAGGAGCAGCACCCCTGAGCCAGGAGGGATTCCCCAGCAATCCCTGGCTGTGGCTCCTGCCGAGCAGGGACTGCTGCTCCCATTCATTCCTTTGGTACTGGAGAGGTGCCACGGCATGGGCATCCCAACATCTTCATTTCCTGGGGCCTGCAGACGTTCCTTACGCAGAGCCAGCAGTGTCTGCCTCATGTCTGAGTGCCCTTCCCCTCCCTGCTCAGTCTTTTCCCACTGCCATTTGCTCTCCTCACAAGTTTAGTTTGCTTTCCCTCTGATCCTGTCTTTACTTTTCTTTTCCTGTTAGCTCTGTCCTTTGCTGCTTGTCTCTGTTTCGCTGAAGCTGTTTGTGTGAGGAGGATCAAATAATTGCAGGGTTAAAGCAGACCCTTGAACCCATAGTATTTAAGGGGTTTGTAATTAGGCCATGTATCCCTGTGAGAATGGGGAGTCTGGGAATTTGCCAGGATTTACAGAGGGATTTAGTAGCCTACTAAGAGTTTCCAGACCTATTAAATATCTTAAGAAGTTTTAAAGATACCACTGATTTTGGCAGAGAGCTAGAACGTCTCTAAATACACATAAAAGTGAGAGATGAGAAGTAGAAAAATACTTTGTAGAGTACAAGGAAAAGTTTCAAAGATTTTGTCATTTCAAGTGCAGAAATAGATTTTCAAAATTGTCTTGGTAAAACATGCCTGGCTTAGAGCATATGATGTATTTTCACTGAGAATTTATATTTGCATACTTGCTAAGACATGAATATTGGAATACACATTAACCAGGCACTATGCATGCAGGGTACAGTAGGTATGTGACTGCTGCTGCTTTCTGATCCTTGAATATGTAATTGTGTTTAAAAAATGATGAAGTCTTTGCTTTCTTCCATTCTACCTGTTTGCCGTTTACAAGGTTCTGTGGCATCACATTTTTCTGTTTGTTTTGGGGAGTTCAGTGTCTGTTAAGTGCCAGGTGTTTTTATTGAGAAGTCCTGGTTTATTCTTACTCAAAACTGAGACAACTACAAGCTTCTGTTGTTGTTTACCTTCCAGAGAGGAAGGGAAAATTACACATAACCTAAAAATACTTTCCTCTCCCTACTCCATGTCTCAATGCTTTGGACTAAGCTTTGATCATGGACAGGGTGGAGGAGACGAAAAGACAGAAAACAACTGGGCAGTAGCACAGTAGCCCATTGCTGCTGGCTTTGCTTCCAGGTTAAAGAAACTCAAAGCATAATTAGCTCTCTTCTCTCTGCTTAGTGACTACCCTGAAAAAGGACCACACAGCACTAAAAATCGCCAACTTACCTATGCAGCAAAGTGAGTGTAGAACTTACAGTTGACCCATTCAGATCCAGTTTTGGACCAGCAGTGGGTTTGACTTGTGAGATTTGGCTCAAAGCTCAGATTCAGATTTCTCTTGTAACTGTGATGTATATCAGCATCTCTCAGACTGGTTTGGATCCCCATCCAAATCTCCTGACTGCAGGAACCCAACTGCACTTGTTCATGTCAAATCGATTCGTTCCTGTGGAAAGTTTTGAAGTTACAGTGAGTTTAAGTCTTCTTTAAATACAAGGAGATAAATCCAGCTGTTTCTGTAACCACTGCAACGTAACTTCTCTGATGGCATCCTCAGTACTGAAAACACTTACTTCTAAAAATGCTGACTTTGAGAGGAGTGGTATAACAAAAAAATACCAGTCTTCCCTGGCCCTAATAGTTTGGGATTTATCTGTATCAAGTGGTACAATGAACTTTTATTGTTGTTATTACACAAGCTCAGAGTGGCACTGTCATCTGCAGGTACAGTAATTCCAGACAATCCTTGGCTTTGCACTGTGTTTGTGCCACTGATACCCAGCTCAGAGACAGCAGAGTTTGCCTTTCTGTGACAGCAGCAGGAACTGATAGTTCAGCATGTCATACTGTGAGTCCTTAAAATATAATCAAAACTACCAATCTGAAGGGTTTCTGGAAAACAAATTTGCAGTTTAAACATCAAGCACAAACTGTCCTTTCCTCTTTCTTCATGGAATCAGCTTTTGAAAGGCCAAGAGCTGCTGCAGAGATAACAAGAACTGAAGAATTTATAGCAGGTGGTACCAACTGTGCAAGCACAGCTGGCAGGCAGGGTGAGCTGACACCCAGCTCGGGGGCACTCGGGCCAAGGAGAGGGAGAGTCCGGCTGAGGCACCAAGGCCGTCCCACCAGGGGTTATTTTTCTCTCTCACTGGTGAGATAACCCAGGGAACACCATGGTAAAACTAAAAGAGATGGCCATGAAGCTCTTTGCTTCTTCACTGCTGGGGGAGATGATGGTGGACACTGGATCTGCATTTGCCAAGCAGAGTTCCTGGGGAAGAGAAATCCTGACCTTTATTTTTGTAGGTGACAATAGCACTTCCCTACTTTGGGTGTGTGGCCGTTTCTTCTCACCACGTGTGAAGATTGAGAAAATACACTTGGTTACATTTATTTTTGTGAAAATTGTGACACCCGTTCTTCATTTCTGAGGGCTGGAAATTGTAGTATTTATTTTATGAAGATTCCTATGAAATACAGTAATGTGTTGATGTCATTTCCACATGTTTTCATGGGCCTTTAAGTTTTTCTTGTCTTAGACTACTCTTACACTTAGAGTTTGACCTTCACTCCAGCTAGACTTCCTCTGGAAAACATTCAGAAATGCTCAGAACTAATAGAATTATTTTCCTTATTTTCATATTTCTAAGAATTGTTTCTGTCACAGCTGTTCCTGATTTAGGTGAGGGAACAGTGCAAAGCAGTGGCTATAAAATACCACAAGCCCTCACTAAGTGCACTGAGCCTGTTTCACTTTGGTTCTCTTTATCCTGTGTAAGTGTTTTACAGTGTTTTTGAAGCCTTTTGCAGCTACAAAAGGAGTTTTCTCTAGCTAGTCTTCCCCCGGTATTTGGTACAGGGATGGAGTGTCTCTCCAGCAGCCCAGCCTTGCTGTGCATGAGCCCAGCGAAGCACAGAGGCTGAAAGGCTTTCCCTGTGGCTCCTGTGCCCCAGCACTGCTGGCTGATCCCAGCAGGGGCAGGAGGTGCTGGTCCCCAGCACACATAGGCACTTTGCAGGTATTTCTGGGGGGCTGTGGGAGCCAGGAGTGTAACCCACCTTTGTTCAGCCCCCCAAACAGTGACCCTGCTGGGCCCAGCCAGGCTGGGCATTGTGGGGAGGGCTGAGAGAGCCACGGTGGACCCACAGCACTTCTGTGTTCATCTGAGCTTGCGCCCTTTTCAGTTTCAAATGCAGCATAAATTAACATCTTTTACGTTGTGAGATTTCAGCTGTTTCCATTTACAGTTTATCATTTCTTCATAGGAAGGTTTCTTTTACCTTATATTCCATTCCAGCTTTTCTTGACAGTTTGGGGTAAATACTGTGTTTGTTTGTGCATCATCTGTGGCCAATTCTTCAGCTTCAGGCAGATGTCCTGTTTCACTGACTGGGTGCTCTCATGTGTTTGAGTTACATTTGTTTCACCTGAGACAAAAATTCTTTGCCTTCAGTATATGTTATTGCCCTGATTATTAGTTTTTGTTTACAGATAGGAATTTGATTTTATTATGTAAATAATATTCTGCTCTGATAAAGATGGCTGAGCCAAAACAGAATTCACAAGAGTGTTTATAAATATTTATTCCCACCTTTTCCCAGGTTTTGTCTGTGCTCTGAAACACCCTGCTGTGTCTTGGTTAGCCTATTTTTAGATATGGGATAATCTTCTTCATTTATATGGGGTAGTAGTGGTAAAGAAAAGGTATTTTACATTTTATCTTAAAGGTGGCTTTTTTTATACTATGTCTGATGCAGATACTGCAGCTAATGGTTTCTAAAGAAGCTCTTAAAGCTGTTGGGATGACAAATGAAAATGTACTGTATCTTTTATAAGGTAATTAGGCAGAAGGAGGTTAAAATTTGAAGTGAGACGAGACTGAAATGTATGCTGGTTGGGATTTGTTCAGTCTTTTCTGATGAGCTTGTACTTCCTGCAAAACTCTGGCTGGTGTTCAGCTGAGCCCTGAAACATCCCATAGTCACGGGGACATGGGCTGCTCTTCCCTCTGGCCAGTGCAGTCACAACTGGGAGAACTCCTGGGCTTTGGCAGGTGTGAGGAGATCACTGCCCATACAGTCATCTTCATGGCAGCTCCCAGGAGATTAGAGCAGGGCATTTGCCAGATGATTTTGATAATAATGATTAAAGCAAAATAGTTTTTCATGTGATTTAATGGAGATTAGAGGGAATAATCCAGATTTTTGGGGATTTCAAAATTAACCATTCTGCTTGCAGCATGTTAGAAGGTTAGAGATTTGAATCAGCTTCTGTTTGTGAAGATGTTCACAGCTCTGTTAAGATGTATTCTGAGTTCCCAGCTTTAGTTTCAAGTGATAGTGTATTTTTAATTTTCTTCTCATTCTGTGATGGAGAAGCACAATAAGGTTTTTCAGCATAATAATAATAATCAGGTTTTTCTATCAGGTTTAACAAAATAAGAATGCTCCTGAAGTTCTCCTGTTTGAGCTGAGGTGCACGGAAAGCTTAGAACACAGTGGAGGGGAATAGAAACCTGGGGGGTGTGACACTTCTGCACTGTTGGTAAGGCTTGGGACCAGGGGTTTGCTCAGTGCTGTTGTTCCTCTTCCCTGAGCTCAAACTCAGAAGATTTAAAAGTCCTGAAATTTCAGAAATTCTGAAGCAGTTCTTTCTGAAGTTCTGAGGTTTACCTTGCTGGACTATTTGCTAAATTTAGAGTTTGAGTCTAGGGAACTGAATAAAGAAGTGCCCCAGGAGCTGACACCGCTGGCTTTCCATGATCAGATTTTTCTAGAGGAAAGTTAATGGATGTGTTTATTAGAGCTGAAAAAACACCACACAGAAAATGTCAGTCACAATCTCTGCTCTGGTTACAGCTGGGACTGACTCTGCACTTGGGGAAGCTCTGACCTGCTCTGTGTGTATCTGCTTTCATGGTGAACTGATGAACACCCTGCTGTGAAATCAAGGCTTCCCTGGGGTTGATCAGATAATCTCTGGGGAATAGTTTAAAAATCCGGTGTTAAAGGGAGCTCCTGGCACATTTCCCCTTTAAATAACTACCAGCCTTCCCGAGTGACAGCCAGAGTAAGACACAAGATGGAAGCAAATGGAGCTTGTACGTTTTTGGAAGTAGAGCCACAGTTATCCTTTCCTTTGAAACGCTGATGTTTTGCTCTTGCCAGAACAGGCCTTTCCTCACTCTATCCCTTGTGGAACTGGGCGAGGGCACTGCCCACAAACCCGGGGCACAGAGGGCGAGCTGAGCTGCCAGTGTGTGGCAGGTGGGCAGAGTCACCGGGGGGCTCCTGGAGGTTGAGTGCCCAGAGTCCTGGAAACAAATTCTAAGTCTGAGAGCGTTGTTCATCGTGGGTTTCACTGTATTTCCTCCGTGCTCAGCCTGACGTGTGTGGGTCTGTGCCTGCCTGGCAGTGTTTGTGCTGTGCTGTGCCTTGGGCAGGCTGTTCCCTCTTGGGCTGCTCGCTGCTTTACAGCCCAAAGAGGCAGGGCAAGAATGTTTGAACTGTTACAGCACTTCCTAACACAGCACACACTTCTGCCCTGTGTTTCCGGGTGCTATTTAAGAGGATACAATTTAACATGCTAGAATTATCCTCTGCCAAAACAAAAATTACCATTTCTGGACTTTCTGTGCTCTGAGGAAGAGTGTTCTGTGCTTACCTGACAGGGTATGTTCAGTGAACAGTTCAGTTTCCTGGAGCTGCAGCCTTTTATAGTACAGGTCCCGCCTGCTTTCCATTAGAACTTGAACTTATAAATTATTTACATGCTTTTGAACAAAAATCTAGTCTGTCTCATAAATTCCTTCCTCCCCTTTACTGTACCATAATAATGGGTTTAGTTAGGGCCCCGTGAACATGCTGGTTCTGTATCAGTCAGCTGCTGTTCTTACCAGGGGTCTTACCTAGTTTATTCCACTTCCCATGTGACCTCCAGAAATGAAATCTTGCCACTGACTGTAAGGTGACCTTATAGGGGGCAATAGTGACATGTCATTGCCTGAATAGAAAAGGAACATATTTGAAATGGTCTGAGAACAATGCCTGGGATTAAATGGATGCTCTGCAACATGGAGCACTGGACCAATAACCACATGTGTGTTAAAGGATGTCCCTGGCTGGTGACATTCCCAGTCCCTCAGCAGAAGAATTGGGGTGGGAAGCAGCCCCAAACCCTGTGGTGCTTTCAGAGCACATCTGGCAGAGCTGGATTCAAACTGTGAGGACTTGATCCCTAAATAAAATTCCAGGGAATTTTTAAGTGGGAAGAATGGTTTGGGGCAGGAAGTATGTCTTGGAGTTTCAGGCATTCCTGGTCTCCTCTCCAGGAATGTTTTTAAGATTAAGGTTGGGAAAGAGGCCCAGTAGAAGGTGAGATAAGTTGTCTCTATGTCTAACATTTGGGAAACTGTTTAAGATTTTCCATACATAAGACAAGGTGCAGTCTTGTGTTGTTCATGATCCAGTTTGAGAACTATAAAGAAATACTGAACTTCATAATCCATCCACATTTCTGTCATTCCTAACAAGCCCACTCTCTTAAATTAAAGGTGTTCTCTATGTAATTTGAATATATGTTATTATAATAGAATCTTCTCTTCTCTCTTCCCAGATTTAGCAACTGTAATTTAGATTTCATATTTCCATCTGAAGTTAATTGTTATTCCTCCCAGTTCAGGAGAAGCTGCCAGTGGTGCCTAATAAAGAGAGCTCAAGGTAAATTATGCTTTCTGTCAATTAATTTAAATTTTGTGCCAGTGTTCAGAAGAGATCCATCCTATCCCATAAACATTATTAACATTATAGCATTATTTCTGTGGGGAAATTCTTGTGTACATAAAATAAGATTTTTGGAGTGAAAATTTCTTCTGGCCAAGACCCACAGTGCTCGGCTTTGCTCTTACTATTTTAAAATTGTGTACTTTTGGCAGCTGTTTAAATACGTGTTCCCAACATAATAATTTTCCATACACACTTATCCCCAGAGTGACAGTTAGGGATTGGGCATAAAAAGGGTTATTTTAGGACACAGTGGTGGAAGGAAAGAAATACTGACTGTATGATACAGAGGCTGAGGAAAATGCTGGTGCAGTACAGTGCACACAGGAACCAATTGCAGTCGTGATGGCCAGTGCTGGCCCCATCAAAGGGTCCCAGAGCAGGGCCATGTTTGCTCTGAGACCAGACTTGAGGGCACAGCGAGAACAGAAGCTGTGAGGCATCCCCAGCACTCCTCCTGGAGGAAACAGCCACTGCTGTGTTCCTGTGGCCCATCTGCAGGCTCTGCTGTGGGGTGTTGGCTCACGTGTGTTGGCTCCAGGGGCTGCGGGGCACAAACGAGCCTTCGGGCATTCAGGGAGTGGGATTTGAAAATGTGGGAGTTCAAAATTCAAATATATGTATCATGAGCCACATGAGGAGCAGCTGAAGGAGCTGGGGGGGCTCAGCCTGGAGAAAAGGAGGCTCAGGGGGGACCTTCTGGCTCTGCAAGTCCCTGATGG
>JAWWEW010000012.1:769196-810856 GCA_035583185.1 Anabacerthia variegaticeps | reverse complement strand
GGAGTGCCCAGGGCTGGAGGTGCCCAAGGCAGGACTGGCCGTGGCACTCAGAGCTCTGGGCTGGGGGACAAGGTGGGGACCGATCACAAGTTGGGCTCTGTGGGCTGGGAGAGCTTTTCCAACCTCAGTGATTCTGTGATTCTGTGGTAATCTGTGTTGACAGGAGAGTAAATATTAAAAATAAACTCCAAATAATGAGATATTCAGGCCATTTTTAAAATCATCTGACTTGTTCCACCAGTTACTCAAAGTGGATTTGAAACTTTTTCATGTCAATCTTAATGGAAGATCAGAGCATTGATCCTTTTTCTTGTCACAGTGGCCTAATCTGGCAAGCATGAAAATCTGCCTGAACTGCTGAGTATCAAGTTCAGACACCTGAGAGGGTCACAGAGTGAAAACCACAGTTGTGCAGGTGCTGTTCACTGCTGGGGTGGAAAGCAGAGATTTGAGAAAAAACTATGCCAGACTTCAGAAACAATTTGAAGTTTTTAAACTAAACGAGCTATATTTGATTCTCGTATAGAAAGTCCCAATTTCTCCTGATCCATTCCATCATTTTTCAGATTTCCTCTCTCTGGAGCAGGGCAGGCAGTTTACCCTTGAGGTGATGAGGTCAGGTCATTAGGTCTCCAGAAAGGCCAAATACAGAATTCTTCTCTTTCAGAGAGCTCCATCAGGAGCTTTATTCCTTTTGATATGCAGCTGTATTAGGTTTTCTGCAGTATTCTGTTCCCATTCCTTCTGTGCCTCCTGTTCCTTTGGGCATTGCAGAGGAGCTGTTCTGTTCCCAGCTGCTGTGGTTTGGTGGTGCTTATTATTTTGTTTGTTTGGCATTTGCACTGAAGGTACCAGAGCAGCTTGTTTATAATTGTCCTGCATGCTGATCCCCTATTTCTCAATATCTGGTAGTCAGGCTGGGTGTTACCACTCTGACTTTGTCACGTGAGAGCCAGACAAAGGACACAGCATTGGTTTTGAGATGGGTATTCCTATGGCATTTTGTGGTTCTGGGGAGAATGAGTCAGGCTACAATTTTTGGCTGCTACACCCCCTGTGCTCTCCCTGCCAGAAGGACAGGATCTGGCTGCAGTTGTTGGTCCTCTCTTTGCCCACTCTGCTATCAGGGATATTTGGGACAGCACATTTGTGTCACTGGAAGTAGGTGCCCCAGTTGGAAATCTCATCTGCCCTGCACTGTTATTAAGACAAGTTCCTGTCCTGAGGATTATTGTGCAAACAGTAAATTTGGTTGGATTCCAGGTCCAAATGTTCACAAGGGCCCACCTGCCCCCTTGGCTGTGCTGTGTTAATGTTGGCCAGTTTGGTGCTGGGGAAGACACTGGCACGGGGCACACAAACCCCTGTGGGCAAACGTGGGCCTGGAGTCACACGTCACTGCAGTGCTTGTGAGTTCTGTGGGCACCAAGCAGGGAGCAGGAGTTGCCTGGCAGGTTCTGGGGGGGAGTGAATTAAATGTGCCAGGCACTCTGGGTCAGTGTGTGGGCAAAATTTATAACAAAGTGTCCAGGCAGAGGAAACATATTTTGAAGGTGTAATGTTCCTTTTCTCCCAGTATATATTGATTTTTCCTTCATGTTGTGTATTTATTTGAAGCCTCACTGAGACAATATTAAGTGGTGGATCACTGGGGTGTTTTGGTCACATATTTTTTGATTTTTGAGTCAGGAAACAGGATTCTTAAGGGTAGTGGCCTGCTAAATAGAATTCCGATGTAAGGTGAAGGTGGGATCAGCTGGCATATTCTGTGGGAAGGATATGTAAACTCAGCTTCTGTGAGGAGAACCAAGAAAACCTTTGATGAAACATTGAAAGAAGTCAGAAGAGAAAATAGCTGAGCCCTTCAGTTTTCCAGAATACGGCTCAAACTGTACCAAGAGCTGCGTGTGTATGCCGACTCAGGTCCCAGTTAGTGCTTTGGAGTCAGCCTCAGGCTCAGGGCAAGGGGGATGTGCACTCATCACAGTGACACACTCGCATTCCTTCCCACACAGCCGACTCGAGTCCAGCCCTCAAGTGACTGTAGATGGTTTCTGGAACTGGGAGCAGATAAGAGCCCTGGGCTCCTTGTACAGATTTGGTTTATGGCAGTGGTGAAACACCTCTGCCAATGCCTTTGTGAGAGAATCCTTTTAGGGCTAATCTAAAGCGGTTATACTCCTGTTTGAGCTATTCTCTGATTTCACATGCTGTAGGAACAGAGTGATCGAGTTGGAGGAGCTCTCAACAGCCCTCAGTGTTATTGGTTCATCTGCTGTGGCTTCTTGCTGTGAAGACAGTCTGCCCTCTCAGCTGCACCACACCTGGCTGGTTCTCACACACCGTGTGCCCACTGTGCTACCACTGATGGCCGCTGATGGCCACCAATGGCCACTGATGGCCACCAAGGGCCACTGCCCAGGGCACCAGCGGTGTTGAAAGAACTGTTCCTTGCATCAGCTTCCCCCTCAGCTTTGCCTGTGGTTTAAGGACAGATGTGTCTGGTGTCACTGCCACGGGAGAGCTCGACTGGGATGTCAAGGGCTGAAGGACATGGTGACCTGCAGCATAACTGCTATCCCAGCACTTTGACAGCAAAGAAAAGCTCACGGTCCACATTCCCTGCTTTGCCCTGGGTACCTGCTTGGGGCTGGTGTCTGACACCAGAAATGGGAATGACAGAATACGCTTCTGTTGCACTTGTGTCTGAACAAACGCAGGTGTTTGGCAGCAGGAGCATCCCAAAGCCCAAACATACCGTCCCAACAGAGCAGCTTTTGTTGAGCAATGAGGAAAGCGTGCTCCCTCCATGTGCAGCAGGGAGAGCAGCTGCAGCTGGTGCTCACCAGGGACAGCAGGGAGAGAGGGGAAGCAAAGGCTTTGCCTTCCTCTGGTGCTGCAGGATGTGTGTGGCCGCGCCTGGGCAGCTCTGCTCTGTGTGTGTCCATGCAGCACTCGGAGCAGCGAGAGCTCTCGGTGCTCCATGGCTGAGGGAGGAAGTGCTGAGCTCATGCTGCACCACATGTTCTCCACTTTGGGCTCCTCATCAATAGCCACAATGGTGCTTCCAACACCCAAGTGTCACAGTTCTGAAACGTCTCTTGAGGCCCTTCCCACTGCCAGCATTTCAAGCAAGGCTGCATTGAAGTGTGGGCTCACTGTGGTATTTTTGCACTTCTAATATTTGAAACCTAGGTCTTTAGCAGATCTTCTTCCCTCTGAGGAGAGTGGTTCCTAAGTAAACCCCGCAAGGGACTCTGGGTTCTGTGAGTGACCCTTCTGGGGTTTGTCGTTCTGAGTGTTTGGTGTTGGCAGAACCCGGTTCCTGCCAAAGTCACTGATAAAACTCCTTTGGAATCAGAAGGGGTGGGACAAGGAGCCATGACACAAGTGCTTCAAAAATCCTGTGGGTTGCAGGATTTTGTCTGTCTTGTCCTCCCACTCCTTCAGTTTAGAAAGCTTTCTTACTCTTCTTTGAAACAGCAGTTGTTGGGTTGGTAGGACCAACATTCCCACAAAACAGTCCCTGAGGCCCAGCTGTGGGAAGTTAGAGTGACTGACCCCTAAGGAAGAAGATTCTCCCAGATTCTCAGTATTAAAAATCCTGTTCCAGGAGAAAGTTTATTTTGTTCATTTTAAGAACCAACCTACTAATAGGATTGAATTCAGCCCAGGATTGGGATTTTCTTACTCTCTATGGGTCACTATTCATACTCATTTTGGTCTGGAGAGCAGAACTCTGTCTGGATTATTAACATTGCTTAGTGACTTGGTGATTAATATGGATGTCAGCATAAGAGACTCTTCCATTGTCTTTTTCTCTTCTTCTCCTCAAAACACAGCTGTATTAGTAAAATGAACACCACTCTGTTAGGTCGTTTTCTCTTTTTTAAATAGGCAATCCATTTTTTCAACTAGTGTGGAACCATCATATTTATTCAATTTGGGCAGTTTAGTTAATAATGGAGTTTTGTTTTTCAAAGGAAAAATAGGCTTTAATATATCAGAGTGTATTTCCATGAAGTCAGAAGCCCAAGGCAGCACAGAAATACACTGCATTTTCATTTGCTCACCACATTTCCATGAACAAATCAAATTAATTGTGTGGATGTTTTTGCTTGGGGCCTTGTGCTTCTGTTTTACAAGGAGGGAGTATTTGATTTTGTTTTGTCTTAAAGCAGAGTTGCTTAGGAATTCCTGCAGATCTGTTTGATTCTGCAGCTCATGGATGCTGTGGGGCAGTAGTGGAGACAGTGGGAAGGTCAGGAATGAAACTCTGTTTATGCTCTGGGACTGCAGCAAAGCCCGAAGGTGCCATAGGGTCTTAGTTCCACAAATCCATTGTGTCTTACTAGCCAGGCTGAGTTCAGGCTGCCAAAAATCTTGCCAGATGATCTTGCACCCCTTGTAAGGAAAGTCAGGAGAGAAAAGTGCAGCAGGGGCAGATGGGAGGCACAGAAGCAGGGATACTGTTCCTGAGTGAAGGACATGGTACCTAAGACTGGAACCAGACATTCCCGAGGCACAGCGGGCTCTCAGGAATTTCCACTCCAGTCTTGGAGCACAGTCGGTCTTGGAACCAGCAAAGGTGTTTGTGGTTTCTTGGCACGTCTTAAAATACAGGCAGAGTCTGTCCTAACTCGTATCTCAAAGCACAGCCTAGAAACTTGATCTAATCCACAGAGTGTTCCAGGCTGAGGTGGTTCACTTTGCAGATGTAGAAACGGGAGGGTAAGATCTGATACCCCGATTTGGACTGAGTTCAGCACAGATAGAGCTGTGAATGGAAGGACAGAGCCTGGGGGTTTTTGGAATTGCTGATTGAATGGTGATATATCAGCCACGTGAGAGGAACCTGAAAGAGTTCGGTGAGAAAGAGGCAATGTGAACTGCAGACAGGTCAGTGCCACTCACCTGGGGGAAAAGGGAGGGAAAGAGACACAGATTGACCTTTCTGGGCATCACATTAACTCACTAAGAATTTCATGCCATTGCTAGAATAAAACTATCTCTTCCAAGGCTCCAAGAAACTGTCCCTTGGCAGTGTCACTGCAGCTGGGAAGCCCTGAATCCCAGAGCCTTCCAGTCTCCATCTCACTGCTTGCTCGGGACATGATGAAGGGAACTGTTGCTGTTATTTATGTTTCTGCAGAGGATGGTGCTCCTCCCTCCCTGTTTTAGGCTGTGTTTTGGGGGGCAATGGTCACTGCAAACATAATATCCATGTTAGCTGGAGAAAGGAAAACTCTTCCCAGTTTTCTTTGACAGTTCCTTGTTTAGTTGTCATCTGGTTGGTGGTATCTGGAGAGAACATGTTTTCCATTAGGAACAACATTTTTTCCCCTGTAATGAACCACAGTATCTTTGTTACATGACTCTGATTAATTGAGTGAGAGGTAAGAGCTGTAGGTCCTTGGTTCCTTTTCTTTCTTCTGGTAGTAAGTGTTTTCATTAGGAATGGCCAGTTGCCAGTTTAGCTGATTGTACAGGAGTAAGGAATAGTTTGCAAGCCGGTTGTGTACATGTCACATTTGGGTTTGGATTAATCCTGACTCTACTGTTCATAGAAAGTTCACTGACGTGGCTGCTAAAATCTGCAATACACTGACAAGTTACTTACACCCGGTATCCACCATGGGCTGGCAGAATGCCTGTGTGTATCCTACAGAAAAAGTGTTAGTCAGAAATGGAGGAATTCAGTCAACATTCAGGAATAACCCTTTGAGGGAGAGAATTGTTTAAATGGTGTAGGAATTGAGTTGGGAAGACTATAGGGTAACCTCTCTAAATTTCTTCTCATACTGTAAAATCAAAATTCTTCTCTCAGTCACTCAAGTGATGCCAGGCTATGCCACTCTCTCTTCCCCCTTCCACTGGGATCTGCAGAGGCTCAGGGGGATTTTCATGATCAGCAGCTGGTGATCTGACTGCATGTGGCTGAGGGGATTGTCCCCTCTCCTCCCTCCCTGCCTGGCTCTAAAGACTTGTGTGTTAATTCTCCTTGGCTCCCTGTGCTTCCCTGCAGCCTCCCTCCTTCAGCCTCCTCCAGTGCCGGCTTTTCTGTGCCTTTGCCATCCCTTTCCCTCCATTTCCATATCCTGAGCAAGCTCCCATCCCTGCTGTTCCTGTTTATACAAGCTGGTTCACGTGAAGGAAATTAAGATGTTGTTTAGCCAAACTGTCTCACTGCACATTTTAATTCTGTAGATTTATGATGGAGCAGCTGTGGCTCAATCCCATTTGAAAAGCTTCTGGGATTTTTTCCTGTAAGTGTGAAATGATATAAACCCTTGGAAGGGGAGAAAGATTTTATCTGAAGCAGTAACAGTAAAATCTGTTTATGTTCAGGCTATTCGTAATGCAAGACTGATGCATTCTTTTACTGGGGAATTCGTACCTACATATAATTTTGAACCCAGTTGCCATAAGGATTGCAGTCTCCCTAAAAAGCCCCCAAACTGCTGTTTTTCACCAGAAATGATTTCAGAATTGAGGGAAGGGGGCAGGTTATGTGCAGTTCAACCAATGTGCCAAGCAGGTCTGAGTGTGTGTGAATACACATTGCTCATGGGTCTAGTGCTACAAAAGCAGTCTCCAGTCAGAGCTGAATTCCAGGAGGGAAATTCCTTGTAGAAAGAGTTCTGGAGTGAGTGCAGGAGGACTTGCTGTAGAGGGCAGTTTGGGCTTGTGATGCTTGCCTTGCCTGGGGAAGAAAGGTACCAAAGGAATTCAGGTACAAGAAGAGACCCGATAAGGCATTATTTTATTAGCTTCCTGTACCAGCTACAAAATCCAAGTGACATTGTCCTTTTAGGTGACAATAGACAGTTTATCACTGAGGAAGATCACAATCTGAGTTTTTCTTCTAGGTTGTACTGCTCTGCCTGTCACTGTGGGGACTGAAACAAGAGGGGTAGAAAATGGTGCTGCTGATTTATATCATTGCCTTCCATGAATACTCTGCCCAAGCTGCTCTCCAAGGTGGCATTGATTTCTTTAACAAACCTTGCTGCTGTAGTGGGGAGACTCTTCTCTGCACTCCCCTGACTTGTTCGAAAGTGTTTAAAGAGCAAACCCACCCCTAGCAGTGCCTGCTGGCACACTGTGACAGTGCCGTGCTGCAGTGAAGGCCCTGGGCATCACTGGCATACATTCGGACCCTGGGTGGAACTGCCCCAGTGATCCATAGTTAAAAATAACCTCCCAGCTGGCTGCCTAAGATTTCAATGTGAGGTTACTGCTGCACAGCTGAATCAGTCCAGTTCAGTTCAGCATGAGCTGCAGGTCTCACAGAGGCCAAGGAGCCGACAGGCTCAGAGCAGCCTGCCACGTGCCCAGCGCCCCACTCACCTCATTCCCAGTGCCTGTGCAGCTCCGTGACCCTGGGGAGGGCAGCAGGGCACAGCCTGCCAGGGAACAGCAAAACATCCTCCACTCTGACACGAGGCAAATGCCCAGAAAAGGTGGCAGAGTGCTGTCACTTTGCTTCCAGTGGTGCTTCCTGACTACAGCCCAGAGGAACAGGGAGCACACGAGCAGTTCTTGGCCGCTGCTCTGCGTCACTGGGAGCTCTTTGCTGCTGAGGGATCGGGTGGCAGAGCCTCATCTCTGAGGGCCACGTGTGCACCACAGAGCCAGGACTCTTGTGCTGGTGTCTGACAAGGCAGGAGCGATGTCAGAGCATCAGGAAATGCCAGCAGAGACCCAGAGTCGTGGTGATGCTTGTCTGCTGACAGCACATGGTTACCCGTCAGGTGTCGGAGTTCAGTGCAGAGCTGGCTACAAAGAGCCACAAACAGGTGGTGACTTGGGTCTTACACTGGTCCCAAAGTGAAGGGACTCCTCTGGTGCTTGGGATAATCAAGAGGACAAAAAGGTATTTTTCCTTTCCTCTTTCCTTGCACCCTACAATGGGACTAAGGAAGGAAAGGGAAAAAGACTGTGTACAAATTAAATATAAAAATAGTGTGAGGATGAAACAAATTTCCATGGCTGCTTCTATGTGATTTTACAGAAAATGCAGGAATGTTTTCCCAGTGGATTCACATTTGATTTATTTCTTTTTTCTACATAATGAAATGTTAAAAAACCCAGAAGGTTTAATAATAAAAGAGGAATACATTCATACAGGAGCTGAGCAGAGCAGTTCCAATTTGACTAATGAAACTGTACATTCACTGTGGACCCTTGTCAACACACATTAAAAATACCTCATCAGTTTAGCCCATTTCCTTCTCTAGGAGAATCCTGGGAGATCACTGCTGCTGAGTGAATTAAGAGCCACAGCCAGGCTAGAAGAGGAACCTCTGAATGTTTAATTTCCCCGTTGCATAATGCCCTGTGTGCCAGGGGCTGGCTCAGTGGAGCTCTGAGGAAGCAGCAGCACATGGCAGTGGGCACGGAGGGAGGTTTGGGTGCCCCTGCTGGCTCTGTGGGTCTGCAGCCAGCCCTGCAGGTGCTGCTGCCTGTACCTGCACTGCCCAGATCTGGAGCCAGCCCTGCAGGTGCTGCTGCCTGTACCTGCACTGCCCAGAGGTGTTCCTAGCACCTGTGCCTGCCTTCCTGGGCTGCCCTCCTTCAGGGGGGTTGGCATCTCACCTGAACTGCTTTAGAAACTGGGAACAGAGTTTCAGGAAACTTTGGCTCAGCCCTTGCATAAAGGCACTGTGGATAAGTGTCAGATTTGTTTCTAATCCTCTGGTGGTCACAGACAGGCCAGACTGAGCTTGTAGAGATGCTGGACTTCAGTTTTCTGGGTTGCAGAGGGGAAGCTCTTAGGAACTCCTGAAAACAAGGTGAGGCAAAGACCATAATTTTCTTCCCACCAGAACCTACTTTAAAATGCTGAAATGAATGTTTGATATACCAGTAAAGCCAAATTTTTTTATCTCCAAGGACTCAAAGGGAGTGTATGCACTTGCACCAACTGGGCCTTTAAGGGTGTCTTCATACATATTTGAAATCTGACAAGCAGCAAAGTTTCAGTGTGGGGCTGAAGGATAATTTTCCTAAAAAAAATTATACCTACAAAGGAAAGGAAAAGATTGGTCATGCAATTTTCACAGCTTACAGTTCTTGGCCATTTTCCAAGGGCAGCAGCAGTGACCTGCATTGTACCACACCTGAAAACCAGCAAAGATGTGAGCACAGTTATCTCACAGTATTATTTTCCTTAGTTTCTTCATTTGAATGTTTTTCCATATGGGAAAAAGGTATGAGGTGTTCAGCGTAAGGGAGAATGGCCATTTTCTGGGTAACAAACATTGTGTTTGCCATTGCTGCCAGCTCTAAGACCTACTTCAAAAAGAAGTTGGACTTCAGGAGAGTGCTGGGGGCTGTTTTGTTTTGACCCAGTTGGCTGCACTTCTGCTTTAGTTCTTCCCTTTAGGTACAGAGAAATACTCTGCTGAGTCTGTTTGGGGTGGGAAGGGGAAAAGTGTGGGCTGAGAGCGGATCCACCCAGCTGTTGTGGGCAGTGCTGATGTCACTGGCATCAGGAGGCATCACATTATGCTTGCTTTACTTTATGGGAATTATAAATAGAGAACTGGAGCCCTCCTGAGTGAAACCCTCCCCTTCACTGCCATTAAATGACAGGTTTGCACCTTCCCTGTGCCACACATCTGTCATCAGCCTGGTGTTTGTCCTCATGGTGTCTGTGCCCATCAGACCTTTCACCAGAAGCTGAAGGAGGTTGCTCAGCAGGTATTACATTTCCATTCTCAAAGTTAATCCAATGCTTTCTTCTGTAATTTCCCCCCCCTTTCAAAAATTCTGACTTTAGGCTCTCACTTGCCCTCCTCCACTGAAATCAGTATTAGTTTCGTACCTAGAAGAGGTGCACCCTTTTTGTTGGTTTGCTTTTACCTGGATGTGCTTGGCTCCTGTAGCAATGGAAGGCCAGTGGAAAGAGCTAATTGTGGTACAGCTCTGTGAAAGCTCTTTCAGAACATTCTGTTAATGCATTGAAATCCTGGAGATGTGAGTAGCATCCAGCTTCCTAAATCCTGTGGAGTAATCCCTCAGACTTCCCAGAGTGCTCACAGTAGGACTTGAAGTTGTATTCCACTGACTTGTTTTCAGATTTTATAAAAAACTCAGTGTTTAGGTCAGACTTCACAACAGTTTTGTGAAGCTCCATAAATCTTCTCTGTTCTTGAGCTCTGCCTTAAGTGGGCTCTGCTAAAGAGGTTTATGTGTTAGTGTTACTGGGCAACCAAGCTGAGATTTTTCACAGAAATGAGGTGATTTTCATTTGAATGATTGACTGAATGTAGTTGTCAGCTCATTTTAGCAGACTTTGGCTCTAAAGCTGAGAGTGAATGGAAAGAGGTGCATCTTTGCATCCACCAAAAACCCCTCTGAAGTGCCTCACAGCCCTCCTGCTCCCGTCATGCAGCAACCCAGGTAGAGACAGTGGGATAAACGCAGTGGAGTTTCAGCTGGTGCATGACAAGACAGGATTTGTGACTTTGCTTGCACTTCCTTTTCTTCAAGTGCCACCTCCAGGTTTACATCCACACCTGCACAAACACAAAGCAGAGTTAATCAGGGCAGGCTTTGGGTTTGGATCATTGTAAATACATGATGGAATTCTTTGACGCTCAGTGGTCCCGTGTGGCCTGGGAGGATCCCCCTCCACATCCCAGCAGGGCTCTCTCTCTGGAAGGCCTGGACAGGATCTGCTGCAGATGTGCTTTTCTGAACCAGCTGTTCTGTGTCTGTCAGAGATGCACAGGGTCCTGGAATGTGAGCTCATGGCATTTGGAGAACAATAAATGCTGTGTAAATTATTGCCCTGTACTTACAGAACTCCAGACAGGACATTTGGTCCTCTGCTAGTGTGAAAAGAATTATTCTTGATTTGTGTAATCATTCCATCTTCCACCTTACTGAGTTGTGGCTGGTGACACTGATGCATTTGATGTATCCCTGAACAAAGAAAAGATAAAAATAAATTTAAGAGTATTTTTTAACCCTGCAATAAGAGACTGTATTTACACTAGTTTCTATCACTGCAATGGGATATTTTAAAAGAATAAATTGGTTTAATAGGCCTTAGTTAGCTATACATTTATTATGAAGAATGGATTTTGATGAAATAACATTCTCATTTTTATAAATCAGACACGTCCCACAGGGAGCCAGCTGAGCCTGTAGCTCTTCCCAGGAGACAGCTCTCTCTTCTCCCAGGATGTGGAAGGCTAAATCCACGGATCCTTGGGGTGGAGGCTGTGGACAAGGAATGCTAAGGAAGAAGTTTTATTGGTTTTCCTTGTCCTGTACATCTGTATTTCACCCAGGTACCTGTGCTGGACTTCAACCCTTCCATTTTCCTGCTCACTTGGATCTCTTCAGACAGTCTCAGGTCATCTGCTCTGTCATTTGCCCCAGTTACCTGTCACAGAGACCCTGGAGTCAGATCTACAGAGACAGCAACATTCCCCCTGCCTGAATGTCCTTGAGAGGTTCCAAAGTATTGCAGAAGGGATGTGGAAGAATCCCTGGAAAAGAGATCTTTTGTCCCCAGGCATTTCGTTCTGAAGTTTGAGCTTGTTCATTTACAGGATTTAACTGAGGAAGACCCTATTTTTGCAGCATTTGTACAGAAAACATTGTGCCCAGAACGTCCCCATGGTCTCAGGGGCAGGCATAAGCACATGGTGCTGGTTCAGTTTTGCCAGGGTATTTATCTGTCTGCACAGCATCTTGCAAAATCTTTGAGAAAAAGAGAAAAATGGAAAATGAATGCATGTTTGGGTTTTTAACATAATACATATCCTTTCTGGCTTTCTGCAGAGTGATCTTTGAGTAAATAGATTCAAATATGAAAATATGAAAAGCTACTGTATAGCAGAACAGATTTATGGATTTACAACTCTGTCTAATTCTATGATCAAATATTTAATGTTTAGAGAGAAATCCTTGCATATATTGTCACACAAAGTATTAGGGAAGAACTCTTGCTGTTAAATGTGGCAGATGCACTGGGCTGAGGTGTTGCACTGGGGCATTGTATGAAATAATCAGTTTAGCTGGAAGTTGCAGAGAGCTGAAATGCTGGAAGTCAGTAACTGTGTTCTCTGCAGGAACAGAACAGCCTGTAGCTCCTCTTTGAAATCAAGTGCACGTCACCAAATTTCATGTGTGTGCAATTACAGGCAAAATATTTACCAGCCTATAATGAAAATAAAGTGGCTGGCAGAAGTGACAAAAGAACTATGCTGTAGGTACAGCCTATTTCCCCTGAGCAGAAAAGAGGTGATGCCAGACATGCAGACTCTAAGACATTGCTTCGGGCAGTGCAGCAGGCAGAGGCAGCAGTGGTGGTGGTGAGATCAGTAACGCAGCCAGCACTGGCACCAGGGGGCTGTTTGTGCTGGACACTCTCACTGCTCATGTAAAGGCCCTTCCCTTTGCATGCTGTATCCCTGCATCCCTCACGGTCATGGCCAGGCCCTGCTGTGCAGCCACAGCCTCGGGGGAACATACACAATGTGCACCTTCTGTCACTGAGCACGTCACTGGAGGGGGTACAGGGAGCTGCAATCTTGACATGCCTTGGAACAACCTTGGGAAAGTTGGCTTTATTCCAAAGGAAAGACTGAAGAGAGCTTTGGCAGAAACTGTGTTCGTATCCCTAATGGTAGAAGAGATTGTCACAGAATGTTCAAGGGCACATTTCTACCTGTTATTAGTGAAGCTAAAATACTTCTAGTTATGTTTCCAACAATCATTATAAGGAATGGGCAGGATCCCTGTTACTGGGCTATTTTTAGACCTCTCCAAATGGAGCTCTAAGTGGGTGCCAATTACCTCTGTAACTTCACAGGTGTGAGTTTCTGCATCCCGTTATTAGAAGCATTTAAAAGAAGGGTTGGTGGAGATGCACTTGCATGAGCAGAGCTTGCTGCATTTGCATTATTCCCAAACTTATAATTTTTTTTCCCCCTTCTAGAAAATACTGGAGAGAGTCTGATGCTAACAAGAGTCTGCTTTCCCAGCCCTGGAGACTTGAACTGTGCTTACACAGAGAGCAGCTTTGGTGAGTATTTCTCTCCCAGTTCAGTCCATGTGCCTCGGGTTGAATTGTGAGTCTGGGTGGAATCTCTGCTTACAGCCCCTAAATCCTTATTTAGCTTTCACTCAAAACCTCCTCAAACAGGTTAAGGTCAAAACCAGCTGAAACTCTCTGTTTAACATGTGAGTGAAACATCAGTAGCCTGTGCTGAGCCCCCAGTGCAGCCTCAGGTGGGGGCCATGCCATTGGCACTGCCACTCTGGGAGCCTTGGCATGGCAGCTCTGTTTGCTCCGGGCTCTGGAACAGCTGGGGCAGCCATTCCTGGCACACTGCGATGAGCTGGAATTAAAAGTGAAGTCAAGTCATCCTGTTTGCAAATCCACACACATTCTTCTCCACTCCAGCTCCCACACGTGAACACATTCTTGAAGGAGTCTCTGTTTGAAGGAGAATTACTTTGCAGCATCATGGAATATTTAATCCAAGACAGTGCTTCCCTAGGCCACACATCAACTGGTCAAACTGTAGCTCACGGGGCCTTCCCTGGCTCTCGCCCTGACCCTTGTGCAGGGACATTCCTGGTGTGGATGGATGCTGATGGAGCCCCTGCACTGTCCCTTGGCTCTCATTGCTGCAGAGCTGCCCTGTGCACAGAGGGGTAGCTGTGGAGCTCTGCCCTTGTCCTTGTGAGCCACAGGGTTTCCTTTGCAAGGCACTGTCTGCACAGAAAGGGACTCAGAAGGGCGCATTATAGTGCAGGTTTGCATGTGTTTCTGGGTGGGGTGGCCCTTGGTGTACTCAGCTAATCCCACCAAAGAATACCTGTGAGATGGGACCTCCCTGCAGTGTAGATCAGGGGCCAGCTGAGGTCTTGGAGGGTCGTGGCTGCCCCAGCTGAAACCAGTCAAAATTTGAGAGAACAGTAAGTTCTGTTCTCTGAAATATGACCAGAACCTGAGGAGGATTTCTCAGATGAGCTGCGTTACAGACAGGCTTGAAAGGTGGAGTTCTAGAAATCCTGAGATTTTTTGTAGAATGCTACCAGTGCTGAGGTTTTCCGATAGATTTTCCAGAGCTATCAAATATGAGATTAAAAGTTGTGTAATTGAGAACATTCCTGTGATTCCAACTCCTTTAAACACACATGGATGCAGTGTGGGCCTTAGTATGGTGAGCAGAGGTAATTGCAGTGGGCTGGGCAGCATGTCTGGGGACTCAGGTGGTCCCTCTGTCTGGAGACTTCGGGTGATCCTCTCTTTGGAATTGCTGTACTGACAGGGTGATAGTGCTGTTCCAACGTCAGGGAACAGCCTCTGTGTGACTGCAGTCACCCCAGCACTTCTAGTTTGGGTACTGGAAGATGAGAAAACATATTCAAGTAAAGCAGTCATGTGAACTTCCACTGGAAACATTAATATTTAATTTTAGCCATCTTTTCACTCTGGAAATGAACTCAGGGAAGCTGCTTCTGCATTTGAAGTCTCCAGTGAACCAGGTCCTGAGGGTTTGATTCAGCCCTTATTCATGTCTGATTCAGTCAGACTCCCACACAATTCTGTGAGAAAAAACGAGTGATAATCTGTCATAAAAATTCCTCAGTGTGTGCATCTCCACAGTTAAAAATGTTTTCTGTCTGCCTAAGCCAAACTACACAAGTCCCTGTAGCTTTGGAGACACTCTGGAACTGTGTGAAGGGATACCAGGGAATAGTGAAATGGCTTTTGTTACTTTAGTCTTCACACACTAGAGCTTGAAAGTTCAGATGAAACACAGGTGGAATCTGGCTTTGGAGAGGTTAAAAAGAGAATTAAATCTTACTTGCTGTCTGGTACAGCGAATGTCTGTGAAAGAGAGGGATTATAATGATGTCCCCTGGTCGTTAGGACCTCCTGCAACTACCCATAAGGGCTGTGGGAATTCATGCAAGGAGTTGGATGGAACTGCCCAGCCAGAGCATTAGGTCTGGATGGACTGTCAGATGGAAATGCACCTGAGATTCCTTTTTCCCAAGAGTGCCCCTCTGGGCAAACTCACTCCAGAGTGTGATGCTGCTGACCCAGACTCCTGCAGCCTTCATCCTGCAGCCCCTCCTGTTCTGTGGGCACTGCAAAGGCTCTGGGTACAGACATCTGGCCTTAATGTCTCTGTCCTGCTTTTAGCTTCTCCCCTTTCTGGTGCCAATATACCACTAAGTTGCTATAGACCATGACCTGAAGGAGAAGGAGTTAAATAAGTTGTCTCCTGCCTGGAATGAGGGTGTGCAGCTTCTCTCCCCCACATTCTGCCTGGGCTATTTATTTCTTCTTGCCAGATTTGTGCTTACCAGCTTTACTGAGCCCTCCTGTGCTGGTTGCAGCTCCAGCTGCTCCCATCTGTACGTGGGATACTGCTCTGGGCAGTGCTGCTTCTCCTGAAACAGCAACTTTTAGTGTAAATAAATTCACGTGAGAAATACACAAGAGAGAAGGACTTGGAGCAGGCAAGGAGGGAGGTCCTGAGTGTTCCAAAATCTCCCAAAGGCTCTCAGGGATGGTCTTTTTACAGTGAACACTGACTGAAAACTGACAAATTCTTGACAAGAGCAACTCCACAGCCCCCTGGAAGTGCCCATGAGCCACAAATGCTCTACAAAGATTTCAGAGAACTTTGCTGAGTGTTGATTGCTGCAGATGAGGAATTACTGCCTTAGAGGCTTGGTGAATTTGGATTATTCAGGACAGAACACATAGTTTAAAACAGAAGTTATAGGAGATGTTTTTTATACATGTTAATCATGATTCAATTGAGGTATTTCATATATTTGACATCTTAGTTAGACTTGGCTAGTTAGACTTAGCTTAGACGTGGCTTAGAATATTGTTTTGAGATCCAAGATGCAGAGTCTTTGAGTTTTTTAATCATCCTTTTCAAGTTCTTCAAGCCCTTGTCAGTGCTTTAGCATTCTTTTAGGACTGGGATACAGCATAGGCAGAAATTTCCAAGGTTTTAGTAGAAACAATTGCTCATTCCATAATGAACTGTAAAAAAAGGTTCCATGTTAGCAGTATAAACACATGGAATCATTAAGGAAACCTATGTGAGCTCATCAAGTGCAGATTAGACAAGAAAACTGCTGGCTGAATCGCAGTGGCAAACTCCAGCTCTTCAGAGGGCAGGGGGTATTCTGAAAAGAGAGAGATATTTTAAAAAGAAAGGGTTTTTTTCCTCCTTACGAAGACCTTTGTGTTGCTGCTCCTGCCAAGTCCTTTCCATGCAGTGAGAAGCTACAATATGCTGTGAAGCAAACAAAAAGTACACAGAAAACGTGGCTTTTAAAGAGATGTCTTTTACTATCCAGGCTTATCTCAATTCTTGTTTATACTTGATTTTGCCACAAAACACCCTCTGTTCTGGGTTCCCAAGAGGAGGCAAGAGCTTCTGGCAGTTGTGCTTTGCTTTAGGAACTGAAAGGCATGTCTGGGACACCTGCATTTGGAGATATATCCCCTGGGCACTTTGATCTGCCAGGAGAAGCTGCTTCCCCTGTCAGTGCCTTTGGGGACGGGGAGGGAAGAGAGATCCTGGTGGACATTGTTCTCCTGGAACAAAGGGGAGTGCATTTAAAACAAACACTTTTTTATGTGGCTGAACTCCCCCAACTGCCTCCAGAACTTGCACAATAAAGGCATCTCTGACTTGGCAGAGAGGATTTTTTAAGAATTGACTTCACAAACTGGTTTTGTTTTGCTCTTGCTGTGGGATGAGCACTGGGAATGCCACAATGGGACAAAAGAGAACACTTCTCCGGCCAAATTCTGCTGTCCCAGCCCTGCAAACCCACTTTGGCCAACTCAGTGGCAGGAACAGAACTGAGATTAAATGTTTGAACTCCACAGATCCCTGAAGTCTGTGCATGTACATGGGCAGGATTTGGGAGGCAGGAGGTGGCTCACTGATGGATCAGTGCCACACTGCCAGGAGCTGCAGTGCAGACCAACCCAGTGTACCACCATGTCACAGCACAGGCAGAGTGAATCTGCTGCTCTGCTTCAGAAACAGGGCAAGAGAAAGCATCAGGAGATCCCTCACTCAAGATAACCTGCAATCAAAGTAAATACGTCCCCATAAGTGTACCATGCATCTCCTTGGAGATACGGGGATGAGAGGTAGCTCAGCCCTTCCTCCTGATTCCCTTGGGTGAGCTGGAACCCGAGTAAATGATCTGCTTAGCTGTGGATGCAGAAAGTGTGTTGGGAAACTATGCGCTGTTAAAGCATCTTTAATAACGCAGCAGAAACAGTCCTGCTGAACCCAACTGCTGTGTGTGTCCTGCTGCCCATCCTGGGTGTGCTGGGCAGCCCCCCTGGCTGTCGCTGTGGGTGTGGAAGAGCAGCAGCTCACCTGCCGCAGGGATGCAGAGCCACCCGAGCTTCAGAGTGGGTCTTGTCTGCAGGGGGAAGGCAGAAATCTGTCCCGAGCTGTGAGCTACAGAACATGCGAAGGAGGAAGATGTCACTTGAGGTGTTTGGCAGTAAATAACTGGCTGATTTCTTTGTGTCTGGCCGTTCCGTGCTGGCCCCTGGGCAGGGCACACAGTGACCGGGGACACGGCAGGATGTCTAGTCCCAGGACATTGCTTCCTGCTGAGCTGAATGGAACAGGAGGGACACGAGAGAGCGAGAACTGCCACAGCGGTACCTTCCTGAAGCCTCTTTTCCAAGCAGTGAGCACGGCCAGCGCAGGGCTGTGTGAGCACCTGGCAGATACCCATCCCTCCATCCCTCCCTCCCTCCATCCGTCCACGCATTCCCTGTGCCCGAGCGGTGTTAACGCGGGGCAGCGGCTCCCCCTGCTGCTCCCAGATGCGCTGCCGCCTCTGCCGTGCACTGCGGCTGAACTAAGGCAAGGCTGGCAGCTGTCGCTGTCCCCAAACCCCGGCACCATGTCCCTGGGCTGCGCTGGGCTGAGCTCGCCTCTAGCCCCGGCTGCGCTGCAGCCCGCGCGTTCACACCGCCCACCCTGCTCTGCCACAGCCGCACTGCTTATGGGATTCGAAAACTCACTTGAAATGCAACTTTGATTTTATTAACAGTAGGACAAGTCTCCAACAGTTTTGGTACTTTCTAGTCCCTCGTTACAGCAGAAGTAATAGTGAAGTTCTGCTTGTTTGCTCACTCAGTGTCTTGCTGAAGTTAGAAGTGCCTGTAATTATCATTCCTCATTTTCCATGGAGCACAAGCCTAACCTGCACTCTTAGGAGACCCAAAAAACCTTTGAGGATCCGGTGCTGAAAGCACTGGGCGTTGCACATGCTTCCAGCAAAGCAGCCAGAGGCTGCTGGGGTTTGTCCTGTGCTTGACTTTCCCCCTCTTTTAAACTCAGAGGTGAAATTTGATACTGGGGAGAAACCCTTCCAGTAAGGATGGGCAGGCCCTGGCACAGGGTGCCCAGAGAGGCTGGGGCTGCCCCTGGATCCCTGGGAGTGTCCAAGGCCAGGTTGGACAGGGCTTGGAGCAGCCTGGGCTGGTGGGAGGTGTCCCTGCCCATGGCAGGGGTGGCACTGGATGGGCTTTTAGCCCAGTTTCTTCAGTTCAAAGCAGGTTTTTCATACTGTATGTATTTATTAGCAGTACTTTAAAGCACTGTATTAGTTTTGCTGTGATTGCTGCTCCTCTTCTGTGGTGTGCCAGTTGCTGATCCACTGCTGAACAAAACTAAACCACTGCTAAACTGTTGCTAAACAGCAGGGAAAAATATGCAGGAAAATCAAGATGAAACACCCACTCTGGAAAATACAGAGGAGATAATTGAACTGAGTGGACACTGAGCAAGAAAGTGTTTGACCTCGTACTGTGCCCAAATGTCATTTTTACTTCATTATATAAAGTGAAACCTATGAAGTATGTGTTAAAATGACTCAAACCAATTGCCATTAGCCATGCTGATAACTAGCACTGATTCCAGAGGAAGCGCTTAAGTAATTCCATTGAATTTAATAGGATGATAATCAACAGTGATTGTAGCTTAGTCTGAGAATGAGTATACCTGGTTTGTTGCAGTAATGTGGTTTGAAAAGCAATAAGAGGAAAATGTAGCTGCTCTGTCAGTCTAATGAATGTGTTAATTAGTTACTGACTGAGCTGGAGAGGGGGCAGCTCATGGCTCTGCTGCCACCACTGCCACCCCTTCTCCAGCCAGCTCTGCCCATCCACGCCCTGGGCTGCTTCTCACACTGCCAAGACATGGACCTTCTCTGTGTTCCCATCCACAACCTACACAGTGTCCTGTGAAAGCTGCTTTTATCACATCGCTGGTTGATCTGAGCAGCTTTTTGAGCTCCATTGCTACTTGTCATTTTTCGCTCGTTCCTACCCTTGAGCCCTTTGAAGTGAAGCTTCTTCATGGAACATCCAGCCAGGCTTTGTGGCATTCCCATGGCTTCACAGACTCTTGTTCCATTTTTCCTGGCTGTGTCATGTGAAAGGATTTTTGAACTGGAGAATTTAATCTGCATGCAGGATGTCAGATGACCATGGTCCACTGGAAGGCTGCACTTGGAAAAGGAACATGGCTCAGGAGGAATGTTTTGTTAATGTGACTGTCAGCAGTGTTTGTTTTCCAGCTTCAGACCTGCTGTCACTGGGGGATTTCATTTGAGAAAAAGCTGCCCTGAGTGAAGAAATGCACCAAACTCTCACTCTTCCCTTCCTCAGCCAGATCTGTTCAGCCCAATTTTACCATTTAACCATGAAAATGAATGTGAACTCCGTTGTATTCCAGCCTTAGTTGTCATGTCTGTCAACCCTGTGAAGAACTGACAAGGAGCAGAACACAGATGTGAGCAAGATCTGTGGGGTTTGTGACTCTTTTCTATTTATTTTTTTTGTACATGCAGTTATCTCGTGTGTTTTTGGTGCCAGGATTTCTACTGAAAGCAGCAAAGGCAGAGACATTTAGAGTGGAGAAATGTCCTGTTGTTCTTCTCATACCTGAGGCTCTGTCCTGCATGTCCAGCACCCGTATCTGCATGTCCAGCACCCAAATCCCTTCTCCCTCTGCTGGCACAGACTCTACTGGATACACTCCACAGTGCCAGAATGTGGGGACAAGGCACAGCTTAAAGGCAGACCCAGAGTAATTCAAGGTTGCACTTCACAAAGGAAAATCCTTTAGTGCCCCAAATCACAACTTGCCAAATGCTTTCCTTTGTCCTTCATTTTTGCCTTTTTTAAAAAATAATTTCCTAAGTAAGTTCCTAAGTTAATTTAAGGAGTAAGGATTTACTTATATGGAAAGTCTTACAGCCTCTTCCAAATTCTGTTATAATTAGTTCAAGGCTATCTCCAACTGTTTTCTTGAGAGGAAACTGTTCCTTGGCTGCAGGAGCCTTGGCTCCAGAGCCCTGGAATCTTGTAACAGCCCGATATCTCCTGACAGGATGCAGGTTTCAGAGCAGTTGCTCTGGGCAATAGCAGAGCAAAATACAGGTCTGAGAGCCATTTCTAGAATTACTGCATGTTCTGGGGAGCTTTTTGCCTAGATTGGGTTCCTTGATTCCAGGGCAGAGTTTTGGCTCCAGATGTTGTTTTGATGTTCTCACTCTGCTTTCAGGGACATTATCCTATCTTTTGGAAGGTAAAAATAGAGCAAAAGTTGCTCAGAATTGCCAAGAAGAACTGAACTCGATGTATCAGCGCTGAGCGAGGCAGAAGTGCCCCTGTCCCCCAGCCCTCACATGGTCTCCAGCTCTTGGCAGAGGTGACTGTAGGTGATGGA
Organism: Anabacerthia variegaticeps; assembly: GCA_035583185.1. NCBI lineage: Eukaryota > Metazoa > Chordata > Aves > Passeriformes > Furnariidae > Anabacerthia > Anabacerthia variegaticeps. Next base: position 790,079 of record JAWWEW010000012.1, on the reverse strand, counting down.
GATTAATGTTCCTTCAATTGCTCTGTTTTGACCTCTCCTTAGGAGTGTGCTGGGCTGTGCTGAGAATACAACATCAGCCTCTCTGCCTGAAGGCACTGACATTTTACACAAGTGGAAACCAGAAGAGAGCCATGAACTGTGAATCCCTGAACAGTAACAAAAGCAACAAATAAGGTGCATATGAGTAGAAGGAAAGTTAAAAGTCTTAAATAGTGTGAAGTGAGACACTGCAAAGCATTGATTTTGTTCCTTTGATCATAGCAGAACCTCCTGTCACACACCACAGGTTCTACTGTAATTCTCTCTGAATGATCCCATTGGAAATCCCAACAAGTGCAGATGTTCAGTAGATTTGAGAGTGAGAATGAATAATGAAAATTAATTCGTGTTGTCCCAATGTAGAACAGGCAGCTTGTTCTGATCCCTAGTTTTGAGCTGTTATGAGTTCTGAGGCTTTCTGTATGAGTTATGGTATAGAAGACAACCACAGGTACTCTCTTCTTCTTTGTCATTAACTGGGAACAGGTTTCTGCTTCTGAAGGTGCTCTGAGGTCTTTGCGTGCAGCAGAAGTGTGGGACTCGTCAGAGGTACAGAAAGTCATTCCTCCAGAAGAGCCACAACTTCTGCAATTGGATTCAAAGGAGACACAATTCTGCACAGTAAGATTCTAATCTATTCTTACTAATACAGTTAATGGGTTAAAGATTGGATCAAATATTGTCACAGTGATGCTGCTGAGAGGCCAACACTGTGTTTCTTATAGAAAATGCTATTGGAATAGCTGAATTTAGCAGTCGTGTGTGTTCCTAGAGCAGATACAGAGGTGTGTGCTGAGTGTTGAGATACTTTGACTTTTACAAATTGTATTCCAAGGGAGTGAAGGTTCTGAAATTCGGGAATATCTTAGTGGCCTATTACTTAGGAAACAGAGAAGAAAAAATGAGATATGAGAAAATCAGTGGGGATGAAGTTAAGTAGAAGTAAAAATGTTCCCCTCTATTGCTCTGATACAAATACAGGACCTACCTGGTGTGTTATGGTGATGTAAAGAGAGACTCCTCCCAATCTGCCCCCATACAATCTGTGAGCAGGTGAGGAAGGGAAATACCCATGGGGGTGACTTCAGTGTTTCCCATCTAAAGTGTAAGGATAGTCATTTTATTCTTGGGTTTGGAGAATGCAGTTGATCTAAAGGTAGGCTGGGTGTTTCCTTAGGAAAACAGTCAGTGAAGGAGCTTTCCTTCAAGTGTTCTTGGCACATTGGGGAGATCTGAATTTCCCTGCCGTGGGTGTTTCTGGGCAGGGGCTGAGGGGTGCAGGCTGAGGGGTGGGAGCAGGACTGGGCAGCAGCTCCTGCCCATGTGCAGGGCCTGCCTGGACAGCTGCACTCAGGGAACTGGGGCAAGTTCTCACTGACGTCAGCCCTGGCTGCTGACGCAGCTGCCTCTCATTAACTCCTCAGGATGGGTCATTCCTCTTCCAGCAGGCAAAGAATGTTCTTTAATCCCTAAGCCTAAAGACAAGTGTTTGTTCATTTTCACTACAGATGTTCCTTCTGTTGTTTCACCTGTGACTTGTTTCACAACTCCCAGTTGCACTGGGAAAACACAGGCCATTTTCTCTGCCTCTGAAAAGGCACCAGCTTCGATTCTTTCAGGTTGTGATGTAATTTCCAGTGGAATTTGGCTTAATTATTTTGTTGCGTTTTTTCTACTTGACGTCTTGTTTCTTTTAAATGTGCCCATAACACTTACACAGACCAGTATTTACTGTCTGCTCATGGCTGTGGTGCTGCACTTGCATTAAATACCTGACAGACACCGAAGGGAGTTGCTGCTCTGATCATGATCTGCACTTAACACTCCACATTGATTGAAATTGTTTCAATGGGAGATAAGCAGACAGACATTTAGGATCCTGTTCATCTGCAAGTGAACTTGACAGTACTCAGTGCTGAAATCCATCCTGTGCTTGGGCAGTTTGCAGTTCCCACTGTCATGGTGACCTTTGCTGTCATCCCTGTTCAAATCAGGCAGTAAAGGATGTAGCAGTTCTGAGAATCTGAGGAGAATGTAAAACCTCATTCATATTTCACTGGAGAGAGGTGAAATGAAATCACAGTTACTCCCCTGAATTCTCTTATCAGTAGTCAAAATGGAATGGGATGTATCCTGATAGTGGCAGACATTTTCTTGTAGAACATGGTTAGATAACAATTCCTGTTTGAACAGATTTGGGTTTTTTGAAAGGCTTGTTTTCACTGACCAGGGAGCCAGGCCAGATTTGACCTGCTCCCAGATTTCCCAGTGCCTGTTGCTGAAGGTTGGAGGTACTCAGTGGGTGACACCAAAGCACTGCCTGAAGATCTTTTTTCTGTTCTGGCTGAAACTGCAGACTGAAGGGAAGTTGGGCATTGCCAAAGAAATTGGAACTTTGACACTATCTCCTCCAGATAGTCAGGATGGTAGAGAGGACACTGCCAGGGGCTTCAAGAGCAGTGATACCTTCACTGTTAAAGGGCTGCTGTCAGACTTTCAGAGGCGGTGATACATGAGACACCGAAATAATAACAGACTGAGTCAGGAGGCAGCTCACTTTAGGAACATTGTGCTACCAGATGTTGTCAGGTACCTGGCTGAGTGCAGGCACAGGAGTGAATAATACAAATTCTGTAACAAAAATACTGGGAAAATGGCTGGGAAAACAAAGTCATCACTCCTTTTCCTAGAAAATAAATCTCATTTCTGTCTCTTAAGGCTTGTTTTCTGTCATTTATGAGAAAGAAAGGCCCATTTTGCCACCAAATGCAACTTGCACCAAATAAGTTCTAATTTTCTAGACTAATTTTCTCTAGACTATGATCCTAACAACTTCAGGAATTCTAGTAGAAAAGGCTTTTGGCAGGATACTGAAAATGGGGTTGTCTAATTTAGGATCTGCAGAATAGGGTCTAACAGGTACCTACTTTTCCAGGCCAAATACATCTGACAGCATCTGGGCGTGTAATTCTGAGCAAAAAGGGTTCCAGGTGACTAAAAATAATACCAGCACCCCACCCCCCAAAAAATAGCCATCATCTTGGCCTTGGAGTTGCGAGTTTTCTAGTTTCTCTCTCAGGTTAATAGTTGTGGGCTAAAGAAAGTTTCCTATTTGCATTCATTTTTGCACACATAGCAGTGAAGCTAAATTTACTTTATTAAAAAAATTACAGAAAATACTATGTAAGCATACAAATCAGGCTGCTTGTGAAGCTCAGTAAACATAAAGGAAGCAGCAGTTTATTCCAAATGAGGAATTGCAGCCTAATCACCTCTCAGCACATGCATATTTCATCAGGACGTGTTCTGCAAAGCAAACACCCTGGAAGGGGTGGCTGTTCCACAGCTCCTCATCTCCTCAGCTTTTCCAGCACCAACGAGGCTGTCACTACATATCCCTTAATGTCTGTGGACCACAGTTTGCTACAACCAAAGAGAGCAGCCCCCGGGCAGTGGGGAGGGGCACAGCCCCGTCTGCTCCCAGGACAGCCGCAGGTCGGTGCCTCTGGAGCTGCCAGAGCAGGAGCACTTGAGCACATCTTTGTCACCAGGGAACGCTCACACGAGACCACACTGGGCATGGAGCTCACCTGGAGCAACAGTTGTGCTGCTGTCACACCTGGAGAGGATGTGCAAGGGCCAGGGAAGGTCCAAAGGAAGCAGTGGAACCTTTAGGTTTGAACATAATAGGTATTCCTGAAACATCTGGAACTCCAGGAATCTGCCAGAAATTGGGATGTTAATCTGAGAGCTTCTGGTAGGAATCAGAGGATGTGAGTGTACAAGATATGAAAAGCACTCTAAAAAGAAATGGACAATTCTCCAGAGATTAGGTTTGACATCTAAAAACTCTTGATGCTCATTCAGTGCAAAGGAGGAAATGAGAGACTGTGACACTTTGGGTTCCTGAAATGTTAAACCCATTTCTGTGGTGCCAGGTAAGGTGTTCATGGCATGATTCAGTGAAAATCAGTCCTGTGAACCTGCATGGCTCAAGGGTCATGGAGGTTGAGAGGGACACTGATTATTCCTGATGATCCAGAGGATCACACTTACCTTCTGGTACATGTTCACTTATTGCCTACATCAGTGAGTGAAAGACCTAGTTTAATACCCGGTAGCGAGTGTGGTATCACTGTTAGGAACAGCACTGCCTGTACTCGCGGTGGTTCAGGAGAAGTTTTCCTATTAATTTCCTATTCCCTTTGGTATTAATAGGGTTGCAGTGTTCTTCTTCTCAGAACGTAGCTGAGCATTCTCATGGGAATTGAATTTGATGGATTTACAGCCTAAGAACATGATGCATTCTTTCTGCTATGTGATTTTTACTAGATAGGGATAAATAAAATCAATTCTTTTAGACTTCCCTGAGCAAATCCCCCATGTGTTTCACTGAGACAGGCACCATCCATGTTCACATGTAAATCTGAAACACAGGAGTGTAGAGCAGTGCAGAGAAAAGGACTTTGGGCTTGTGACTGCAGTCATGAGTGTTTTTAATTTTTCCATTAAAATGATTCGCTGATAGTTTAAAAACTGCCATGAATGCGAGATTGAATGTGGAGGGAATTGAGATGATGTATTCATTTTATCTTACTGTTTAAAAAGTCAACCCAAAATCTGCTCCCTGTGCACCTGTGCAGGGCGCCATGCCCTGTGACTGTGCTCATTTATCCACTCTTGTTGGATGCTTTGATGCTGAGATTTGACTCTCCAAGCACATGCCTGTTCCAGAGTCCCAGGGGAGTTGTGACAGCCCTGGACCCCCATCCAGCCGCACTCATGTGGGGTCAGCAGCACCAGCTGCTCTGCACTGAAGGTTCCCCATCAGCCTTGGCACTCAGGGGTAGGTAAAACCAGTGCTAAACAGCACTAAGACTAAGAACACAAGTTCTTAGTCCTCTAGAGGCAGAATTTGGTTTGAGAGCTTTCAGTCTTTCATTAAAACTCCATTTCATGCCAACTCCTGCAGCTGAATTTCCCGGTCTGCTCATTCCAAGTTTCTTGGAGCTGAGTGGGAGAGAAGGTGATGAAGAAATAATGATGGGAAGAGTCATAAAGGACTGAGAAAACCCACTGCCAAGCTCTGGGGACGATCAGCAGGCAGTGAAATGTGCACACAGTGCTACATGTGGCTCCTGCAGTCATTTATTTTATCATTATTGGAGAAAATTCCTCTTATACAGCTGATTTCCTGCTGCTTTCAGATGGGGTCATAGCTGGGTCACTCAAAGCATATGCCTTCTTCCTTTTTCATTCCCTCCCTTCAGAAAGGGGTAACTCTTTCTTCCCAGCAGCTTGGATTCTCCAGTTAACCCTCTCTTGCAGTTTCCCACAGAGGTGTGGTGTTACATACTGCACAACACTGCCTTTTTTCCCATATGCCACACACATTTTGCAGCATCCAAACCAGAAGTGATTCCAGAGCAGCGTTCCACTGCTGGGTTTGGCCAGGAATAGGTGTGATCTCACTACTACAGGGTTTGTTCTGTGTTCTACTGCTTCCACAGTGACACAGCAAGGTTAAAATCCCTGCCCTTGGGCTGTTCCACGAGTTGCCCTCCCAGCCTGCTGGGCTCTGTTAGGAAGCAAACAGTTCCTGTGAGGAGGTGCCCTGAGGAATTGCCTCCCTGCCAGCCCTGTCTCTTCCTGTCAGTCACAGTGACATTGTGAAGTGAGTTGGCTCAAGAGAGCAATCAGCTCACACCTCACAGGCTGTCTTACTCTCCATTCCATCTCCAATTGAACTGCTTTCCCTGTCGGGAGATGGAGACTTTCTACCATTTCTCTGCCTTGCTGCCCAGTGGAGAGAAAACACCTTCCTGCCTGGAACTGTCCCTTTCTCCTCCCTTTATGCACTGTGTGCTTCATACCTCTTCCCTGTCAGCACTGCCATGCTGGCACTGTTGGTTTAGAATGCCTGTTTCTCTTCTGACTGGTCCACTTTGGGCATTTCCTGGCTGACAGGACAGCATGCTCTCTGCTGTTTGCCTGCAGGGCAGCCCGGGCTGGTTGAGCTCTCCCAGCTCTCAGCCATCCCCATTCCAGCCTCCTGCAAGGGCTGCCACTGCTTTCGTGTCCCATTGACATGCTGTTTGTAGGCTTTGGCAGATCTCAGGGAAAGATGTTCACGAGGGTTATTCCTCACCGGGGGCTCTCTAGGAATGACTCCCTTTGTCTCTTACTAGTTCTGCAATTCTCCAAGAATGTCCAGTTCATTGCAGTCTCAATTCCCTGTCTCTCTTCACAGCACAGGAGGAAGAACCTGAATTTGAGGAGGTTTGCTGGCCCTGCTGCTCGGAGCCAGGCTGGGCCACACTGCTGCTGGTGATGAACCCACCGTGCCCAGAGGAGCAGCTCAGGGCAGGGCTCTGCTGTCCCGCAGTTAGAGCTGCTGCAGTCCAGCCCTAATGAGCACAGGAGGTAACTCATAATTTAGGTCTAATGGAGTTAGTCCTGGTTTACACTGCTCCAATTGCTCCAAATCAGTAAACACCCTTTTCCGACAGCACAGCGATGTAGTGGAGATGGGTCACTGTAGGAGTATCTGCTTTTATTGGAAGCCACAAGTGATTTAAGTCTCCTGAGGCAAATAATGAGGTGAAAGAATCAACTGTATTTAAACCATCCTGTATCTGAAAGTGATGTCTGACTCCCATAGACAAAAAATGGTCATTTCTTTGGACATCTTTTTGAAAGTCTCTAGGAAAAAAGGAAACATTTTATTTCACATGCTATTGAGAAACACATTCCAAGACTTTAAAGGAATTATATATACATATACACTCACATTTTTGCCTGGCACAGACCTTAGATTACCTTCTGTAATGAAGTATTTGCACAGCTGCTCTAATAACCATGTTTCTCTTCAGTGACAAAAGGGAGCAGAGCTCCAAGTCAAAGCTCAGCTTAGTGCAAGGTATGCAAGTAGAATGTGACTCATATGCTAAATAGGATACATTTAATAACACACTCATTGACTGTATCTGATGGATGGTGAGTACTCAGTGCTCTTCACAAGCATTTCTGAATTGTTACATGGAGTGTCTCAGAAATCCTTTCACAGACTGTCAGTAGTGCTGACCCTCCCTTTGGGGACCTGTCGTGCAGGGCTGTGTGAAATGAGGCCGGGGGGAGATTTCCGTCCCAATGTATTTTCTCTTTGGGATAATTCCTTAGCAGAGAATTCACACCAGGAAAGGAATATGTACATATGCAGTGAAGAGCAGTGTTTGTGTTGGGATTCAGGAGGCTCACTGCAGAGAAGAAAGGGAAGAGGCAGGGAGGATCCTTACCTACAGCTTCTTGCCTGGCTGACACAGTCCAGCTGAGGACACACAGAAAGGAGTCTCCTCCTTTCTCTCAGTCCCTGCACCAGCATTACCTGGGCCTTTTGGGTAGTGCTGTGTTCTTCTGTTCTGGCACTGTTTCCTTAGAAAATCTGGGACACAGGGCAGTGATGACCCTGCCCACGTCTCTGCTCACTTACCTGTCCTGGCCTCACCCAGACCTTGGGCAGTCTGTCCATGAATTCCAGGGAAATTGGGGAAGGAAATGGCAATTGCAAAAGTAGTGTTCCTGTAAATGTGGAAAGGTTGCAATGTAAACTCATCTCTGAGATCAGAGAATCTGCTTGAGGTTCATTTGCCTCAGCCACAAGAGAAGTTTCAGAGCTCAGATCTCACTAGATACAGGTCACTCCTTGCACAGCTGTGGGGAAAAATCCTACTGCTTTTTGTGGAGTTGCTTGGTTCTTACTGCAACTGATTTTTCTCTTTGGTCTTGAGATGAAACTGCCCTTTCTGCATGTTTATTGGAATTTATCAGTCATATTAAACAAAGATAAATAAGAAGGGAAGCTGCTTGAATTCATCAGTCCCAAGATCTTCTGTTTATAACTGTAGAATGACCAGAGGAAAGAACATCTCACCATATTGTAAGTTATGGTAAAAGCTGCTGCAGAGAGTGGCAAGGTGCAGTTCAGATCACAAAATACACTGTGTGGGAAGTGAGTAATACGCCATCTGCCTCAAATGGGCAAGGCAATAAATAAAAGTGACTTTCTTCCTAAGAGCACTGATGAACATTTCATTGCAAACACAAACTGGAGGCACAGAATGGACTGTTCCCACCAAAGTGTCCAAAAAGCTGCAGAGAGGCAGAAAATTGACTAAAGCAAGGGCAGTGAAGCATGTGAGGAGGAAGGTACTGAGGGAACTTGCAAGAGAATCTGTGGTTGCCTTCTGCCATCGGGGCTGTTGGACATCCAGAGTGGGGTGTAAGAGCTGAGGGTACCGGGAGGACAGTTTTCCAGCCTCCGGTGCGGCTCGGGTTGGAATCACGCGAGGCAGTCGGGTGTGCAGATGCCAGGCGGAGGCGGTGCCACACAGGCAGGTGCCAGCGGGTCCTGCCCCGGGGAAGGGGTCCCTGGGGTGTCCCGGAGCACCCCGGGCAGTGCGGGACGGGGATGCCGAGCGGCACAGCCCTCCCTCCTCACGGGGATGCTCTCTGGCCAAGCCCCAGCAGCAGTCCACGCCCGGAGCAGCATCCCCGGGCTCTGCGGGACTGACAGCGGCGGCTGACATCAGCTGGCAGTGCTTGCATTGGGTTTCGGCGCGGCTCGGAGGTGGGGCTTGGCGGGGACGCTGCTCCGGGCTCGGGTCCAGCGGCGGGGGGCTGGCGGCATCCTCGCTGCCACCCCGCCCCGGCTCCTCCCTCCTGCAGCTCAGGCAGCGCAGCGTGAGTCCTACACCTTCTCCTCCTGCTCGAGTCTCCGGGAGCTACTCCAGCCCGGACACACCCGGTGCTCTGCCCTCCGCCCAGCCCAGCTCCTGGGTAAGGCACGGTGCCTGCGGCCGGCAGCGCGGCAGCACCTGGGCTTGCCTGGAGAGCCCTCCTTAACCATCCTCACCACGACAAGGACCTGGAAGAATTGCATTTGCTTTCGGCACCTTCGGTACTTCATTGTTTCCTGGGTTTTGTTCTGGGTATCAGGGATGCTTTCAGTTGAATATTTCTTCATCAGATGGCACAGAAGAGTGTCTAGGAAAACAAAGAAACTTGTGATGTGGAGCTGACAGTTCTGGTTTCAGCCGGTGAAAACTTGCAGAGTCAGTGAGAAGGCAAATCGAAAGGAATGCCAAGGACGATGTCAGTAATGCCTGGCAATTTGTCACTCAATGGGACGAGCTTCTTCAGTGAAAATTATGGCATCGTGGACAAACCCAGGGAGCAGAGGACTTGGAATGTCTTTCTGTTCTGCTTGACTTTTACCATTGCATTCCCAGCCCTTCTGAGCAGCATTTATTCACTAGTTGCCCTGCTGAAAATGCAGAACAAAACCACAGTGTCGATGATCGTGACCTCCTTGGCAGTAGATGATTTGATCAGCATCGTGCCACTGATTATGTTCATGCTCATGCAGTGGTCAAGTGCAGTGCTCCCCCAGCCTCTGTGCACCACATCGGCACTTATGTATTTATTCCAGGGCATTTCAAGCAACCTGAAAGGGTCGCTTATAGTTTCTTACAACTTCTACATGGTGAACACAGCTGAGACCCTGAGCTGCAGCACTTCCAAGCGACGTGTGAGCGTGGTGTGGGCCATCCTCACCATCTGGGTTGCCAGTTTGCTGACCTGCATTTTGCCCCTCTGTGGTTGGGGCAGGTACATCCCCACCTCCTGGGGCTGCTTCACCGACTGTGCCAGTTCCTACGTCCTGTTTGTATTCATTGTCTACTCCCTGTGCTTCTCCCTGCTGGCAGTGCTGGCTGCTCCCCTCACTCACCAGCTGCTGTGCTCAGCTGAGCCACAGCTCTTGCACACCATGTACCTGGAGGTCCCTGGAGGCTTCACCACTCCCAGCACCCCTGCGGCTGCCCCGTCGCCGTCACCGCTGGACCCTGTGGATAAAACCCTGGAGCATTTCCAAAACTCAGAGGCAGTTTTGGGCAAGGGTGTGGCTGGGAGTAGTGCCCTCCTGAGCAGCACACAGAGCAGGAACTTCATGGTGGGCTTTGCCCAGAAACGATTCTCGCTGATCCTTGCACTGACCAAAGTGGTTCTCTGGCTCCCAATGATGGTAAATTGTCAGATCCCTTTCCGGTGTTCACTTACATTTCGATGGGATGTGACCTGTGGGCCATGGATTGAAACAGGTGAACAGTGGCCATTGCACTTGTTCTTACAGTATAGTTGTGCCAGCAAAAGTCCTTTCCAACAGGTCTCTGCCACTGCATGAGTTTATCTGGTGTCCAGTGGGTTTGGCAGAGCTTTGTTCATTGGTCTGATATTCTGTTGTCGCATCATTCATGAATAAAGGGGGGAACAATGCCCCCCTTTGGTATTCCCAGATGTGTGACAAGGTGTCTGCTCAACATTTTGGGGCCTGGGAATTGGACTGAGCCAATGGCCCCTCCTCACAGCTCTGAATCACCTCCTTTGCCAGACGGGTTGAAAACCAGGAGTTTGTTTGGAGGAAAATGCAGTTCAGTTGTATCTGCAATCCCTGTAGTAGTGGGGGTGAGAGCAGTGTGGTCCACGGGCATGGATGTGTATTTGGGAACAGGTACATTGGAAAGGGGTCTCTTGAGAAGGGGGCATGGATCAGGGGCAGTGTGAGCCCTGTCCTGGGATGTGCATGGACCCTGCATTGAGCTGGGGTTCCTCAGTGCCACAGGAGGGGCTGAGCCATCAGTCCCTGCTGAGTTGCTTGGACTGGGAGCTGTTTAATAGTGCTCAGCATCTATATTTAGCTTCAGCGAGGGTTTTTCTGAGAGCTGCAGAGTGAGGGGAAGAGAGTGAGGATGTTTTCTCTGCTCTCTTTTGCAACCAGAATTATTGTGCTCAGCAAACACCTGTGCCTTACAGTTGTGTCACATTCATAGCGACATGTTCTGTTTATTCCTGGAAGCATCTCAAGTGCCTGAAGTGATTTAAATTTAAAAATGCTCTGCCTTCCAGGTACAGATGGTTGTCCAGTACATCACTGGTGTGCAGAGCCTTTCTTTGGAGGCACTGAGCTTCCTGCTGACTGTGCTGGCTGCCACGGTCACCCCTGTGTTTGTCCTGTCAGAGCACTGGCTCCACCTGCCCTGCGGCTGCATCATCAACTGCAGGAGGGATTCCTATGCAGTGTCCTCAGAAGACCTCAAAAGTAAGTGTGGAAGGGTTGCCTTGGTGTAACAGAGGATGCCAGACCTTCCCTGGCAACCTCCTTGGAGTCTTCCAGAGTCCTGTTTCTCTCTGGGCCTCACACCCAGAGAAACAGCTGGATGAATGGAATGGGTCAGTTGGAAGGGACCTACAGGGATCATCTGGTCTCAACTGCAGAAGTTAAGGGCTAAATATTTCTGAAGATGTGGGAATTGTTTCCCATTCTCTGGAGTGAAAGTCCTCTAACAAAGTGGATGGATTCCTGACTGCATGTTTAGGGAGAAGGAGCTCCTGAGTCCCAGAGAAAGGCCATCCCCTGTGCATGGCTTTCACCTGCTTTAAACACACCCTCCAGGTGCAGAATGGCTTGTGCTGCCACTGTTGCCCTTTTAGCCACTTCTCTGGATAGAATGACTGCAGTTCATCCAGAAGACAGTTTCCTCTTAAGAGTCTTTCTTCTCAACAGTTCATTTGCTTTATGGACAGAAAATTGCCTGTTTGTAGCAGTGGTTGGGTAATTTATTCCATGTTCAGCATGTCATTTTCATTGTGTGTGTAATCTCATTTTTCTTCTTGGTCTTGACTTAATATGATGTTTCCACCCTTCCTGCTTAGGCAAACGCAGAGGTTTTGAGTTCAGCCTGTCCTTCCAGCAAGGTTATGGAATCTACAGAATATCCCAGGAAAACCACCCCCACCACAAAAGTGATGGTAAATCTACATCCTACCACAGCCTGGTGGGCTCTGCCTGCAAGGACCTGGCGCCTGGGAGAGGCAGTGGTGATGCCCCCATGCCCAGCACCCCGTCTGAGGGGCCAGGGCCCTGCAGGGCTGAGCAGGGCACACACCAGGACCCTGCAGCCATCCCTGAGGGACCACAGTGGAGGCTGTCCCACAAGGAAAGCCACCAACCTGAACTCAGTGACTGGGAGTGGTGCAGGAGCAAATCCGAGAGGACCCCTCGGCAGGTAAAAGGGGGATTTCTTACTGCTGTCTTCTGTGCACCTGCATGATCTGTGTGTGCTAAGAATTCAGTATGAGTGATGCTTATTCATCTCAATGAATAGGACGCTTCTCTCCAAAAGACTCTGAAAGATGACATTTTCAAGAAAATTTCCAAGCATCTGGTGACTCTTTTTGTCATCCTTCTATTTTGGGGGGCGTGGGGGGAAAGCAAAATCAAACATGAATGTGCACTGTGGCACTCAGTGGACAACTGGCATTACAGTAGCTGGGAGTGGGGTAAGAGCCTGTGTGAAGTCCACAGGACAGCAGCTGTAGAATGCTTTCGCTTGGAAAGGACCTCTGGAAGTCACCTAATCCAATCTCCTGCTTCAAGCAGGGTGACTTCAAGCTTGGTCAACTTGCTCTTGACCTTTGCATGTGCATAGGTGAGATGTATTTTACATCTCATTAGGGGAATCCCTCTCCATTTGATGAATACAAGTTTATCATCTGAGTAAGAGTAGAAATGTGTCTGATATTTCCAATCTGACTGACCATGCCTTTCATAAAAAGCCAGTGTTCACTCTGTTGCAGTGTGCAGAGATGAACTAGTGCATTTGGGGGCAAAAGTAAGGGATGACTCAGCCTGGTTTTAATCTACCAGTTCTTGCTAAGGTCTCGTGTGCCATGTGCAGTCTGCTTAATCAAGTCACTATATCAATAGGTTCATAACTGTGGCTCTTCTTACAGGAGTTTCCAGATGGTGCTTAAAACAAAGAATAATAATTTCTTTCCCCATGTGCTGTGGCTGTCAGTTCAGGCTGCAGCCCCATGACTCTCTCTGCAGCAGGTGTGAGCAGCTCTCTGTGCAGCACCTGGCAGCAGCTGCCTGGGGATGCTTTCTGTGCCCTGGGGCTCTCTGTGTCCCTTTTGGACATACTCTTCACTGCTTGCATTACAAGGCATCACAATTCGTCCTCTTCTGACCTTTTCCAAGGTATAACCCAGTGTGCAGTTGCCAGGCATTAAGGCTCCTGTGGGGTAGAAGTTCAGGCTTTGGAGCTGCAGCTCTCCCTGGTTCTGACATTCAACAGGAGCTGCCAGAGCTTCACAGCTGACATTTGCTTTGCTGCTGGGAAAGGGCAGAGTGTGAAACCCCAGCCAGCTTTGCAAAAATAACTTTAATGTGTTGCTCAGGTGTGTGCTGGATGAAAGATCAATTTGGGCCACACATTAAATAAGTTGAAAACCATCCCTTTTTACTCATCCTGCCTGGAAGTCCTGAAGTGTCTAAGAAAAGTACTTTGTTCTCATCACTGCATTTCTCCTGTGCATTAAAAGAGGAGTCTGTCCCTGGCAGTGACTGCCCATGTCCTTCTGCTGACAATACAGGGGTTCTGAGAGAGTACATAAATACAGGTGTTCTTACTTGAGTGCTTCCAGCTTCCTTTTCCGTGAGAGAACCTGTAAGAACTGGCAGGAGGAGGAAGAACAGCCATTCCACAGGGATGCCCACCCTCAGCTGGGTGATGTGGTACATCCCTCCCATGCAGAATTCCCACACGGCCGGCAGGGGTGGCCTGTCCAGCTGCCCTGCCCTGCTCCCCTGCCTCGGGTGTTCCAGGGAAACCAGGCCTAGGAAGTCTCTCCCCACAGCACTATTCCTTTTCCACCCTCTGAGCCCTGGGTGACCCCTGCAGAAGGCTGCCCGTTTTCATTTGTGTTGTGAAAGCAGTATTTTGTATTCTGTTGCTTTCAGACCTTAAATAAGCAGCAGGGAAGGTATCAATGAGTTTGACTGGGCTGTTTGAAGGGCGGGGTGCCAGACAGTACATGGGATGCTTTGATTTCCTGCTGAAGCCTTGGAGGGTGGCACTTCCTTGGGGTGATAATACTCATATCACAGCTGGTTGTCTCCTCATTGTCTGTTCTGTGAGTAAGGAGTTACTCCATCAAAGTGATTTCTCTGGAATAAAAGTGGCACGAGCGAGAATGAGGCAGCAGGGTTTATTTAATACCTGAATAGAGTGGCTGTAATTGAGAGGGAGAGAGAAAATGGTACTTGTCATTTCTAACTCTCACTCAGCTGCATTTTTGAAAAATACCTTTAACATCTCATAAAGTACCCATGTATCTCCCTTCCTAAGGAGACTGAGTGTAAATATGTCATGTCTTTTTTTGCCTGTACTTAAATGCCTTCAGGCAACACAGATCTCCCAGGCTGGCAGCATGTTCCAGGCTTGCTGGTTATTTTTTTTCTCTCTCCCTCCATACCTCATCTGTGAGCTGCCTCAAGCAAACTCTTTGAAGAGACTCTATACAGAAGCTCTTTATGTGCCCTGCAAGGAGAAAGAGGGGGAGGCTGTGTAAGTGACTGCACTGAGGAGAAGTGTGTTTAACAAGGTAAATTCTCAGGATCTCCCTCACTCGAAGAAAGTTGTGGACATTCCAGTAAACATCAAGCACAGCACAGAAGCTGGGTTAGGAATGGCCTTGAAGGTTCTCCTTCTTCCCCTGTCTGGTACATCTGTACCAGCATCTCTTGATCTGCTCTGCTGTTCCCTTCAGGGCATTTCCTTTCTTCCTCCAGTTAAGCTTTTGTTTCTGCATTGATTTTCACAATTTCAACAGCAGTTTATTGTCTTTAAAATCAAACTGAGCTTGGAGCCATGTGAGCCACCATTCTGGGTATATGGCTCTGAAGAGTTTATCTCTGATTTCAGCTGTTACCAAGCATTGCCCAGCTAAGAATCCACCTGGAACAGAGTCAACTTTGCTCTCAGGAGATGGAGGATTTATCGATAATTGTGTCTGGAAAATGGAGCTGTTCATGCTTTTCTTCCCCTGCTCTGCAGTCATTTTCTCCCTGAGACAAAACATTACCAGGAAATTCCAGGAACTGTGTTCTTGTCCAGCCTGGATGATGGTCTGTGCAGGTGCTAAGCACTGGAGAACTTGGACACTGAGTTTAAGGTGCTTGGAACAGGATGAATCCAGCTGCAGTTAATATAACCTGTGAAAACTATGTAGAACGTTTGGTATTTGAAATATTAATATCAGCTTTAAAGAATATCCAGTCTTCCTCCAGTGAGATAAATTCTTCATCACTTGTAATCTGGAGTTTGAAATGGTTCTGAACATCACCTGTGAATACATCAGGAATAATCCAAAGCTGACTGCAGTCACATTCCTGGCTTTTCAGTAAGCCCCCAGCTCTGTAGGTTACTGCTGGGCTCCTGCAGACCCCAAAGAGGAGCAGAGGGAATGCCACACACCCTTGGGATGCATTTCCTGGCAGAGAGGGTCAGGCTCTGCTTTGGCAAGTGAGGAAATTAAGATTTCTTGTATACTTGGCAGCTTAATAACCTTTATTAATATTTCATGTAATTATAACTATTTCATGGTAGACCAGGCAGAAAAGGGTGGGGTTCTTTGGCTTCTGCCAGGTTGCAAGGAAAGACAAAAGAGCAGATTCTGTAAAAGTTACCTTCCCCTTTCTCTCCCCTTTCCTTCCCCTTCCCTCCCCTCTCAGAAAAGCCACAGGGTTCAACAACTTGTCTTCTATGCAGGAAAAGCCACCTACTTTCTGGATGCCATTTCTAGGATAATTTAAAAACTAAGTCAGATGACGCTTGGTGGGCCTTCTCTCACTGCTTTGGGCATCTCCAAAAGGAAACCTTTCTGCCAGGGCCATCCCCAGCTGCTGTGGGGCTAGGATAGGTCAGGAGCCTCCCCTATGGACAGTGTCCTCCCCTATGGACTGTGTCCTCCCCTGTGGACTGTATCCTCCCCTATGGACTGTATCCTCCCCTGTGGACAGTGTCCTCCCCTATGGACTGTATCCTTCCCTACAGACAATACCTTTCCCTATGGACAATACTCTCCCTGGTGAATACAGCCCAACAGGACAGGGGAGCCCAGTCCTGACCCACAGTGATGATGAGAAAGGTTTTACCTCGTGGCAACCACAGCTGCCTCCTGTCTTCTGTGAAATCTGGGAGGTGGATAATGTAATTAAATAATGAAAGGGTTTGTTTATTAATTATGCAGAGTACATCAGCTCTCCATAAGGAACAAAGACATTTGTGATTTATTTCGTTGGGATTTTTTGTCTTTGCTTGTTAAAAATGCATGTGCTGGTACATGGAGTTCTCCAGTGAAATCCCTGTCCCAGATTCCAACAGAACATCCTCTGGGTATCTTGGGCAGGGACTGCATGGGGGGATGTCCTGGGGTGGGACAGGATGGACACAAATCATCTCCACAAGGGCCAGGAGCTCGAGGGAAGCAGCATGGCCTTGGAGATCCTTCAGCATTCCCAAGGCATGAATATATATATTATTATTATCATATATATATTAGGCAGCATTGTAGACTGCCAGCTTGGGGTTTCTGTGCTGCAAAGCTGAAGAACATGGCCCTGCAGAGGCACAGCTCTGAATTAGTGCAGGGCTGCAGCTTTGGTGGCTCCTGGCAGGTTTTTTGGGCTGTTCAGTTCAAAGTTGGCCTCAACAGGAGGACAGTGATTTTTGCTTCTAGAATGTTCTGTGTGGGGAATGCCATGATTTTGTTAATTGAAACATTTGAGCATTTCCAAATTGAAACCTTTCAATGTTACTAGAAATCAAGAAATTAATTGGTAAAGGATAAATACTTCATAGAATCACAGAATGATTTGTGTTGGAAGGGACCTTACAGACCTTAAGGACAAGCTCATTCCACCCCCTGCCATGGGCAGGGACACCTTCCACTAGCCCAGGTTGCTCCAAGCCCCATCCAGGATGGCCTTGGACACCTCCAGGGATCCAGGGGCAGCCACAGCCTCTCATATGTGGATGGATGGATGGATGGATGGATGGATGGATGGATGGATGGATGGATGGACGGATAGATAGATAGATAGATAGATAGATAGATAGATAGATAGATGTGCACGTTTAATAAATAAATACTTGTATGTATCTATGTATGGGGACATACAGAAGAAAAGTGTCTGTAAGTGGGTAAAGAACCAGAACAGAGTGAATTTTAAGTCTGCTCTGTTGAAACAGGAGTGTCTGAGCCTTCATTCACCTCTCCTGGCTGAGAGTGAGTGAGGTCTCTGGAAGTCCAGGATCAGAGCAAGGTTCCCTTGGCCCTGTGGAGTTGCCATTGACACCAGACTGGTGTGGGATGGATGATGCCCTTCAGCTGTGGAGTTTCTTCTGCTGTGCTGCCACTCCTGGTGGAACTGAGTCTGGTCAAAACGAGCTCAGTGCTGGAGGTGGAGGAAAAGTTGTTCATTTTATTTGGGATTATTCTGTCTGACATGCTGCAAAACTGCTGAGACACGAAAGCTGTAAAATGACACTTTGGTTGGAAAGACAGTGTTTGTTTTATTCCACAAAGCTCTGTACCTTTGTGCCAGTGCCTGGTTCCTGCTTGCACTGTCCAGGGCCCAGAGCACCGTGTCGTGGGGCAGTTTGCAGGGACAAGAGGATTCTCTGCTTTAGAAACAGGTGAAGGTGTCTGGAATTGAGCAATGTTTCTGCTGGAACTGTTCTAGTGGAAAATGACAGAGTTCACTGCCTCCTTGGTCAGTGACTGCACAGTGACATAAAAGACTTGATGTATCTTTTCCACTTCCGACAGTAAATACTGATTTCTCTAGAGAAAACAGACTTTTGAAAAGAGCCACTAAATCATTGGGAAATACCTTATTCTCTAGACCTGGAGTGTTCATCCCAGTGTGTGAAGATTGCTCATTCCCCCTCCTGGTGCCTCAGACGTCCCCTCATCTTCCTGGTGTTCAGTCTGACAAATTAAGCAGCACATAATGTTGCACTGAAGGAATTGGACTTTATTTAACTTTTTTTTTATTTATTTATTCTGTAGATGTTGTATTGGGTCACAGTCACTTGGGACTTTGCTTTTTGTACTAAGGTGTATAACTTCTTTCTGCTCTTTCAAATTATAAATACCAGGTATCTAAAATTCTGCAAGGAAAAGGCAATAAAGTAAATTAACATACTGAGCACAATTGGCTTATTTATAATCGATTCAGATTTGAAAAACTGGCATCAGGTAACAGTCCTTGTTTGTCTTTGCAGCGCTCGGGCGGGGCCTTGGCCATCCCTCTGTGTGCATTCCAAGGGACCGTGTCACTCCAGGCACCCACCGGGAAAACCCTCTCCTTATCCACCTATGAGGTGAGCTCTGAGGGGCAGAAGATAACCCCCATGGCCAAGAAAATTGAGGTGTATCGATCCAAAAGCGTTGGGCACGAGCCCAGCCCGGAGGGGGCCCCTCACTCGTGGGCTGACACAAACGTGAAGATCCATTTGGAGGTGCTGGAGATCTGTGAGAACGAAGAGGCCCTGGACACGGTGTCGATCATCAGCAATATCAGCCAGTCCTCCACGCAGGCCAGGTCCCCCTCGCTGCGCTACTCACGCAGGGAGAACAGGTTTGTGTCCTGCGAGCTGGGGGAAAGCGCCTCCTACTCCCTGCTCATCCCGTCCCACAGCCCCGGCAGCGACATCAGCATCTCCATCCCGGACACCGTGGAGGCCCATCGGAACAGCAGCAGGCAGCCCGTGGGCAGGGGGCACCAGGAGGAGATCCAGCTGCTGAACAAGGCGTACCTGGAGCGGGAGGGCCGGGGCAGCAGCAGCTGAGGGGCTGCAGCCAGCACCCATACATGGCACTGCTCCTGGCCCAGGGTGTCTAAGGCAGGCACAATGCCGGCTGTGTGCTCCTGACACACAGATTTTAGTGGGGTACACTCGGATCAACTCAAACTGTTAACGCTCTGTCAAGGGGATAACAAATACTCAAGTGCTTTACAGCTGTGCAGAGTAGATTTCAAGTTATTTATTTATATATCTATTTATTTGAGGAACATGTGTGTCTAAAGGGAATCCTGAATAAAATTTCAAAGTGCAGCTTTGGTGTTTGTTGGCACTGGATGCTGAGTCTCTGTGAACCTGTGGAAATGAGGGAGCAGCTCCACAGCTGGAAGTTACGGTAGTTTTGACTCACTTGCAGTTCTTTTCAGCATTTAAATTGACAAAATACTAAAATATTTGAATTTATGTTTTCTTTAGAACGTGTGTTTTCTCGCAGTGTGAAGGAGATGATGGAAATGCTGCAGGTCCTTGCATGGGGATGGAAATTGCTCCAGCAGCAGAATCCCACAGATTCCAGAGATGAGCACTGCTCAGGTGTCCAGATGCACTGTCATGGGGTGCTGCTGGAGCAGACAGGATAAACCTGCTAAAATCCCCCGAGAGACTCAGCACCAGGCCCTTCTCTGTCCTGGACATCTGAAACAGCACCAGAGGTAACAACTGCAGCTGAAAGGGGCTGGGGAGGCCAACTCATCTGTGTGTGGGTGCACAAACCCCACTGTGAGGGAAAAGGAAAAACAAAGTAGAAATTTTGATCTTGAGCACCTGGTTCTTCTCCCTTGGCTCGGCCAAGGGCTGGGAGTGTTGGGCTGTCAGTCGGCTGTGGCAGAGACAAGAGAGTGGTTTCCTTTGGAAGAAGCAGTGCTTCACCTGGGCACTGAAAGGCAGTGTTGGCCCTGGGTGTGGGAGACCTGAAAGGGGAGGGCATCACATCCACAGCGAGAAAAGGCAGGGCAGTTCAGGAAGAAATGAGGTGGAGGAACCATTTAAAGCTGCACAGTGGTGTTCAGGAAAATGAAAAGAACATTGATTCACTGTTGAAGTCATACTGGTGTAAGGAATTGTACCTAATTTAAAAGGCTGAATGTCCCACTGTGGAGAACCTGAACAGGGTGTATCCTCGACACGAGTGATGAGCCCACGGACCCGGGACGAGGGCTATTAAAGATGGAAACTGTGTTTAATAAGAGACAGAGGGAGGGAACAGCCCCCGGGCCCGGCCGTGTGCGAGGGTGGCGGG
Organism: Anabacerthia variegaticeps; assembly: GCA_035583185.1. Classification (NCBI taxonomy): domain Eukaryota; kingdom Metazoa; phylum Chordata; class Aves; order Passeriformes; family Furnariidae; genus Anabacerthia; species Anabacerthia variegaticeps. Next base: position 770,033 of record JAWWEW010000012.1, on the reverse strand, counting down.
CAGTACTGGGTGCGGCTGCAGGGACGGGGTGCCCCGGCAGCCACAGCCTGCCCAGCCACCTGCTATCGCCGCCCCGCGCCCTGTCGCGATAGCTCTGCCCGCCGGCACAGGGCGCGGCGGGGATCGAACCCGAGTCCATGCGGGGTGACACCCCGGGGCTCGAACCCAGTCCATGAGGGGTCACTTACACACACACCCACCCACCCGCACAGTCACACACACACAGACACACACAGACACATTCACACTCACACACAGTCACACACTCACACACAGTCACACACACTCACATAGACACACACACAGACAGACACAGACACAGACACACACACTCCCCGCCCCACCCCCGGGACTCGAACCCGTGTCCATACTGGGTGCCACCCCGGGGCTCGAACCCGCGGCCCCCGCGCGGCCGGAAGCGCGTCGGGCGCGTTGCGGAAGGGGCGGTGCTGCGGGGCCGTGAGGGCTGTGAGGGCCGGGCCGTGAGGGCTGTGAGGGCCGGGCCGGCGCGGTCTCCTCTGTCGCCCCCCGAGCTCCCCGGGGCTCCGCGCCGCCTGCCGCGGCCATGAGCTACGAGCAGCGGCGGGGCCGGGGCCGCGGGCGCGGCGGCGATGGCGGCCCCGGCCCGGGCGGCTCCTCGGCCGGAGGGCCCGGCGGGCGCGGAGGGCGCGGGCGGCACCCGAGCCACCTGAAGGGCCGCGACATCGGGCTGTGGTACGCGCGGAAACAGGGCCAGAGGAGCCGGGACACCGACCGGCAGCAGGTGAGCGAGGGGATGTGGCTGTGATGGCCTCCCGGGCGGGCAGGGCCGCGGGGGATGAGGGGGGTGCTGTGCCG
>JAWWEW010000012.1:706991-769096 GCA_035583185.1 Anabacerthia variegaticeps | reverse complement strand
GGGGTGCTGTGCCGTGAGGGGGATGAGGGGGGTGCCGTGAGGGGGATGAGGGGGGTGCCGTGCCGTGAGGGGGATGAGGGGGGTGCTGTGCCGTGAGGGGGATGAGGGGGGTGCTGTGCGGTCAGTGTGTGCCGTGCCGTGGGTGCTGTGCCATGGTGCTGAGCACCCGCTGTGCTGTTCCGCAGAGAGCTGTGGTGCGCATGGACGAGCGCAGGGAAGAGCAAATCGCGCAGCTCCTGAATTCTGTCCAGACCAAGAACGACAAAGAGCAAGAGGCCATGTCCTGGTGGTCCGGGGATGAAGAAGGGTAAAGGCACACAGTTACTAATTCTTTTATTGGTTTTGAGCTTAACAGACTTTCCACAAACGGGCAGGAAGATGTCTCAGAAGTTACTTGGTTTCAGTGGGTGAACTGGGTTAGCAAATGCTCTCAGGTGTTTCCATTTGTCATACTGAAATGGTTGTAGCCATTGCTGTAAAACTCATTTCCATTATTGCTGACTTTGAGGCATAACCTAAAATCCTGTAACTCATCTCAGGCCTTACTATGGTACGTATATGGGATTTTGAGGCTGCTCTGGCATCTGGAATTGCTCTCCCAGAGGTGGCATTTGACTTTTCAGTTATTCTGCAGTTTTGGAACCTTTTCTCACTCTCTGTGGAGCAAAGTCTGTTCTGAACTGGTCAAGGATTTCCAGTAATAGCAGTGAACTGGGCAGGTGTGCTGAAATCAGGGGATGGGAGATTCATTTTGCTGAGAGATGCAGTTACAGGGCAGTGGGGCAAGCAGTAATTCTCTGAAAATATTCTGTGGCTTTGTTTGGTACCAAAGAACATGTTACTTTTCTAGAGACTGATGTAAACATTTTGGTGGCTCATAATTTCAGACTTTAATTGATTCAATGACGTGCACCATAATGACAGGTTGCCCAGAGCAGGAAGTGTCCAAGGACAGGTTGGATGGGGCTTGGAGCAACATGGGCTAATGGGAGGTGTCCCTGCCCATGGGAGGGGGTGGGACTGGATGGGCTTTAATGTCCCTTTCACCCCAAACCATTCCCTGATTTTCTGTTCCCATGGGCTCATGGTTTATTAACTGAGGGATGAGACGTCTCAACCCCAAGTTTGTGTTTTCCTGGAGTGGCTCTCTGCCCTCTGCACGTGGCCAGGCACAGCTTGGATAACCTCTGAAGTTTCTGTTCTCTGATTCCAGCCCTACAGAGCAGCCTGTGAAAGTGAAACCAGATGCTGAAAAAGCTCCTATAAGACAGAGACCAGCCTTGTTAAAAACATCCCTGGATCGGGATGTGGAATATCTCTTTGAAAAAAATGAGCAGGATGCTGATTTAGATGAGCAGCTTAAAGAAGACTTAAGGAAGAAGAGATCTGATCCCAAATACATTGAAATGCAGGTACTTTTCCATGTGTTAAGTAGAAAATGTTTCATTGGAATTTTTGTTTTTTAATTAAACTAACCTGAAGATGTAACTGCTTGGAGTTTATTTACTAAGAAGCTGTCACGATGTTATTATTGCTAAAAATTACTTTCAGAATTCATAAAATTCATGCTTATTCATAGGACAGTGATTAAAAATGTGAAATTATTCATTTCAGGACAATTAGAATCTAAAATTCAAAGGTGACACATTGTTTTGTTCAGTGGGTTTCTCTTTATGGGTTGTGTCCTGCAGTTAAGTGTAAAACTGAAAGCACAACAGTGGGCTCTGAAGGAATTGCATCTTAAAAACAGAATTGATGTTGTTCTAACAGCCACGTATAGAAAGTTGTCCAGTAAAGCTGCTGCCACAAACACCAGTTCTCCCTTCAATACCAGGTCCTGCTCTTGCAGCTCTATAAACCTGCTTCATCCTGTGCTGACCTGTTGGGTTTAGATCATCTTGTTAAATTTAATGAAACTGAAAACACATGGAATTAAAGTTATTTCCTGTGGGCCTGGGCTTATATATATATTGCTGAGCAGTTTGTCATTATTTCACAGTTTAGTCTGGATTGAATATATTTTTATATATAGAGAGAGGTGGAATCTGTTACATTGCTTCAGTTAAAGAGGTGGTTAAAGATACTGTTGTTTTGTTTCCCACAGAGATTCCGAGAGAAACTCCCCTCCTATGGGATGAGAGAGGTAGGTGTGTATTTAATTAGAAAGAACATGTGTTTCTGTTGCTGTGTTGTAAAATAATGGCTGTACTGCTGGCTCTCACTGCCATTAGATTCCCAGTCACAGAATGACATCAGTGACAGTATGGGCTGTTACTAATTGATGCTAATTCTTCATTTAATGCCCCCTGTGTGGAGTAGGAAGTGACTGTTCTTACAGGTTTACTTTTGCAGGTTTAGTGAGGGATTAGTGAGCTTTTTCCTAAAATTCTTCTATTTGTCAAAATGTCCTTTCTGTTAGTGTTTGTTTTCTAAAATTGTCATAATCCCCTTGGCAATCCTTGGGATTGGGAGGTAGAGGCTGGGAAACAGTTCCTGGTGGTACAAGAAATGTTCTGATACTGTGCTAAAAGCCTTCAGTTCATGCAGTCTTGGAGGCCAGCAGAGCAAACGTTCGTTTTCAGTCCCCTGAGACGTACAGGAAGCAAGTAGGAGGCGGAAAACTTAAAAGCATATTTTAGGCTCTCAGTTGGCTTCTTTTATGTTGTTTTTATATTGGATTTAAAGATTTAAAGCCCAGACTCGTGTTGGATGTGCTTTGAACCCTACACGTGGAAAGTACAAATGAGCAGGAATGACTTCAGTGAGGTTTAACCTAAACTTCTGTTGCAGTGTTGTGACAAAGACCTGAATGTTTCTTCAGCTCTTCAGAGGTTACCACGCGTTGACAGAGAATTGTCAAAATCCTCTGCAATGTGTTTTGTACAATAACACAACAAATGTTTTCCTCTGTGGCACCAGGAACTCGTGAACCTGATCAACAACAACCGTGTCACTGTGATCAGTGGGGAGACGGGCTGTGGGAAGACGACCCAGGTGACCCAGTTCATCCTGGACGACTACATCGAGCGAGGGAAGGGCTCCACGTGCAGGATCGTCTGCACTCAGCCCAGGAGGATCAGCGCCATCTCTGTAGGTGCCCTCTGACAAGCTCACTTGCTGCCTCGGGTTATTTCCTTCCCAAGGAGCCTGAGCTTTTGTGTGCTCCTTTTCAGTTGTCTGAGGTTCTGTTGTAAGAAACAACTTTGTTCCTGTGTGCTGATTTGCTATTGTGCAGGTTTTGGTTGTTGATTTGTGTACTGGCACTGCAGGCTCATTCTCTTAGTCATGGGTTATATCTGGGATTTTAATGGGTTTGGGCAGTGCAAATGTGAATTACGATAAAAACTAGTGCTCTATCAGGCCCTCTAGAGCTGTATTAATGAGCAGGAAAGAAGATGGCTTTCAAGTGCTCAGTAATTATTCTTCACAGTTCACTGTCAAGTGATGAGCAACCCTTGCCTTACCCTGAGGGAAGGCTCACCCTGCAGAAAGAGAGTGTGGTTGTGTTCCTCTAAAGTCTGTCCTGGGACGCAGACCTGCCTTGGGTTGCTGACAGGAAATCCTGTCCTCAAGGGAGGAGAAAAAGTGGTTTACAGGGCATTTCTTTGTTGTTTACATGGATCTCAGTTCCAGGTATTTCCTGCTGATGAGTATGTCAATCACAGATCAGCCTGCGGGATTTTTTAAAGTTTGCTTTATATTCTTTAGGTGGCTGAGAGGGTGGCTGCTGAGAGGGCAGAGGCCTGTGGCAGTGGCAAGAGCACAGGGTACCAGATCCGCCTGCAGAGGTGAGCCACTCCCTGGGCATGGGGTGCTCCCATGGGAAGTACCAGCTATTATTACACAAAGGAGACAGTTTGAAAAGTAGATCACTGCTCTCCTGTTGATATTTTCCCCAAAAGGAATTCCTGTGAGTAGCTGGTTCAGGGAATGAGATTTTTCAATTTTAGCAAACAGTTTGAGTGCAGTTACTGTGTTTATGCAGTGCGTGACAGTGACTAGCACCAAGCTGTGCTTTGTCTAGTAGGTCCTTTTTTCAGCTCTTCTAAAAGGTTCTGGGCTAGGTAGAAATAAAAATGGTGTCCCTAGTCCATGAATTTCAAGGAAAAAAGGAACTCCTAAAGGAGAGAATGTTCTAAGCCCTATTTCTGTGGTATGTGTTTGCTACATGTACCTATGGACTAATCCCCTAGGATCAGGTAGCAGGTGCATTGGCAGGAGTTCACAGAGCAAAAGCTCTTTCATTTGGAGTCAGCTGTAATTTAAAAACATGTCTGAAATGTTACCAGCAAATAGTGGAACTTTATTGCTGAAACAAAACTGCTGGTGAGAGAGGACAGCTCAGCCCTCCCAGCATTTTAGTTGAAGTTTACAGGTCCTCCCTCATCCTTCTCTTTCCTGCTCAGTGAGGACTGTCCCACTGCTGTGACTGAGTGCTGGACCTGGGGAGCTGCAGCAGCTGGGGGCCAGCACTGCACTGTGCAGGTGATGATAAAGGCTGTCTGGAAGTCAGGGCCTCTCTCACATCCCGGGGTCATTCCCCATGCACGAATGGATGCAGCTGTGGCCCAGTTCCTCTCTCCTCCAGCTGAGCTGTGAGTGAGCAAATCAGGGTGGGGCACCCTCATCACCTCCATGCTGGCATCTGCACTTGGATTTTAAGCTTGTCAGGTATTTTGTAAAGGACAGAAGAGAACTGAGGAATTCTAATTGTGTCTCTTTCAGTCGGTTGCCAAGGAAACAAGGTTCAATTTTATACTGTACCACGGGAATTGTCCTACAGTGGCTCCAGTCAGATAAGTAAGTGTTCCTGGTTAATAAGAAACCAAATGCAATTAGGAGATGAGTCCTGTGCTGTTTGGAACAGCCTTGGCTCTGTTCTGTCATTTTGCTAAAAACAAAGGTTTAACTTCCTTCTCCTCTATTTTAGACACTTGTCCAGCATCAGTCATGTAGTCCTCGATGAAATCCATGAAAGAAATCTTCAGTCAGATGTTTTAATGAGCATTATTAAAGATCTCCTAAATATCCGACTGGACCTGAAAGTCATACTCATGAGTGCTACTCTAAATGCAGAGAAGTTTTCCGAGTACTTTGGTAGGTGCAATGCTTCCTAGGAATGTTCCTCTACGCTAAAATGCAGTCCTCAAATTATAGAACTCATTTTTATCAAAATTGGAAATCACTTCAGTCTTACAAAGACTTGGCAGCTGATGGAGATGCTGATTCTCTGTTTTATCTCATCAGGAGCATATATTGCTTCTCGTTTTGCTCTTCAGACATGTTATAGAAGCAGAATCCACAGAGTATTTTCCTATTAAATATTTACTCATATTTACCACATTTTAGAGTTCTTGGTGTGAGTGGGCAACCAGATTGAACTGTTCAGTCTGCAGCTTTATCGTGTAACTGGAACCTGGTGAATGTGCTGCTGTGCAATATACTGCTTGCTGCCTGTGTTTTTTTACTCAACAGCTCTACTTGGGGGTCAATTTGGCATATTCCATGGGAATTTGAAAATAAATCATCAGGAAAACCATACAGACATGGCAGCTGTATTGCAGTAATAGCAAAGAATTTATTGCCTCCATTGCTTCAGTGCAGTGTTTCATTGGTGGTTTTAAACAGGAGTTATGCCTTTCTCCACAGATCACTGTCCAATGATTCACATCCCTGGGTTCACTTTCCCGGTGGTGGAATATCTGCTTGAAGATGTAATTGAGAAGTTGAGGTAAGTGGCTTTTCTGAACATCATTTCAGAGAGTGTTTTGGGGGTTGCTGGCTTAGTATGCATGTTCAAAGATTAACTTGGTATAAAAAAGAATTGCCTGTATTTTTGAACAGAAAATCTTCCAAGGGAAGTCTCATAGGTTGTACAACAATTACAGATGGCACATGGAAATGTTGGCTTGAAGGGGAGAAAAACCTTGTCTGTCTTTTGGTGTGGTGAATTTCAGGCCTCTAAAAACAGTCTTTCTTGCTTGTTGAGACCCTTTCTTTCTACATGTTCTCATGTTTTACTGGGATTGGTAGCTGTTTCTGTAGGTAAGATTGCTGTCAGAAAAGAAACTGAAGAGTCTTAGTGCAGGGTGTAGCTAAGCACAGCGTCCTGTGGTGGTTTGGCAGGCTGCTGTGCTGTCAGGGCCCTGGGCTGACAGTCTGGGGTGGTTGTGTTCCCTCCAAGGTACAGACCTGAGAGCACGGAGCGGCGGCCGCGCTACAAGAAGGGCTTCCTGCAGGGCCACGTGAGCAGGCCCGAGAAGGAGGAGAAGGAGGAGATCTACAGGGAGCGCTGGCCGGAGTACATCAGGCGGCTGAGGGACAGGTGGGGCCCAAGCTACTCCTTGGCTTGGAGTTCTCAGACACCTCCTCACTGAGAACCATGAATTGTCGCTGTATTGCACTGCTGGGCTGGGCTGATGGTGGGGGTAGTTGCTGCTGTGGAAAACGATGATGATGGAATTGCTGCAACCCGGGAGGTGCTTTAGAGGTACCTGCCTGTGCAGACTGTAAGAGCTGATTGTTCAGGTTAAATTAAAGTCATTGCCTAAGTGCAGATTGTTAGTCCCTGGCTAATCCAGGAGGAGGAGACAGATCATCAAAGTATTACAAAGGCGGTTCAGTCATGACATGGGAATCCTTAAACTTACTGTTCTGAACTGACAGTAATCGCAGTGAACTAAATCTGGAGGAGCAGGAGTTGATCAAAGAACTAAACTGATCAGAAGTGGGTTAAGGGCTGTGAGACAGACCTGACAGCAGGAAGAGGAGCACGTGGCTTTCCATGTCACAAGTCACCAGTATCTGTGCTTCCACTGCCTGCAGGTACTCGGAGAGCACTCTTGATGCCCTGGAAATGATGGATGATGACAAGGTGGACCTTGACCTGATAGCAGCTCTGATCAGACACATCGTGCTGGAGGAGGAGGTGGGACTGGTGGGGCTGAGCTGGCCAGGGGCTGTGGGAGTGGCACAGCCAGGGCTTGCTTTGGCTTATCACACACACAGAAAGGAGAGATGTGTTTTGCTTTGCTCTCCTGAGCAGTAATTGAAGAGCTTTAAATATCTAATGACTTCTTAAGCCCTGAGGTTCATGCCATGGTCATGGAAGTGTTGGGATGGAACCCATGTTCAAAGGGGAGCATTTTCATTAACAGATTGTGGGTGTTACTGGGAACTGTGTACATGAGAAGCTTGGAGAAGTTACAAATGCATTGGATATGCTCACTCATGGTCCCTTCTGAGCAAGGGGCAAAAGGAGCCTGAATTCTTTCACTGACAGCAGGGATTGTCTCGTACACAAAATGGGGGAGAGCTGAAGGTTTGGGTGCTATTTGCATTGCTGCATTTTTTTTCCTTTTGGCTAAGCTTTTAAATAAGCTTTCAAGTTAAGTGTATACCTTAGTTATTTGATGGAAAGTAATAAAATTACAAATGGAATTTAACTTTTAGTTCTTTCTGTGACTGAGTATGTGCTTGTCAAAGGAATTAGTCTCTGCAATTTGTAGTAACAGTTACATTTTGTGAAACAGCTGTAGAAAACTGAAAACAATTTTAGTGTAGGACTGAATCTCCATTCCTAGTTCTCTGGGTGGGAGAGGGCAAGAGCCATACTCAGAATTGTGTTCACTGCTGCACACCTATATTAAAATTACGAAGTAATTTAATGTTTCAGTTGATAAATCATTAACACTGTGGATAATGAGGATGCCTTTGTTTTTTGTTTTTTTCTGTGTTGGAAATTACATAGTAGTTTCTCTTTGTTTTACTTGCAGCTCAAATTCTAATGGCTGTGTTTAAAACACTGCAGGGAAAATGTTTAAAATCAAATTTTTACCTCTTCAGATAAATACATGTAGCTGGCTCTTTCACAGAAAAAGAAATGGATAAACTGTCCCAGTTGGGAGTCAGTGAGGGTTCAGATCTCACAGGTCCAACATGTGTACCAGTGTGCAGTAGCTGGCTCTTTGCACAGTGCCTAGTGTATTCTGACCTCTCTTCCTTCACTCCTCTTTTCCCTGTAGGATGGGGCAATTCTGGTGTTTCTGCCAGGCTGGGACAACATCAGCACTTTGTATGATCTCTTGATGTCACAAGTCATGTTTAAATCAGGTAAAACCAAGATTTTACATGGGAATTGTAGCAGGAGCATTAGTGGCAGACTGTTCTTGTATGGAATTGCTGCTATTGCACTGGATTAATTTTTTTCCTCATGTTTCCTCTCAAAATACTTGCAGTGTTCAGCAGTTTTTGTATTTCTGTGCTATCTTTCATCTGCTAACGACAACAGCTGATTTTCCTCTGTGTGGGAGTGACAATCTGAAAATCTGAAAAACAACCTGACATGCATCTTCTTCCTCTTGTCCTTTCCTGTAGCTGTGAGAACCCCCATCCCAAACTACACCTCATTCCCTGTGTTTCCTCTGCTTGGTTCTTGAGCAGCTTCTGTGCACTGCTTTGCTGAGCTCCCCTAAATCCTGTTTATTTGAGCAGCCTTGTTACAGGACACTGAAATATCTGTGCCTCTCTGATGCACTTTAACTTGTCCTTTTCATATCTCATCTGTCCCTCTAACCTCTCTCAGCTGGGCTCTTGCCTGTTCAGATGTTCTCTTACAGTTTGTGTTGTGTACATTCCATGGATACAGACTCTCCGTTTATTCAAAGATTGTGTCAGTATAGGTATTAAACTCTCAAATTATTAAATAACTCTCAAACTACTAAATAATTTGAGAGTTTAAAAAATAAAGAAATGGCTGCACGTAACTTTATGTATTTTATTAAACTTGTCATAGCATCATAAAAAAATCCTTTATACCTTTTTACTTTAGAATTTACCTTTATGAACTCAGAACAAGAAGCAGTAGCCCGACTTGCAGGCTATATTCTCTATTCTGCATAATTGATTTTCCTGTAAAGTTAAAGTTTCTGTGCTTACACCATGTCTTCTACTGATTTTTAACTTTCAGATAGGTTTATTATCATACCTTTGCATTCACTGATGCCTACTGTTAACCAGACTCAGGTATGCTGCTCTTTTATTGTAATATTTCACAACTGCAAAGTAACTGAATGAAGCACCTGTTTGATTTTGGCAAACATGTAAATGGGCCCTGGCTGATTACAGGTGTTTAAGAAGACCCCACCAGGAGTAAGGAAAATCGTGATTGCAACCAACATTGCAGAGACCAGGTAAATACCTGGCTGTACACACCTACAAAAGCTGTATATTTAACAAAACATATGAATGTAATAATTTAAAGTATAAACCTGTCTGATGTTTCCAAAAATACATGTTCCTATGTTTGTGCCATTCGTTTATAGCACTATATTTAGGAATGTTTATAGACTAAACAGAGTTTTCCTATAATTGTTCTAAACAGTTAAACCAATTAAATTGTTTCGAACAATTAAGCTATAGGAATGCTAAACAATTATAATAATGACTTGCCTTTGTACATGATAATCTGAGCTTCTTATCCTCTGGCACCTTCAGAACCCCCATGCAGGGGCGTCTGCCAGACCCAGGGGAATAAATCAGCCCTTTCCTGAACTCTGGTAACATATTTCCTAATGAAATTCCAAATACAGATTTTTTAATTGCTGGCTCACAATTTAGGAAGGGATAAAGAGAAGCCAAACCCCTTTCCAGTCCTAGGTCACACTTGCAAAGATGAAGAGTTGAATTTTTTCTCTTTTTTTCCCAACAGCATCACAATCGATGACGTCGTGTTTGTTATAGATGGGGGCAAAATAAAGGAAACTCACTTTGACACGCAGAACAACATCAGCACGATGGCAGCAGAGTGGGTGAGCAAAGCCAATGCCAAGCAGAGGAAGGGGCGAGCAGGAAGGTAAGAGCACTGGGGCTGGGGAGGGAAGTTTGGGGTGCTGCAGATCCTGCTGTGTTAGCAGTGTGTCCAGCAGCAGCTGCTGGCACAGCTGCCTCCTTCCTGGGCAAGGAATGGTGCCCTGGGCCTCCTAGGAAGCTGAATTCTGCAGCATTTCCCTCCTACAGAAGAATGTCCCATGTTTTATTTTAGTGTTTGTTGGCACTGTTTGCCTTCACACCTGATTTATGAGGCTGACACATTAAAGTGAAAATGGCCTAAAAATTAATTTCTGTGCTCACCATGGTTTTTTTCCTGCTGATGGGTTTGTGTTTCAGAAGGCTGAAGTGGCTTTTACAATTGGATACACTTCAGTTCTAACTCCTTTAGGTGTTGTGAAAGCTGTTTATAAACAAATACAGTCATAATGTCACAGATTCCTAGAAAAAAAAAAGACAAACCAACCAAACCCAAACCATTTGTTTGTTTAAATCACTGCAGAGTTCAACCAGGCCACTGTTACCATCTGTACAATGGGCTGCGTGCCAGCCTTCTGGATGATTATCAGTTACCAGAGATACTGAGGACGCCTTTGGAAGAGCTCTGCTTACAAATCAAGGTAAACAGGAACCTTCAAACATACTTATTATCTACTTTCCCGTTGGAATAAGAGGTAGAGAGAATAAGTTAATACAACTGTAAGCCTAAGGTTGTCAGGTGAAGTTTCTGTAACACCAGAAACGCAGTGTATTTAGCCAATAATTGCAGCAACTTTTGCAAAAGCATATTTGTACCTGGGTGCATCAAACCCAGGGAAATAGGGTTGTCTGGTATCCATAAAAGGGGAAGTCTAGACTGTGCTTTCCCCCCAAATATCATTCAGTCAGAGGACATGCAGTGAAATTGCCAGTGAGTCAGGGATGCGATGTCGTAAAAGAATTCTAGTACAAAGTAGTTTTAGAACTGACATGGGTTTCCCTTTTTGACACTCTGTACTGAATTCCTCATGCAAAGCAGGAGTGCCATGTGTATGTGAGTGAAGAATAGACCCTTCTGTTTCCAATTTCGGCATTAATACATTTTTCTTTCTTAGTTCTTAACTAAAGAAATTCTAATTCAAGCTGTGAATTACTCACACTATTTCAGTTAGTGTGCTTAGTGCTGGCTAATTTTGGGCAGCCATCCTTCTCCAGTTGCTGTAGGCTTTTGCCGTGGTTTTTCTTTCAGATCCTGAAGCTTGGTGGAATTGCCTATTTTCTGAGCAAACTAATGGACCCACCATCTCATGATGCTGTGATGTTGGCCATAAATCATCTTATGGAGCTGGTAAAGTGTTGCTTCATATGCAAGGAATAATCTGTTACTGTGTGTGTTGCCAGACAGGTCTGAGTGCACAGGCCTGGCCATTCAACCCCTTACCTGTTGTGTAGAGTCTTGATCTGTCCTCCCTGCACAGAGGGAATAGTTCCCATAATCCATGATGTTTATGGGCTGCACAGTTGTTCTGAGGGACTTTCTAAATGCCTCAGAACAGACACGTGGGCCCTGCATTTAAGTTCCCCACAGACACTGATACCCCCACCCTGCTCAGCCCTGCATCCCCCAGCCCTCCTGTCCCAGGTGCATCAGTGAGGAGTCTGAGATCATTTTTCTGTGGGCAAGTAATGTATTTGGGAGAAAGATATTGTATGGCATTGTCCCTTTGGATGCTGGAGAAGAACCATGACACGTATGTCCTGCTGACTTCATGTCCTGGTGTTATTTGCACAAATGAGTTGTAGCCATAAAATGAATTGTCTGATTTAGATCCTGGTGGGTGATACTGGGGTGCTAGCGGCTCTTCCAAGGCAATCCTCCCCATTTCACATGGTGTGCATATTCTCTCCTTTTTCCCCTGTCCTGACAGAATGCTCTGGACAGGCAGGAGGAGCTCACACCCCTGGGTGTGCATCTTGCACGGCTACCAGTGGAGCCACATATTGGGAAAATGATCCTTTTTGGAGCCCTGTTCTGCTGCCTGGACCCTGTGCTCACCATTGCAGCCAGCCTCAGCTTCAAGGACCCCTTTGTCATCCCTCTGGTAAATGGGAATTAGAATGAGGGGGACTTCTGAGATGTTACACTTTAAAAGCACTCGAATCTTACTTTCATGTTAACTACATTTTTATTAGTAAGAGATTACCATCACATACTACAAATTATGATTTTGTCTGCAGATTATTGGAAGTAGCTGTAATTTTCATACACGTTGCACACAAAGTATTGCTATATAGATGTACCTTAATTAGAAAAAGAGAACTGTCATGTCAGACTGGATATTTTATAGGTTCTAATTTTTAGGGCAAAGAGAAAGTTGCAGATGCCAGAAGAAAGGAGCTGTCGAAGAACACAAAAAGCGACCATCTGACTGTGGTGAATGCTTTCATTGTAAGCATGTTTTAATGTGGGGTTTTCCTTGTACAATTGTCATTTGGGTAATAGAGTTGATCCTAAGGAAACAGTTCATGCTCTGTAGGACTTCTTTCTTGGCTTCTACAGAAACATAAAACCAAACTGATTTGCACCCTTCTAGTGTTGAGGAATCTTGTATCCAAGCTCAGTCACCTGATTTCTGGCAGATAAGTCTATGAAAGAGGCAAAGAAAACTTACAGTTACCTTGCTCAAGTTGTTCCTTGTCCTTCTGGCCTCTAGGAGAGGCTGCAGCTGACTTTAGAAGTGTTGGAGATTGAGCTGTCTTTTGTTGGGGTGAGGAGAGGAGGAAATAGGTGGCCTGGAAAATGCAGTTTCTACCCAAAATTGTTAGTAACAACAAGTGATGCTCTGGCAAGTGTAGCTAGATTTCAGTGCTCAGTGTGGAAAGAGGAAGGTTGTGATTCAAAATGTGAAGCTGTGTTTTTCTGCTCTGTGCTGTGTACACTTGAGCAAAGGGTTCCAAGGATTTGCTTTGTCTCTTGTAGGGAAAAATGTAACTCTTGTTTGTTGACCTCCAGTTTTTGCTGCCCTCAATCTTTCAGTGAGTTTCACTTACAAATACCCTTGAACTATGGTTTTAATTTCTAGGGCTGGGAAGAGACTCGGCGTCGTGGCTTCAGGACCGAGAAAGACTATTGCTGGGAATATTTCCTGTCCTCAAATACCCTGCAGGTAACAAGGTCCTGGCAGGCTAAAACAGGGGTGTGCCCATGGGGAGGGGCATGGGCTGTGGCACAGCACCCTTCTGGGGCCATGTCTGCTGTTCCCTAGATGCTGCATAACATGAAAGGGCAGTTTGCTGAGCACCTCCTGGCAGCTGGGTTTGTCAACAGCAGAGACCCCAAGGATCCCAAATCTAACACCAACTCAGGTAACTGTGGAGGAGAACTGAGTCTTCCTGAGAGCTGAAATCTCAGCTTGCAGAACTACCTGATTGACTTGCCTGTCTCCTACAGATAATGAGAAGCTGCTCAAAGCTGTCATCTGTGCTGGCCTCTATCCCAAAGTGGCAAAGATCCGGCCCAGCTTCAGCAAAAAGAGAAAAATGTGAGGGCTTGGTTTCATGTTGGTTGTATTTGGGGTGGTTTGTGCATGAGGTAGTTTGCAAGGTGAAGCAGTGGCTCGAGTGCAGGAATGAATCTCACTTTATAGCTCAAGTCATGCCTGTGGGTTACTTCCTTTGAGAAGTGGGTAAGAACAGGGGGTTGGTGGTCCCTTAACATTTCGATGCCTGCTAGTATTGGAATGACTTCTGTGACCGTATCATACCATGGATGATGTTCCAGTATATCAGTAACAGTGCTCTGAAGGGGTCCTACCCTCATGTCTGTTGTACAGCAGCACTTCAAACACTGACCTTTCTGAATATTTGGCAAGATAGAGCATGGAAATCCTGGGCTGTTGGTCTATCACTTCTTACATTATCAGACTCTTTTTTTCCCTTTGAAGGGTGAAGGTTTGCACCAAGACAGATGGATCTGTTAACATTCATCCCAAATCAGTTAATGTGGAAGAAACAGAGTTCCACTACAACTGGCTTGTGTACCATCTGAAGATGAGGACCAGCAGTGTGAGTGAGGGCTTATGTTTGTACCCCTTTTTAGATGAGCTTGGATCAGGGTTCCAAGGGGATGTGAACAGCCTTTGTTCCAGAGCCTTCCTGTCTTGGGCTGTTTGTGACACACCATCAGACTGTGCTCTTTGTGATATTGGGGTTTTGTGCCACAAATAACTCCTGTGCTTTAGTGGTTGGGGTTTTTTTTGGAGGACTTGGGTTTTCTTAAGGTTCTGGCAATAACAGGTATACATTTTATTTGAGCTTATTTTTTTAAGTTTCAGTCCAGTTAACACTTACCAATATGGTGAAATATCTTTTCCCCCCTCATTGTTATGGAGCAGCTGGTTTGATGTCACCGCTGTGTGAAGGACTGTCTTTAGAACCATTTTTGCTCCCCATCAATGTGATTTTGTGGAACTTTTTTTGAACTGAGTTACTTCATACATCTTGGAAATTTGTGACTGACTGAGTCGTGATCTTCTGGAGTTCTGTAGAAGTCTCATTAAGAGTTACTGATGGCACTTTGGATGTTTTGAGGGTAATCAGACAATTTTGCTGTCGTGCAGATTTACCTGTATGATTGTACAGAGGTGTCTCCATACTGCCTTCTGTTCTTTGGAGGGGATATATCCATTCAGAAGGATAAGGATCAGGACACCATCGCTGTGGATGAGTGGATTGTTTTCCAGTCTCCAGAAAGAATAGCACACTTGGTGAAGGTGACTATGTTTAATACTAATGGTGTATGTGGAAGGCTCAGTGTAACGCTGGTCCTTGGGGATTTCTGGATTTGCTGTTACTGTGTGCCTGCTGATTCATCACTCAGGGAGATAATGGTTGAAATGCATTCCCAGCGAGCAGTTCAAGTACTCAAGGAAAACAAAAGAGAGCAACTTTTCCACAGCAGAAGCTGGAGGATGACTTGGTCATTCCATGACAGGAGCACTTGGATATGGAAACAGGAGGATGGGGCTTCTCAGCTAGCAGGAATAAGTTCCAGTAGAGCTGTTTAATGTTATATCCCAGAAATGATACCTGGCTTTTTTTTTTTTTTAATGTCACTTAATTTTATATTTTTGAACCAACATTTTTAATCCCGAGATAGTCAGCTAATGGATATGTGGGCTGTTAGAAGCATCACATCCAAAGCTGGGGATCTGCCACCAAGGGTAGCGCTGCTGGGGTTTGAGTGACTGCCTTTGATCCTGAAGATAGCAATGTGGGCATGAATTGGTGAGAGAACAGCGGGTGTAAAGGTCAGGAGAACAGAGGGCCGGGGGGTTGGAACTCCTCTGGTACTGTGTCTAGCTTTAATCGCCTGTCTCTTTCCTTTTTTTTTGCCTTCCTTACAACAAACACTCTCCAGAATTTAAGACAAGAACTTGATGATCTTCTCCAAGAAAAAATAGAGAACCCGCAGCCGGTGGACTGGGCTGATACCAAGTGCAGGGATACAGCCGTGCTGACAGCCATTATAGACTTGATCACCACGCAGGAGAACGAAGGCGTGAGGAACTACGCGCCGCGCTTCCAGGGCGAGCGCTACAGTTGACAGCCCTGCCCTGCCCCGACACCCACCTGGTTTATAGCATTTCCTTAGCTAGAGGGAAGCCTTTTCTAGGGTAAGCTGGCATTTTGCTCCTCCCGAAGAGCACTTGTTTCCAGATAGTTGGCAGTGTTTGTATATGCATGTGTTCCGTGTCCAGTGTAGTTTCTGAGGTGAGAGAAAGGCAGTGTTGGGTTATGTATGGTTCTTGTCCTGCTGTAGCTGCTTTTGAGGGGTTTTTACCTGTCAGGTCAGAGATATTTAAAAAACCTGCTAAAATCCTGCTTAGTAATACCTAAACTGTTCTTGCTTCCGGGAGAAACATCTCAGAAGACTTTTTTTTTGTTGTTGTTGGGGGTGATGAGTAATTAGGCTGTGTTATTCCAGCTGTGCAGCAGTCTGCTCACCAGCACTTCCACTGAAGGTAATTACAGCTTAATTAATCTAAACTTGAAAAAAATTGTTAAACTTGTACTGTGGGAGGAAACAATCTTCAGAAATATTCTCTTCTGCCTTTCATCCCATTCAATTAATCTTTATTAACTTTCTGTCCCCATGCAACATCACCACTGACAGAAATTGCAGCTCCCAGGAAGTATGGTTAGATAAAAGGCATGGTGGAACATGCTTTAAGGTTTCATTGCATTCAAAGTTTTTTATTTTAAAGTCCAAGTTACGGGTTATATTATTACATTAAAAGTTTTTTCATTAAGATGTTATTTCATCTGTTCTCAATGTTATGAATGTCATTCTGTTTTGAATGATTTCCAGCTATGGAAGAACATTTCAATAACACAGCTTGTATAGGATTTTGAGGTTTATCCTCAAGAAACAAAGCTCTTGTTTTTCCCTTTATTTGCCTGGAAATATAACTCTTCTCTCTTCTTTGGGGTTTTGGGGTTTTTTTCTGTGCTAAAATTACCTTTATCATCAAGCTCATGAGGATTTATGTGCTTTATCTGTAAGAAAACAGGAGATCAGGTGAAATTAATTTTTGTATACAGAAATAAGTCAAACTTAGTGACTGGACTGTGCTTTAATTGTGTTAACAAGGGATGGCGGGTGCCAATCTCACCGTTGGGCTCACAGCTGCAAACAATAACCTCCCAACCGACGGTGTGCCCCCAGGTGCTTTAGATTAGTGCGGGAGTGGGAGGGACACCCTGCCCTGGGGCTGAGGAGCACGAGGGCAAGGCAGGCAGGGGACAAGCAGCACGGGCGGCTGCGGGGCCGGGAGCGATCCCTGGGGCGCGGCACAGGCCCCGTGCAGGGAGAAGAGCCGGGCCCCGTGCGGGCGGAAAGGAGGACAAGCCGGTCGGAGGAGGAGGAGGAGGGAGCCGTGGTGGTGCTGGAGGTGAGTGAAGGGATCATTATGGGGGAAAAGAGGGATTGAATCACTGACAGTTGTGTGGAAATGGGAATGAGGTGTCTGTAGTGTGGAATTTGGGAGCTGGGAGGGGTGTGGGAGCACACACACACACACACACGGGGGTACTGGGAGTGGACTGAAGGGCTGGCAGATGGTACCTGCTTTACTCTCCTTGCTCCTGGCTTTTGCAGTACCTAAAGGATGGCTAAATTATTAATTAATAATGTAAAAGGCAAAACCAAATAGTAACAAAAGCAGCCCTGGTTGAACAGAAATGGCAGTTCTCTGCAGCTTCCAACTCCTGCACCATCAGGAGCAGACAGCACAGGGGCCACCCCAGAGGAAAGGCACCCTGAGGGGTCACAGGCTGGCCTGGTGGGGTCTGCCCTAAGAAAGAGACTCGTGTAAATCATGACACTGACTGCACTTTCTCACTATGCTTAAGACATGTAGCTTAACATACTTTTTTAGGCAGAAAGGTATCAGAAACCTCAGCTCTTCAGTCTGAAAATGAGTTGGTTTGAAATGTGGGGTGTGCTTTGATACCTTTCCTTTGGATTTGTGATGTAAACAGCGTTATTCCTGGTATGAAGTTTTGATAAAATCATTTGCAGATTACAGCAGATAAATCCTTTGATTTCCTCCATCTTGCTGTCAAAATTTAGGTTCATTTCCAACACCTGTATTCTGTCCACTTGTTTTGCCTCTGTGTGTTGCTTTAGGAGCAAAACATACAGGGTAAAAAAGCTTTGTGAGTGTAGTCTGTAGATCCAGAGTGTAAGGGATGTGTATGTCAGTGTGATGCTGAGCACAGGCTGAGCTTTGTGAGGGTAAGTTGACTAAAGTGGTGCTATTTTTATCCTTTTATTTTCAGTAAATTAGCTTTGCATAATGGGAACAAATGTACTCTTTGCCATGGAAGTCAAGAACACTACTGCATTACAGCATTTCTTAAAAGTGCAGCAGATAAAAATGTTCTTTGTATTATGCTAGGACTGATATAAAGAAGCAGGAAGGTCAGTATTGATGTCTGTTCCTTAGGTGGGTTGTGAGTACAGAGATGGTGAGACAGGTTGGATGGGGTGGGCACTGGATTTCTGAGCAGGTGCTGAGTGGCTCAGGAGCCCACAGACACACATGGGCACCTCCACTCACGTGGAGCTTTCATTCAGGGAACTGAGAGCATTTTATTTTTGGTCAGCTTGCTAAAAACCTGGTGAGAGAGGTCGTAGAAGGCCCTCCAGAAACGAGGGCTGGTTTTACAGTAACAAACTCCCACCTGTACTCTGTCACTGCTGGAAATGAACTAAAAAGGAGATATTGCTCTTGTTCCCCTCCTTAGGCAGGAGAGTCTGTGCATGTGCAGAGTGCACAGGGTGAGAAAGTGTTGAGTTCTTCAGATTATTCTCTTTGCAATTAGAAGTGCTCATTTTTTAGCACTGACTTGTTCTAAATGACTTTTTTTTTTTTTTGGCTAATGAAAATATTGTGCAGTTGCTATAAGGAAAAAAAACCAGCATGAAAGTGCTGAGGCTTTTGAAAACTTGTTTATACAAACTTTTATGTCTTACATTTTTAAGACCTTTAGAGCTCTGATGGAATTTAGGCACCATTTGTACAGCAATCACCATCCTCTGTCTGCCCCAAGGTGTGCACTGTAATTAATGCCACAGGCAGCTGGCCAGGGTCCTGTAGGACATGGTGGAACCCTGGGGTCAGCCCTGAAGGAGTGATTGTTGGAGGTCCCTTCCACTGAACGGACCAAAGTAGAGAAAGCAAAGGTAACTGGTGGCTGTTTTTCCATCTCCTGCCTCTTAACAGTCTCCCAGCAATCAGATGCTCTCCCAGGCCCCTGTTTTGTGCCACTGCTCCATGTCCATACAGGTAAATTGGATCTAAGTGAGACACAGGATGGTGCAGTTTATTTTTATAGAACAGGAAAATTTAAAATGCTGCTGCTCCCCCAAGAGATTTAATTTCTTTGACAGGAATGCCATTAACAACTAGCATTTAAAGAAATACCATTAAAGAAAACTCAAAGCTTTTTTTAGTAAGGATTTAAAAGCATTTTATTGATTGTTGCCCTATAAAATCATAAAAGTCTTTAATTCCTGAAGAATTGTGTCCAACAATAGGTAAAATGAGAAATGTCTTTAAAAAATATTACAGCTTTTTTTGAAAAACTAGGTATGAAAAATATATACAAGGTATTAAAAAAATCTGAATAAAATTAATGCCTGGATTTATACATTCAGTTGTGTTAAACACCTGTCTGTATACAGTAAAATTTGTTAAAACAGTAGCAATATTTTTACTATGTTAAATAAGTCTTTGTTCAATTTACAGTTTCATTACTATTTTATCAGTCCTCTTATAAATTAATTTACAAGGCTGTATAACCACTGTCAGACTGTCCAGGTAAGTACTTTTGTACAGAATTATTGCCTTCCTAGTAATACAGTTTAAATTGTTAGAGACAGACACCCAGTTCACTCACCAATGAAATCAGCATATTACAGACTATGAAAAAACTTTTACAGCCCCTTAACAGAGGATGGGGAAGGCAACAAGAAGAAAGCCTTGGTTTTACAAGTTGTCCCCTCATTTGCAGTGAGCACATATTTCCCCTGCTGAGGCAGCAGCTGCTCCTTACATGGGTGAGGGTTTGTGTCACACACACTGTCACACTCACACTGTGCACTGAACTCTTGTTTGGGTGTGTTTGTACACAGAGCAGGGGGTGTAGTGCAATGTGAGCGTGAGGCAGCACCAGCACCGCTCCTGCCAGGGCTGTTCCACTGGCACCTGGCACACTGCACCGGTGAAGCACCAGGAGCTCCCGGGGCTGAGCTCTGCTGGTGCCCAGAGCCCTGACAGCCACCACAGAGGGCACCTGGCACCTTCCTGGGACTGTGCAGCTCTTCGTTCTCCCTCTGCTGCTGCCCATGGATCCCACATGATGGTAAAGGAACATGTAATGGAGTTCAGGAGAACGCGGGAAGAACTGAGCTCCAGTCCTGAAGAGCAGAAACCCCCCCAAACCCAGAACAAAGTACTTCATGTTCCTGCAGCGCTGCATCATAGGAGCTCCTTAAACACCTGAGGAAACCAGAAACAAACGGGCCCATTTACAGCAGTTACTCTGCTAAGATGGATCAGCAGCACCTACTTTGCAGAGCATGGCACCTCTTTCCTGCTTTCAGAAATCCTTTCAGCTCTGCAGGACCAAAAGGAGACAGTCTGAGCTGCCTAACAGTGTTAGAGACCACCCCAACTGGAGGCACAGCTCTGGATTCTTCCCGGCTTCTGCCAGCTTTGCTTGTGCCAAGGCTGGGGCTGTCCCTGGGTTTGCACTGGAGAGGTAGGTCGGCCTTTATGAAGTACAGAGCTGGTTATTCTAGTTCAGGTCACACGCAGGTTCTGGCACAAGTGGGGAGTATCCCATTAGCCTGTCCCACTGCAGCTCTCGAGGACACCCCCAGCTCCATGGATGGGGTGGGTGTCTGCTGGTGAAAGCACAGCAAGATGCTCAAAAACAGATGGAGCAGGACGGAAAGGAGGCAGGGATGGAGGAGCTGAAGCTGCAACTGGAATGCGAGTCAGAGAGAGGCAGAGCTGAGCTCCAGTGCCCCAGACACTGCTTGCTGCGAGGTGCAGGCTGCCCCTGGTTGAGCCAGGCCAGCTGGGAGTGCGGGAGGGCAAACTGAAGGTGGGGACGAGCACCCAAACATCAGTGCCCTGCTGGAGTGCTTGGGGCTCGGTGCCGCATGTCCCACACGCCGCCGACAGCAGCTGGTGCAGAGCATGGTGGGGTGGGGAGGAACAAGCTACACGTTGGTTTCCAGCCCCAGCAGGCGGCCCATGCGCTCCATGTTCTTGTCCAGGGTGGCCCGGCAGGTGATCTCCTTGGCACACTCGGAGGGGAACCAGCCCCGCTGGCCGTCCCGCAGCCGCTCCCCCTCGTACCAGCCTGCGGGCAGAGCACAGCCACTGTCACCTGGCTGGGGGGCACTGAGGTCATCAGATGCATTAGACTTTATGCATTTGCCTTGGCATGGAATAAAGGAGCAGGCTAAGAGAGATTCGGCAGATTTTTATACAGGCAGGCTATGGAAGAAATACTATATAAAATGTACTAAATTTCAGGGTTTTATATTGTAGTTAAAATACAGTTTGCAATAATGACTATAATAGCAGGATATTGGATTTCATATGTAACACTGAGTGACATCAGGCTGGGATTTATCCCTCAAGTGCTGACAGTGTCCTGCCTCCCTGAGCCAGCATATGGTGGTGTCAGTGGAGTTATGGGCAAGTCCAGGTAAGAACCAACTTTGATCCTGGGGAAAACCTCAGCAAAGCGCCTGTGTCAGAGCCACGGCTGTAGCAGGCAGGGAAGCCCAGCCCATGGGCTACTCAGACTGGGGATCTTTCTCTTGGACAACCCTGGCACTCGTGGAGTGTCTGAGCTCCTTATTTTTAGATAAATTCAATTTCTTATCTGTGGACATCTCATATGACAAAACCAGACTGCCTCCACGTTCTGCAGCTGGTTATACTCTGCTCATCTGCTGCCCAGCCAGAGCCTGTCCCTTAGGAAGCTGAACCCAGTGCTCAGGTTTTTCTTGGAAGGGAACCCTTACTCACTGTAGGCCCCTGCAGAGGTTACTGCCCACAGCCAAACCCGCACTCACCATCGTTCACCTTTTGATAAACCAGAACCACATCAGCCACTTGCAGGGACAGCTCATCAGCCTGCTTGGCCGTGTATGTCCTGATGATCTCCACCTGTGCCAGAGCTGGGGAGGGAAGAGCCAGGCTCAGTTAAACCAGTGCACAGCAGTGCATGGCCTTAAAACACACCTACCATTGACTTGTAACGTTCCCCTGCAGGGTGTACTTTCCCCCGTCCCCGAGGGCAGTGCCAGCTGCCCCAGCATTGCTGTTCCCCTGGCAGAGCCCCCACACCCAGGGGTTGTCACTTACAGGTCCTGTCCGTGTGGTGCCGGTCACTGTCCTGCCCCAGCGCTGTGATCCACCGCGCTCTGTCACTCCTGCAAGGCACCAAACAAAGCCCCGTGTCCCAACTCCTGCTCCTGGGAAGGGCCAGCACTGAGACTCCCCTCACTTCTTCCAGGGTCAGCATGCCTCTCTGTGAGCAGCCTCTGGGTGTCATCCCACGTGTGCACTTTGTGCCTTAGTCACATGGCCATACAAAGTTCTGACCTAATGCTGGTCCTTTTGGCCTCAGGAGCCACACATGTTAAGTGACAAAACTGAATCAACTGTGCAGGAAATCTTTGTATCTGAAAACATTTCAGTTTTACCTGCACAAAACCCTAGTCCATAGACACTCTGACCCACCCAGCTGGGCCCTGGAGACTCCCTTCCCATCCTTCTCCCAGTACACAATAAGACTATAAAAATAGGTAATTTTTAAATACAGGAATTCTTTTCACCCTCTTCCTCTGACTGATAATCTACTATTTATACTGCAAACAGTACAGAACAAATCAATAATAAATCTGCAGAACAAAATGTCTTTTCATCCAAAGCCCAGACAACTAAAAATGTCCTGCATTTTTCCCCAATAAAATCGCATTTCCAAACAAGTCTGAATCATCTGCTGCCTCCATAATGAGTTCTTTAATAGAAAGCATTGGTGATCTTTAGTTCCTTTCAGGGTTATTCTAAACTTTGAAAGCAAACCTAAAGCTATCAATTTTTCCAGGCAGGGATATGTCTGGAGCACTCCCTTCATGTCCCTGTCCCGCCTCCAGCTTCCGCAGGACAGACAGACTCCTTCAGTGCTGGGAAATTAATGGCCCTCTGAGCCAGGCTGTGCACCACAAACAGGACCCCGGTTGTTGCTGGTTTCCAACACTCCCCATGGCCCAGGAGAGCCAGGACTGGGCTGTCCCAGCAGGGAGAGTTCTCCTCCCCTGGGCCAGCACCATCCAAACACCACCACCAACAACCACAGCTCCGTGCCAGGGACAGCTCTCAGTGTCTGCCTGTTCCCACACCTGTGCCCTGTCCTGTGGGTCCTGTTGTGCCCACAGCCCCACGGCGTGACAGCCCCACGGGGTAACACCCACCGTGACCCGACTACGAGTGTGTACTCACTGAGTCTCTGCTCCCAGCAGCATCTCCACCCTGTCCCCCGCGTGGTTGCTGAGGACCAGGAGCCTGAAGAGGTGGGAGGCAGAGCCTCTCCCGGAGTGGAGCACCCCGGCCCCGTTCTTGCCGGGAGAGGAGCCGGGGTCCTCCCCGTCGCAGGGCTGCACCACCAGCTGGTCCCGCAGCGAGTAGTCGGTGACGTTGTAACTCTCCTCACTGCAGGACAGAGCAGGGAACAAACACACCGATGTTTGTGTCTGCTTTCCATTCTGTATGTCTGGAAGCAAACGCAGTCATAAACCCACATTTAACTCCAGAGTCCAGCACGGTTCTTCCAACACCTCTCATCTCCACACTTGGGGTAGGTAGCAGCTTCTGCCAGTGTGCTTGGTGTGAAAAACAAGCTCTTATTTCAGCTCTGGGGGGTATGTTTTCACTGTTCTGCAGATTAAATACTGCAATGTTCTGGTGTTTTGCAGAACAGCTTTGTGCACAGTGGGCACAGAACATGCCCCTGATGGAACCCCTCCTGCCCTGATGGAACCAGGGAAAGGTGGGGTGGGTTGGGTTTGATTTGGGTTTTTTAAATAAGCCAGTTCAGTATTTTAGTCTGGACAACTCCTGCTTAGCCAAGGATGGAACTGGCAATCCCAGCTGGGAATGCTGCCAGTCTTACCTGGAAATCTTGCATCTGGGAAAGAGATGTGTCCATACACTTGTGTAATGAATAATAAATGCATTCCTTACTAATTATCAACTAGTCTGCACATGTGCACAGCTAATCATAAATGCATTTCTCACTAGTTAATCAACAGAGAGAAACCTTTACCAATCTGTCCTACTCCCTTCTTACCTCCATCCCACAAACCAGCTGGATCAGACAAGGCAGGGCTGCCCTCACCCTCTGCCTCCTGTGCCCGCACAGGGCCTTGTGCTGCCTTTGGTTATGGGATCCCCCTGGGCATCCCGAGGCACCACAGGATTGCAGGTAACACTCCCATGAGCACTGACCCTCTGGCAGGTAACACTGACCCTTGGCCTGCCAGCACTGACGGCTCCTGTCCAGATACTGCAGATACCAGAGAGTCAGGTTGTGTCTACATACAGAAGGGGCTACAAGGACAACTGACAGGAAAAACATTCCCAATAAACTAAAAGTTGGGCAGTGGGGAAAAGTAGATTTTTATTCCTCTCCAAACCCTTGTGTATAATGACACTTCCCAAGTTCCCATGTCCCTTCCTGGCCCCATCCCAGGGAGCAGCCCTGTGACTCGGCAGCCCTTTGCCTCACTCCTTGACAAGGCCAGTGTGACACAGCAGGGTCAGAGCCCCAGCCCTGGGCAGCCCCAACCCCGGGCAGCCCCATCAGGTACCAGCACATGGAATGGCCAGGATTGACCTAGGCAGGGGCTGGGCTTTGGGTAAGGATCAAACCCTGCAACCCCAGTGCTCAGAAAGGTCTATTTTTAGCACCAAGTGGTGTCCTAGTGCAATGTTAAGAATCTTCTGAAAGGCAGCAACTCAAGGGAAAACACAAACATTTAACCTCCACTAGCAACCAAGGTTTCTGTCCATGCTGTGGTGCCATGGAAACACGGGGGTGGGAGGACAGATCACCCAAAGCTCAAACACTGTTAACGAGCTTTGTCACTTGGGCAGTGTGAGCTCCGTGCTCAGGGTATCAGGGGCTCAGAGCAATTAGTGCTGCTCCATCACACCCCTTGGCTGGGTATCCTGGGAGAGCGACTGTGTGAGTGTGGCGGTAACACCAGAGGCTGTCACTGCCCTCCAGGACAGCTGGGACATCTCCATTCCAGCTGCTGGGAGCTGTTACAGATCCAAACCCGAGCTTGGATCAGAGCTGGTGTGTGACCAGGACAGTGACAGGGACCAATAAAGTGGGGAACAGTGGGGATGAGGGATATGTCACTGCCTCCCCAATCCAACAGACATGGCACCCGCAGCCCCCAAGAGCAGCTCTGCCCTGTCCAACCCAGTGTGACCCAGCTGTGCAAAGGGCTGCCCGGGAGGGGCGAGGGGCTCTCACAGAAACATCCAGCACAAGCTTCAGGAAACAGGGAATCTCAGACACCTTCACCCCAGCCCAACAGACAGGGGAAATCCAGGCACCTTCTTCCCCAGCTTCAGGAAAAAATCTCTGCTTAAATAATTCTCCCCCTTCATTTTGGCTTCTCCTTGCTTCAATATTACCACTTTCTTCCCAATCGTTATACCATACCCCAGTCCACAACATTTATTTCACTTACAGGTTTGCAGTCTCACAGAGGGGTTTAGCTCAACTGGCCAACCCAGATGCAAAAATAGTTCTTCAGAACATTTCTTAGCCTCAGGAATAAGGTCTATCTTTCAAGCATTACCCAATAGCAACAACAGAGGATATAAATTCAATTCAATTATTCTACACCTCCCATCAAATCGAGTGATAAAAATGTAAATGGCAACTGCTGGAAGTTGTACCACATGCACCAGGCTCAAAAACCACCCAAGCGTGGGAAGCGGGGAGGGCAATGGAAATTGCTGCTCCTTTATCCTTCCCAAACTTCTCTCTTTACTAGGGCATCAAGAATGAACTTTTTAATTGGTTTGACAGTTTGGAATTTCAATTGTGTTTGCCAAAAGTAAATCCTGTATAACAAGCAGTTACTCATCACTTGTACCCACAGGCTGATGGACAGAGACTCAAATCACTCCTGAACTCATTTCTCAGCCACCATCATGTTAAAAGTGAATGCTGTGATTCCAGGCATTGAACACAAAGGCAGTTTTATACTGGTGAAGCTCTTACCTCTTTTTCTTGGTGATGATGAGGACATCATTGAAGAGGAAGAAGTAGACCTGCTGCTTCGAGGTTCTTTTGGAAAAAAGTCCGGTGTCTTCTACATATGTGGTTAATTCACCCCTTTTCACCAACCACCGTGAAGAGGAAACCAATGGAAACGGCTGCAAGGCAAGAAAATCACACTTTAGTCCTTAAAATGTAGAGACTTTTTAAAAATCAGAGAACAGAGTACAATATGTTTGGGGAAATTGCTCGAATAAACTCAAAGCTCAGGGATCACAAAGGCACAAAGGGGTTCCCAAGGTTTAAGGGATCTCCATCACGCCTACAACACACAGGTAACAGCTGCAAATACCTGGGAATCACTCGGGCTCCTGATCACTGCTTGTCAAAAATAAAAATGAGCAGACCTGACTGGTCACACTTGGGGTGGAACAGCCTGGGAGAGCTCCTGAGGGCATTAAAATCAAGCCTGTCTTCCAAGAATGTGTTTGCAGAGTAAGCAGTGGCTCCTGAAGCCCCTGTGGACACTGGACTGTGCTCCCGGTGCCCCATGGCATGGGAAAAGCCACAAAGGATTTGAGCTGCCTGATGTGAAGACCTGGCTTTATTAATGCAAATTCTTCCCAACTGTAGGAGAAACAGAACCCACAGGAAGGCCCTTCTGTTTGTCTGGGCCATGACCATGCAGGGAGATGTGAGGCTGCGTGTCCTGGGCACACAGACTCCCTCCGAGGCTGCACCCTGACACCCCATGCAGGCAAAGGGCCACACTAATGAGCACGACTGCCTGTTTTGCCCTCAGCTGAGCACCTTCCACATGCCTTTAAAAACACCCCTGCGTGCAGTTTGGCAGCTGCCTTCTCCATTCTGCATGAGTTGGCTTCTTGTATCTGCTAATCCCTCTGCTGAGCCAACTCCAACCTGTTGGTACCTGCCCGTGGTGCTGAGCCAAACCCAGCCTGGGCTGTGACCCTGCTCTTGGGAGAACAAAACAGAAACTCCTGAAAATAAACTCCCACAACTTCTCTGATGCTAGAGATGAAAAGTTTAAGAACTTCTGAACCTTGATTAAAAACTCAGTTCTACAGATGAGCCATGTACAAAAGTGACACAAGATCTGAGTTCCTTCTCCTGTGCTCCCATGAAATTCTCCACAGTTACATCTAACAAAACAATAAACAAAAATCCCAAAACACTCTGTGAGGCTGGGCAAGAACAGAAATACTTTAACTAATTTATAATGGTTATAAAACAGAATTACAGCCCCATGATGATTGGTTTACAAGCAGAAAATACTTTAAGAAGTTCTATTTGAGGATGAACTAAAAATTCCTCTAATCTGTACTCCAAGTGAGTTCATCCCATTTTCCTAACTGACTCTATTCCAGAGGCAGCTCAGTTTTACTTTAATTTTCCCTTAATTGCCAAAGAAGCACATCACGTGCACCATCTCCTGCTACAGAAAACAGGCTCTCAGAACTGAAAAATGCCTTGAGCTGGGGCCAAAGTGGGGCTTCCTCTGCCAGCTGGCAACACCCCCGACCAGACAGGGCTGAGCCACCACAGAGCTGCATTCGGGATGCACGGAGGAAAAATCTCCCATAAAAGCACAGAAAGGCAAAGCCCACGAAGCTGCTGCTGCTGCCCTGGCACCAGCACGAGCTGCTCCTCACAGGGAGGGGATGGACAGAGCCCTGGCCTGGGGGAGGCTGAGGGACCCCCGACCCTGCAGGGACACGAACCCCAGGGGCCCTGGGGACGGGGAGCTGGGTGGAACCAGGCTCAGCCCTGGGCTGACACTGGGCCAGGCTCACCAAAGACCTGAGTCTGGTATCACCACTGTCAGGAAATGTCACTTGCCCAGGAGCATTTCATTTGTTGTTGCTGTTGCTGTAAGTAAATATTAGTATTGTTTCAAGTTGTAGTCAAAGTTTGAGAATAAAAATACTTTAGACAAGTTGAAAACCCTCTTTTTGGAGGCAGCATTTCCCCTGACCCTTTCAAGAGCCACATTTTTAAAACCATGAACCTCCACTCACCACATGTCTGATAATGAAACAATCCTCTCTCAAAAGAATCCTCATTGTGTAAGAGTCAGACATTAATGACAGAAACGGGATTTCGGCAAACATTGAATAGAAAACAATAAATGTACGTGAACAAAGATCTGGAGAGTCCAATCAACACCCCCCCACCTATGACTGAGTCTGCTGGGTTTTCCTACCACAAACACTGACTGCAGAGGATTTTTTAAATACAAACCTGAGATGTCCCACCCTTAAGGGGAAGGACAAACACCCCCAGGATCCTTCCCTGGTCTGGAAGGATTTTGCCAGGACACCTTTTCTGTCAGGTCCATGAGAACCCCTCAGCACTGAGCTCTATCTCCTAATGCCAAAATCTTCTCAGCAGCTTAGTCTTTACAGCAAAGAGTGCTCTTGTTTCAGTATATATTCAAAATCCCTCGTGCTGTAGTGTCACCTTTTACTTGAAATGAAAGCACTTGAGCAAAATTTTAATTTTTGTCCTGACACATCCTATCATTTCTTTGCAAGAATCACTGGGGGATATGACAACGCTGGGAAGAGTTCCACTGTTCACTGACCCAGTCAGATGGTCAGAAATACCCTCCTACACTCATACCTTGATTTTGAACTCCAGCTGGGAGTTAATGGTGTACATCATCTCGGTCCTTTCCATCTTGCGGGCGCCCTCGTTGCAGAGCCGGACCAGCTGGAAGGGAGACGGGCAGAGCAGGGCTCAGGGCCAGCAGCACTCACTGCTCAGCACCCAGTGCTGCTCCTCTGCCAGGGGCACCTGGGGGAGGCAGAGCCCCCGCAGACCCTCCGTGCTGGGGCACACTGGGGCTGCCTCCCGCCGTGCCCAGGGCTGGCCCCTCTCCCCAGCAGCCCCTCAGTTCCCCCAGTGTTCATTCTCCAGGGGGCCCAGGTGGGACCGAGGTGCAGCCCCAGTTCTGGCTGAGCAGGCCCACAGGGCTCTGATCCAGGAGAGTGCCCAGCTCCAAACACTGGCCCTCCCTCCTCCCAGCAGGACACACTGCCCACCCCAGCTCTGCTCACACATGGGCCCAGCAGCACCAGTGTCCCCCAGCCTGGGACCTTTTCCTGAGTAATAACCAGTAATTCTGGTGCAAAACCCACCTCCAGGGGCCCTTTCTAAATACAACAACGTAGAGTTTTTATGCCTCAATGCTCATCCCGACTGAAAACTGCACAGAAACCATCCATTGCTCCCTTCCAGTGCACAGGAATGCTCAAGGCCCAAGGTAATGTCTGGCCCCAACAGGTAAAGAAACAGCTTTTCGTTTTACTAAACAACACTCAGCAGCTCCCATGACACAGTTCCTAAAATTCTGAGATCCTGGGAAGCAAAAAAACCCATTTTTTTTCCATACCACCACATTGTTTTAAAGAGATGTCTGTTTCCAGAATACAAATATATTAAGCAGATCAGTTGGAATTTCCCAACAGTTAAACAAAAAAGGGGATAATCTGCTTGCTCAGGTTCAGAGGGAAGGACTCAAATTTATTATCCAAGTCAGTGCTGTTATAATGTACAGTCTGTGCCTGGAAACTGGACTCAGCTCCCACCAGTGATTCCTGGAAAAAGCCACAACCAGAGGAGAGCAGCTCTGAAGCACTGACAGCAGGGGAGCTGGTGCCCTTAAACACTTAAGTCTGCTCAGAAAATTCAGACTTTCTTTACTGTCAGGACACTGTTCTGCGGTTTGTGATACACACAGTCCACCCTGGGCTGTCTGCTGGAAAAACTAGCAGAAAACACAATTTGTCCAACTACACAATGAAACAGGTGAACAAAATGAGCAATAAGCATGAAAATTAATTCTCAAGCGACCAACAAACACCCAAAGCAGCCACTTCTCTGGTGGGTTTCTGAAATGACAAAGGCCTGGAGAGCAACTTGGGGAGGAAAACAGTCCAAGCAGGGAAAATTCTGCAGAGAAAAATTTCAGTGAGCACTTAAGAACGTACCTTGCTGACTTCTTTCAGAGCCTGCTTGCAGTTCTCGTACTTTGCTGAATCCTTGGGAGTTTTCTGGCAAATAGTCTGAAATAAAACATCAATTCCTTCAGAGGACCAAGCAGCACAGACTGCAACCCACAGAGAATTCAATGTCCATGAATGAACTGCCAGGTGATCAAATTAATCAGTGCCCAATTTGCAAATATATAGAACAAAATCATGACTGTGTTTCTGGCACCCACCAGAGCTGGACTCCGAGCCTGGATCACAGTCTGCACTACAGCTGGTGGTCCAGCTCCTCATCTACTTCTGGCACTTTAGCTGGAATACCACGAACCCTGGTGTGAATTCTGGCACCAGCACGCCCTGGCAGCTCCATCACTGCCCGAGTCCCCTGTCACTGCACAGGAGGGACAGCTCAGTGCCACTCACACACAGCCCCCCCTGCCCTCGGGAATGGGGTTCACCCTTTGGGTCTTTAAGCCCCTGTTCCCAAGAGCATTTCCTGCCAAAGGGCCCTCACTGATGTCCATGGCAAGCCTTGTTTCTCAGCTGCAGGACTCAATTTCAATCCTAGCACTACATATGATTTCTGTGCTGGAGCCTCCTTGGTTCCACAGTTATTTTGACCCTTTACTGTACAATTTCCCTGTTAGAATGTTCAAATCTTTAACTTGTGAATCAGGGTCAGAAGCAGGAGGGACCAATCACAGTCAGCAAACAAATGTAGCAGGACTTCAAGATCCACAGCCCAGAAGTGGTGTAAGGGAGAAAATCTGGAGAGACTGGAATGAGCCAGGAATTGCACATGAGAGAATGTTAATACTGAAAGAAGAGGTATCAAGGAAAAATACAGAAATAGCTGTTCTCACATCCATCAGTAAGGGAAGACGAGTGACTCTCTGCATGGGAAGGATGAGGAAGGAGAACATGGGCAAATTCCTGCAATCCTTGTGGGACTCAATCCGGGACAGCACCTCCTTAAATGCTGGATTTGTGGCTCTGGGGGAAAAGAGTGAGAGGATTAAATGGTGTGTTTTACCAAACAATAGTGCAAGCTGCTATAAATCCTGGTTTCATTAACAGGGAAGCGTGATTTGCAGGAGTTGGATCACCCAAGGCCAGCACTGGTATCAGACCTCAGGTGCTGCCATCCCTGCCTGACCATGGGGGCAGTCTCAGGGAAGCCTGTGTGCCACTGAACTGGTGCAGGAAGGGGACTGTGCCCCAGGACCACGGGCAGGATCGGGCAGTGCAGCCCAGCGAGCTCCCACTCCCCGTTCCCCTGGAGGGACGTGCAAGGCCAGCTGAGGCTGCCAGCACAGGCTCAGCCCCACTGCCCAGGCTCCCCCTGGCTCCCAGCACGGGGAGGTTGGGGTGCTGCCCCCGGTGCTCACAGCAGCTTCTGCAGCGTTCGCTGCTGGTACACCTCGTTGGAGCAGTACTTCACGTAGGGGTCGAAGGAGGAGGCCGCGTGTTTCTCCACGATGTCACTGATGTCATCAATGAAGATGTTGTTCTGGTGCCTTGCTGCAAGTTCTTTGAAGAACCTGCAAAAAGAGAAAAATCAATTACTTTTACCAAAAAATAGCATCTTTCTCTCACAGCGTTTCACACTTCACCTGACACAACCCGTGACTTTACAAACTAATGGCAACTGGAATGGTTTGTGACAGGGTGAAATCATCCCTCCTCTGGCAGAGCAGAGAGGGAAATCCTGACAAGACACAAATCCAGGGGATGGTGTCCCCTGGCAGCTCAGCAGCAGCCCTGGCAGAGGCACTTCCCACTTTCCCACTGCCAGAACCCAAACAGCATTGCTGAGCTGGTCAGACCAGAATTTCCAGAAATGGGGTTGGAAAAGAAATTAAACTACTTCAAACACATTAACACGTTTCCTCTTGCAATTAAAGGCAGCACAACACCAGAAGTGCTCAATGAAACCAAGGTATGTGTGACTGCTGAGCCAGGGACAAAAGCCATGGTTGGCAGAGGGGGACACGGTGCTCGTGTTCCACATCTCCAACCCACCCCTGGAACCAAACACAGATGGAGACACTGAGAATGGGCACAGAATCCAAAATCCTGAGCTGGCTCTTCCCCTGACCATGTTTGCTGTCCATGCTCTGTCCCACATGTGAGTCTCTTTGGCTTCCAGAAGCTTCCCACTCCTTTTTGCCCTCCCAACTTTCCCATAGCACAAGCTTGATTTCCATGATACTCACTAGAAACTTCTCACTGTTTGGGGGGCAAGAATTCACCCAGACCAGCTCTGCAGGTCACCACAACTCCCCCCACAACACACCAGGGCAATCCTCACACATGGGAAGCTGCTGGCAATCTCTCACCCGCCCTGCCACAGCCTTTGTACATCAGGATTCACTGCACCAGTCCTCAACTCCTGGAGTCAGTGAGCTCATTAAAAACTCTCATATAGCACAGAAGACTCTGCTATATAAGGAAATACTTGGAACACATGATCCCACATCGAGCTCAAATATTTTAAAACCTGTTTTATTTTATTTCAGTCCTTTATTCCATTTTCTCATCACTAACAGTGGCTCTTCAAATCTGCCACCTTTTTTCAACTGTGCCACTGATGTTCTCCATGGTCTGTTTTACAAACACACCTCAAACCTGTGAGAGGAGGAGAACAGGATGAACAGCAGCTGATCATCCACGTGGGAAGGAACAGGGGATAACTAAATGAAGGCATTTGCCAGGTGTGCTCAGAGGCAGCTGCTGCACTGAGTGGCTGCCAGGCTCCCACCGGGTCAGAACAATCCAGGGGGGTTGGTCCCTTTTTGGATTTTGCTTGGTTTTGTTAACTTTGGACACAGTAACTGCAGATGGATTGGCTGATGTTTACCTGTATTGGCATTTCATGGAAAACAGGGCACCACAAAGAGAGCACACACTCTACTACAGCCCCAGCTTCCCTTCTCTCCCCCTCTCAGTGGTGCTTTTGAACAGCCTTATCACCTCTGGAAGGCAGAGTCCTCCAGCACCCTCTTTCAAAGCACAAGGTATTTCAAGTTGCCACTGACTTGTGCTGTGGGTTTGGGTTTAGTGCTGGGACCAGCCCTAAGGGGCACATCCCAGATGGTCCGAGAGATCCACCACACAGGGACAAACACTGAAGGGAGGAGTTGCCTCAAGTGTCACCCGGGTCCAAGAGGGTTAAAAAAATGAAAAAGAATTAAAAGAAATACAAAAGAGCCTCCATGTCACAGAATCTGCATCTGCAATTTCTCATGAACCACTAGAGATTCCCACCACTGCTCCCCAGGAACTGCCCCTGACTGGGATTCCTTTCTCTCTGCTCAGACATGTTCACAGCTGGGAGAACCTCCCACTGCTGCCAATTTACTGTGCTCAGGAAATGAGGAAATCCTGCATTTCCTGCTGTTATGGCACCCTGACAAGGTGTTGGACCCTGCTGGGCCACAACTTCCACTCTTGGAATTTATCTGGTGCCTCATCTATGACATCATCAGACACAATCACTGTATGAATTGTAAAAATCTGGGACAGTAGAAGACTTATAAAATAAAAACAAAAAAGGTAATAGGGGGCAGAGAGGAGCAGCACCCCCAAGTCCATCCCCCCAACATGTACTATAAGGAAATAATGCAGTGAAATTTGAATCAAAGGTGGTGGGTTTTTCACATCCAATCTGCTAATTTCTAGATACAGTGAATCAAATACATCACAAACCCTTTCACTTATAATTTTAGGACATATTCTGTCAAAGCTCAGGACTGAGGGATGGAGTGATTAAATTCAATTTAACCCACTACAAATGAGCTGTGTTGTGTGATGCATTTTTTTGCTGAATACCAGAAGGATTTATTTAAAGCATCTCTTTCTGTTCATTCCAGAACTTTTCTGGCTGAAGTTACATCCAATTAAGTGAAAGTCAAACAGCATCACAGGAGACAACCTGATTTCCCTCATCTTGCCCTTATGCTATTTAAAAGAAACATCCACTCTGTGCCACTCCAGCCCCATCCCTAAAGGCTGAGGGCCAAATTCAGACATGAAGGTTTAGCTCGTTCCCAGTTTGTTTCTCTGTCCAGCACAAGCTCCAGAGCTCTGGCAGGGCTGGGTTTGCCCTGTGTGACAACAGTTTCCTCCTCTCAGTTCTGCTGGCTCCTGCTAAGGCTCTTGCCATGTCTTCAGGCAGATCAGTAACAACCTGGGAATCACTCCCAGGAACAACTTCCTGACACTTGCTAAGGCAATTTCCCCAAGCTGTTTTTCCTCCCCACTGGCACTGCTTTCCCCATGACTGATACCCACCAAGTCCTCCAGAACTCCTGCTGTTTCAGGTGTACAGTCACAGACCCACCGTGGTCCAGGAGCAGTCCACGGACCGTCCCCCATAACTCACCTTTCTAACACCTCATGTCCAATGCCAGCCCCCACCACAGTTCTGCTAAAACAGGGCCAGTGTTTCTGCTCCACATTTACTCTCCCTCCACCCCCAGATAACTGAGCAGGACTTACATTCTTAGGAATACTGGATCCTGCCATCTGCATATCCCAAAATTAGATTGCACTGGATTAAGGATTCTTGCTCAGGTTCTGGAGTTACCAGACCTGTGTCTGACACCAAGCAGGCTATGCAGCAGACTCAGAGTGCTGCCACACGGCCATCCAGGAACAGAAACAACCCACTGGAGTGGCAGCCAGCACAATGCAGCTCCCTCTCCCAGAGATAAGGGAACTGGAATAATAATTGCCAATTTCAGATAACTTCAGATAAAAGCAATAAAGATTTCTGATTAGCCTCTCCAAATGTGAATCTTCTCAGCAGGATCAGAAGCTGAACATCTGCACCACTATGGTTATTTGGGCAAGGGGATTTACAACAGCAGAAATGGAAAAAAAAAATTTCTTATTTCCAGAGAATTTTTATGCCGAATCAGAGCTTTTACCACAAAAAAAAAGGCTGGAAAGAGGGTGATTGAAGTATAGGACTGCACCCACAGCTGTTGGAAATTCATCAGTTTGTTACAGGAGTTACCACAACTTAAATAATGAAAACCAACACGTACCTACACACATAAATATAACGCCAAACCCTGCAAAGCCAACAGCCCCATAAAACACCTTTTACTGGGCAATACTCACTGAGCAGCTACAGAGTCAAACAAGGAAAGACCAGCCCTGCAGCCTATTCCATCCTTCTGCAACACACTGGACCAACTCTGGGCAATCCCATCCTGACCTGTCCCACTGGAGCTCCACTTGCCTTCCCAGCTATTTACAGTGCTCTGGCAGGAGTCCAGAGCAATGAGAAGGCCACTGCCAAGATCTCCTGTTCCAGGGAGATTCCCAAGGCAGTGGGGAGGTGCCCACAGCCCCTGGGCACTGCAGGACAACACACATCCATTCAGCCAGCAAATGCACCCCCAGAGAACACTCTGGGGCAATGGAATGTACATCTCTTTGGTAAGTTAGGAAGCCATCACAACAGAAGTCTTCATGTTAAAATACCTTCCCATGCTGGACAAAGTGATGCTTTCCCTGCCCTGAGAAGTGGCTGCTGCTGCTGCCTGGCTCCTCTGCCTGTTGCAATGATCTCACAGAGCGTTCTGTGAAGCTTCCTCACACAGGGATGAGGTTATTCCCACAGAACACTCTGGCAGAACAGCCAAACTACCCCACAGAGTGAGCTGAGTCCTTGGAGCAGGGAGAACACCTGCACAGGTAACCTGTCCCTGCTCTCCAAACCTGGGCTGGCACCTACAACCCCTCAGTCCTCGCGACCAGGTCAGTCCCAGCAAACACTGCTGCTGCTGTAATGCAATGGAACTAATCAATGGACACATCTGGGAAGAAATTGTTGCTAATATAAAAATATGAATCATACAAAAACATCAATTAAGCATTGCTTTGCCTTCAGGGGAGTGTATTAGCCAGGAAACTCTCCACCTCAGTTAGAAACAGCAGTGACTTACAGAGTGCCCAGGAAATTCTCCAGGGAAAGTGTGGAATTTGTTTTCATTTCCAATGACCAAATTCCCCTCAGCCCTCAGAGCCAGCAGGTGCTGCCCTGGGCACCACACAGGCTGTGCCAAACCACAGGCACTCCCAGGCTCATCTTCCTCACCAAGTGCCGAACACTGAACGTCCAGAGCAAAGGCAAGGCCAAAGTGCAGGTGTTTTAGGGCCTTGGCAGGTGCTTTCAGCAGGTGCAGCAGCAATGCCTGTCCTGGGGCAGCCCACGGGGCAGGACACAGCCCCCAGTGTGCTGGATTCCCCCTGTGCCACCCCAGCCCTGCAGCCCCCTTCCTGCCCATCCGCAGCAAAACACCACACAGGCCTAAAATCAGGGACAAAGCCACAGGGTTTGACACTGCAGCAAAAAAGCTGCTTTTGCTGTAAAATGGACTACTAAATGTCTGTATCCATGATGTTCCTACTGCCACAGCCACATCCATAGGAGCAGTGAGGACACAGGACAGCACATCCCACACTGGCAGGGGGCACTCCCTTGGGACAAACTCCCTTGGGACCACCCAGACCACCCTCACTGCTCCCAGAGCAATGGGCAGCAACGAATCCAGCTCATCTGTGTGCAGTGACAGCCTTCAGCTCATGAATTCGAGGTTTAAAATCTCATTTAAACACAGCACATTGACCCAGTGGTCCCTGAGAGGAGCCAGGGGGACACATGGCCATCCTCCCACTGTGACAGCATGGCTAAACCCAGACATTTCCACATTTGGGAACAACTCGGTGCCTTTTCAAAGCTGCAGGTTTTTGTGCAAGAAGGGCCATGGCAGATCCCTGGAACCAGAGTGACCTTGCTCAGACCCAGCCCAGAGAAGCTGCTGCTTCCCTCTGCTTGAGGCTGTGCCCAAGGAAAGCCGAGATGCAAGTCCCAGTAACTGCTGAACCTCCACCCACTTTACTGCCAAAGGAACACCCAGATAAACACAGTTTGTCTATTCTGTGCTTCCTGCAGCAACAGGAAATCTAAATACCAGTGAGAGATCCCTAAGCTGCTCCCAGAGCAACCCTGCAAGCCCCAAACGTGAAGCCCAGTTGCTTCAGAGGGTCTGTGTGGGCAGTTCCAGAGATTGTGACACCAAGGCTCTGCAGGAAGGGACCTACAGGATAAAGAGTTTGGGTTACAGCTGGAAGGCTTTACAAGTTTTAAGTACTTTTGTTCTACTGTCCTCAAACGCAAATATTCACATAAATAACTACACAGAGGTTGGACCACAGGAGAGCCACAGGCTGCAAGAAATCAGCTGCAAATGCTTCCCTGGGATGATTTCTTCATTTTCTTTTTTAAACAGAGAATATGCTTCCATAATACAGGAGTAGGTTTCAGTACAAACAAATGTCAGGGCAGCTGGCAGCTCCATGCCACAGCTCTGGAGCTCCCACAGCTCCTGCCCAACTCCCCCCTTCCTTTCCCCACCTGCCCCTCCATGCCAGTCACCAGCATCACTCGTGGGCCAACACCTCAGATCTGGGAGCTATCTGGCAATATTTCATCTCAAAATGAGCTACTTCTATCTGACGCCAAAACTATGTGTTGCTGGGTAACAGAAACCATCTTAAGTCACCACTGAGGGAAGATTTAGAGTTTGGGTGTTTTGGTTTTATTTTAAAAAAAGCAGCTATGCCGTTAATATTGAACCAGCCCTTGGAAGGCAATTAGAGACAGAAGGGGCAGTTCTTGGGCTGAGGGGCCTCAGACAGAGAAGGAAGTAAAAGGACCTCCAAAAATACCTAATAATAAACATAAAAGAAAAAACTGAACAGAAAGGACTGAACGGGAACTAGAGCAAGGACTGGCAGGAGAGTTTTGAAAAGCACTCCAATGACAAGAGGAGAAGTTCTGAAGGGACCTGACAGGGAGTCTCCTCCCAGGAGTCTGGGACAGTCACAGACCTGCTGTGCTGCCTCTGCACGGGACCATCAGTGACAGCACACAGCCCTGGAGTCAGGTGTTTTCCAGAAAGGGACACCAAGACAATTACTCTGGCAGGATAATTCTGGCAGCAGCATAACACACAGACACCAAGAGGACAGCATGCAGATGAAGAGCAGATAGGCAAGAAAAAGTTCCTAGAATTCCCTAGAGAGAGGCAAACCAAGTAAGACGCTAATGATCACTACTCAAGAATACTGGCTTTGTAAATTTAAAAGAGAAATGGAACCACCTTTCATCTGACAAACACTGTTAATATTGTGTCAAGCTTCAGCAACTACAAATAAAAATCAATTAAAATGCACAGCTCCAGTCACACAGTTGAGATGAGCTGAAGGCAGAGTGATCCTGACCAGATCTGCTGTTCCTGAGTATTGAAGTCATGGAGCTAATCTTGTCTCCAATAAGGAAACCAAATTATAACGAACAATCCCTGGGTCAGGAATGCAAGTCCCAACTGCACTTTGTCGTACAGCTCTGTTTACCAACACGAGGGAACAGTGCAGGGCAACCAGAGCTGTTCCAGCTGCCAGGAGAACCCTCTACACAAATAATTCCTACATGTTAAAGCCACAGAGCTCAGCAACAAGTGCTGATGCCAGAGCAACCCACGAGGAAACAATCAAAGGAAACAGCAGGATAAATGCACTGCCCCAAGTCACCAGCATGATGCAAATCCATGAATGTGTTCTGTGGGCTCCTAAAATATAAACGGGAAAAAAATATTTTGGACTCTCAGACTCTGGTCACAATATTTAGGTTCTTGTTTTCCCTTTTCTTATTATATGCAGGATTTGGGGTGGTTTTTTTATGATCTGTCAAAGAAACTGAGCAACAAAACTCTGCTTTCTCTAAAAGTAATGTTTTTATGCCTGTTAACTGATTCAACACACACACATAAATGAGCACTAGGACTGCATTTTCCTATGCAAAAAGATGAAGCTCCATCATTGAAAGTACACGGGAAAGAGATGAAGCATTAATCTAATTTACCAAAAAAGTGCTGTGAGGAAGCTTGCCCGGTTCCTAACATTTAAAATTAACATTTAAAATTATTAGGATACGCAGACAAGTTGTAAACCTCCCTGGCAAACACACAGGGGCTTCTCTAAAGAAATGAAGACAGAGTTTAAAAACACTTAGAACCTGTCAAGACATTTTTGTTAGTGTCTCTTTCTGCCAACACAGAGCTGATATCACAGAAGTATTTTCCCTTTTGCTGGCCTGATGGCAGAGAGGCACAAAAAAGCTTTCCCTTCTCTTATAAACTTGGTGATTTAACCTGCCAGACCAACTGTTCCTCAAGATATTTCCCTGATTTCCCTGTGACTGTTCTTTCCCCAGAGGGGCTCCTGGGGAGCTGTGACCTCTCCTGCCCCATATCCCGACCCTGCCCTGATTTCTCAGAGTGCTCAGCCCATCCTTCATGGAGCTGTCCCATGCCATCCCCACATCCCAGTCCAGCAGCTGCCCTGGATCCGTGTGAGTTTGGTTCCAGCACTTCTGAGCTCCGTATCTCACACACAGGCAAACACACCAGAAGAGGTTTAAGCTCTGTGAAGCCACCTTCCCAGAGGTTTGCCCAAACACACAGTGAGCGCTGCCCAAATTATTCAGCTCCACTCTCTTTGTTAGAGACATTCCAGTGAGTTCCCAAGAGCAGGGAGGACTCTGCTGTCTGCATTCTGCTTCCAACAAAGGCAGCTTTGTTCCCCCAGGAATGGCCCTGTCATGCACCAGAGGCCTGTCCTGGTGTTTCCGGAGTGTCTCCATTAAACATGTTCCAAGTCAAAGTTCCCTGATAGAAGCTTTAAGCTAAAGGCTTTTTATAAAATGTTTTCATCAGCTCACCTAACTTTTGTCTGAGCAACCAAAACCACTGGTCACTACACACATACTCATATTCTACATTTTTAAGTAAAGGCTGCTTGAAATACAGCAGAATGGGACAGATGCTCAGTTTTGTAACAAAAGGATAGATTTTGTTACCTGGAAAGACCTTGAAAATGGAAAGAGACAGTTTAGAGATACCAAGGAAGAGGTTTCTGGTTTAAAGTCACTTCCATTGCTTACACAAACGATGTTGGGCAAAGCCAGCACAAAGTTTTGTTACAGTTTAACAGCATTGCATAATTCAACAAAGAAAATATGTTTTCATTTAAATGTAAAATGGAGTTATGACTTCTGTTTTTACTCCAAGTTATAAAAAACACAAGTTCTTAAACCATCAGACTTTACAGACAAGAAAGAATAAGGTTATAATTTTAGGCTACTGTGGTATTTTTTCATTCTTTTTTTTTCCCCCTCCTCCTCCCACTTCCTTTGAAGACCATTAATCAAAAGGGTTTTAAGAGTTACCCTAAAAATATTGCTCTCCCCACCCCCACCATACTTCACTTTTACAACACACAATTCATGTAAGGAGAAGCCTTTAAAAAGTACTTTTCCTTGACGATACAGACTTTGCTAATGTGCACTCCCTGACACCACTGCTGTGGAACAACCCATTCCTGAGGTGGCAGAGGGTTCACACAACATCCAACTTCTGGCAAACGACCTCGACTACAAGAGAGAGAGAAAAGGGAACAGGGCAAAAGGCAGGTGCCCCAGTCAAATCCAAATCCTGTTCCACAGCTCCTAAACTGGGTTTGCACGTGGCACAACACACCAGCCTCTCCCCCAGGTACGGTCAAGAAACAAGATCTTGATACTGCATAAACTTCAGAAGACAAAGTCCAACTGCTGCTCAGCAGATGTCAAATTCCACAGACTTTGTGGGGCTTCAGAGAAAAATGCCAAGAAAACACTTTACCATGGCTGGGAACATGAAACTTCCCAAGTTCCACAAAGGTACAGGAGAGTTTAAAGCTAAAGAATTCAGATTTCAGCATCACAATTTCTACAAGAAGGACAATTTCTACAAAGGAGACAAAAGAAGAGGGCACAAAGACAAAAACACTTGGATTCCTTATTCAGCCCTGAGCCCCCTTTGTCACAGAGCACAGCAAACATTGACTGAGGAAACCCTGGCAAGAGCCAGCTCTTAAGGGCAAGTATGAAACTCCTGGTCAATTTAATAAGGCAGCCTAAGCTTAGCTTGACAGACTGTAAAGACCAGGCCTGAATGCCTGAGGTATGAGCATTTAGCTCAGGAACTGTTTAGGTTTGAAGGGTGCAGATTTCTGCTGCAGTACCCTCTGGGCTTTCCTTCCCTGCCTGTTTTCAGGGGCACCAATACCAGACCACCCCCGTTAAAGGTGAGCGCAGGGTGCCAAGGTGAGGCTCTCACCCTCCCACCCATGTCCACTCCTACTGGTGCTGTCCACCTCCAAACCAGTCTGAGTTTTGGAAGAAATGGTCACCACTAAAATGGTTACTTCAGCTTCCAGTCAGAAACTTGCTTTTATGCTCTGTTAAATGCAGAAACGCTGCACTTACTTTTTGCTGGCTTCGTAAACATCTGTGATGTTGGAGAAGAGGTGGTGGCTCTCTGTTTTGGTCATTGTGAGGCTCAGTTCCCTGGAATTTTTAAACATCCGGAGCAGAATCTCCAAGCTCAGCAAGTAAGAATGCTCAGAAGAGATCACTTCAAATATTGCCTGCAAAGTGGAGGGGGGGAGAAAAAGACTTACTATTGACCGGGCTTTTGTTAAAAAGAAGAAATGTTGAGGAGGGGTGCAGAGCAAAGTTTTTGAATGTAAACTATAGATTATGACATAAATATTCACTTCTATGATAGTTGCATCATTTACTTAAAAATAAGTGATTTAATACTAGAAAAAAAGGTTTTTAAGAAGACTACATTCAATTTTCAATGCAACTGCAAACAGTGAGTTTGAAGACAACTCAAGAGCAAGAGTCAAGAGTGTGACCACTGCCCATTCACACTCCCAAGAGGTGGGTTTGGCGTGTTTGGTGTTTGTCTCTTGGGTTTTTGCTCTGGTTTTTAAACAGGCGCATTCCTGTGGTTCTGTCTGGACCAGGTCCTGTTTGCCTCTGCTCCTTCCAAGCAGAAGCTGCTGAGTTCCCGCCTTGTGACCACTCCTGGGTCACAGCCCAGGCTCCTGGCAGGGAGGGCCCTGTGCCAGCAGGGACACCCTGCTCGCCCTCCAGCACCAGGCAGGGAGGGCTGAGCTCCCTGGGCAGGGAGGGACAGGGGCTGGCAGTCCCTGTCCCTTGGGCAGTCAGTGACCAGGTATGGGATGGGCACAGCTCCAGGATGTCCCTGCCCTCCCCTCACCCTGCACTCCCAGAGAAGCCACTGGCCCTTCCACCAGCTGGCACACAAAGCAAACTGGTAATGGACTCTCTTGGACTTTGAAATCCACATGCTTTTTCCATCAGAAGTTTTCACCTCTGATGTAAAAACCTACTCAGCCATTTTTCCCCTCTAGGCTTTATCTGCAGGTCTCTTGTATGTGGATACATGGGAAAATAAATGTCCTGAACCTCTTTGCCACGAGTTCCACCTTGTCCCAGTTGTCATCAGTGCCACCTTCCAGGCATTACCAACCCAGGCTAACACCAGCAGCAGAGGTCTCTCACTTCATAGTTCTCTAAAGTTATACAGGTAATAGAACTTTACACTTCTTAATATAACTAATGTTAATAGTTGCACCTAGTATTTCATTGGTTATTTGCAACTAACTCTTGTAAGTGTTCTCAAACCAAAGGAGACATATCCAAACACAACAGCACAGGTATGAGGTTGGACACACAAGGCTGAGGTCCCTTGTGGGCTTCTTCCCAGTTTGGTAACAATAAATTAAATAAATGGGACAAAGAAAGACACTTTGCTTCCAATGTGTAAGGAAGGGAGAGAGTATCCTCTCACCATGACCCAAACACATATTAGAGAATAAAAACTAAAGGACTAAGAACCAATCTTGAGTGACACACAGTAGCCCCAGCACAGCCAGGGGCTGGGTGGCAGCTCCAGATGTTGCTGAGTTCCTAAATGGCACCTGCAGCCAGACTGTGGTTCATTTCCACAGCAGAACATTGAACCCCGATGGACAGTAACACTCAAGAGGCCAGGGACACCCTACACTTTGTACACACACACGGGGACCTTCAGCTTCCAAGAAAAGATCTGTTGAAAATAATTTTAGTTCAAATCAGCCTATGATGTGTTTTCTTTAGCCAAAAGATGCACAGATCCATCTCACTAATGGGTTCTGAAAGATGGGATGTGTATGAACACAGAACATGGACACTGATCAAGGAAGAAAACAAGTATCTTTTTCTGCAGTGACAATGTACTGTAGTATAATTATAAAATAATCTAATAGGCACTAAAAAGCAGTTTAAAGACTAGATAAAGAATAATTGATAAAAGGCAATTTAAACACAGCAAAAGCACTACTTGGTAACGCAACTACAGCTTAAGAATATTTATTTAGGCTCCTTCTGAAAGAACAGGCCTCTAATATTCAAATAAAAAACCCTCAGGCTTGAAAACACTTTTGGTAACATTAAAGACTTTACAATGAAAAGGCATCCAAAGAACTTGTTCTCTTTGAA
The DNA here is from genome assembly GCA_035583185.1 of Anabacerthia variegaticeps. NCBI lineage: Eukaryota > Metazoa > Chordata > Aves > Passeriformes > Furnariidae > Anabacerthia > Anabacerthia variegaticeps. The sequence goes on along the minus strand of JAWWEW010000012.1, from coordinate 725,917 downwards.
AGGATGCACATATGACTGGGCTGTAAGTATGGCTCCAGGAAACATAGACTAAAGGCTCCTAAAGGGTATGACTGAAATCAATGCCTTGTGTCTGAAAAGCTTCCCAGCAGGGGGACGCTGAGGTATGTCCTGGAGTGAAATGAAGATACTGGGACAAATTACCATGGCAGGTACCAATGCTAGAGTGTTTCTACTAAAGAAACCTTGTTTTTTCCCCCATTGAAGGACATACCTCAGGAACTGCAGGTATACACTTGGCTAGGCCAGGCTATGCTTTCAACACCTCTCATTCCCTGTGAAATAGCCCCTGTAGGTGAGGAAGGAGGGTAAAGCAGATGAAGTGGACACAAGAAGCAAAGAAGAAGAGGAAAGTGGATCAAGAGGACAAAAGGAGCACAGGGAAGGAGATAGAGAACAGGTGAGGACAGCAGTGACAGTGCTGCCAGCACAGAGACACCTGCTCTGTGTCAGGGGAGAGGAGCAGCAGGTTACAGCAGGGACACAGTGCTCACATGTTCAACAGCATTACTTACAACTCAGGGGCTTTGTAAAAGCTGCTCTTTGTTCCTCACTGCCTTTAAAAATTCATGTGCCACCTCCTCTCTCTGTGATCCCAGGGTTAATGCCACACTTTCCCTGGCACAGCAGCGACTGTGCTGCTGCCAGACAGGACCTGCTGCAGGGACAGGGCCCAGGAAGCCCCTGGCAGGGACAGGGGCACCTCAGCAACAGACAGGGTTTGTGTGTTTATTCTCCCTGGGGACAGAGGACACTTCACTCCAGGGCAGGAAGCCAAGCAATTCCTCCTCAACAGACAGAGTATTGAACCAGGCGTGCAGTGCAGCCCCAAGCAACAGCCCCAAAGCACAGGTTACTGACATACCTCCTGTCTCTTCCTTTCCTCCTGGCTGATAGCTTCTGACAGTCCATTCTTCTTTACCTGAAAAAGAAAGAAATTGGTATTTCTAAAACCTTTTCTGGAAAAATGTGATTAAAAAAATAATACAGGGCTATCAAAACATTGCAGCTAAATAATCTGTCCACTCCAGGGACAGCAAGGAACCAGCAGAAATCAAAATAGTTACGTCAATAATGTCTGTATGTGACTCATCGAAAGAATTGTGTAATTTCATTAAAAACTGTCCCAAGACACAAACACAGGAGTACTGCCACAAAAGCAGGTACAGGGGAATCATGGTCACCCTGCATGACCTTACACACACAGCACAGCAGAGACTCACAGGTAAGGTCTTATGAAAATAACATCAACATTCCCATGCTGCAGCAATTCTCCTTGGAACACAAGTCACAGCACCACAAACAGACACTTCTGGATACCGAGCAAAAACTAATTAGATGCCTTTCTATTAAACTATTAAAGTGCCTTTCAATCAATCAATCAATCAGCCACCTGAAAGCTTTAGAGCACTCCTGAGGAGACGCAATGGCACTGGGAGGTACAACCACACCTTCCTGGATGCAGTGGAAGCCTTCTCTAAAAGTGCACTGCCCCAGGAGATACCTGTGCACACATCCCCCAGGTGTCAGTGCTCCCTGTTAACACACACACTGCAGTGCCCAGGGAGGCCCATGTGGCACCACTGACTTCATGTTCCACACTGCAGCTGTGCTCCTGCTCTGGCACACATGGGTGTGTACATACAAAGTACACAGGGACTCATCACATAAGCAAATGACCCAACCTTGTACTCCCAATCAACAGCAATGCTTCCAGAGAGACAGAGGCCCAGATATGGAGACTATTTTTGGCATTCCTGGGAAAGAAAATTCAATTCCTAATTTTGAGATGTCCAAAATGTTTTAAATAGCCCAAAACCCCCACATTTGTGATGCTATGGAAACAAAAACTTAAGGCATGAACATGACCAGAAGGAATGGAAGAAGCCCAAGACCACAGCTACTAATGCTGTGTGACATCACACTGGACTGGCTTTCCCCCAGCAACTCAGTTATGTCTGATTCAACCATGGAGATGAGGAGGAAAGGATGAAAGGACGACAGATGAACCCTGGTTAGGAACAAGAAGTTCCCTCAAAATAAGGAGGTGGTGAAGGGAGGGAACCTCACCAGAAATATTTCTTTGAGAAATATGAGTGGCTGCACCATAAAGCAAATCGAACACAAGCCCTTTGATACTGGGAGAGAACTGAGAACTACTGCAGAGACAAGCCCTGAAGATCCCTGGCAGTCAAACCAGGCAGTTTTGGTACCACAGAGAAGAGGCAGCCATGGACAAGGACAACTCACAGCAGTTTTTTTCATCAATAAGAAAACAATCACAACCAAGATCAATTTCAGTTTCACATGTGTGGGTACGCTTCAGGAAGGCAGAAACATCCTCAAACAGGACCTGGTCAGAGAAACCTCCTGCAGACAGAGAGGATCCCTCTGCCATCTCCCCTGGGTTTCCCAGCACAGGCACTGCTCACAAACACCACAAACATTATTCTCTTTCCTCCCTAACATACACTAAAAGCCAGGCCTGACATTTTCCAGCTGACTTCCTGCTACAACTCCAGCCTCACTTTTTCACATTTTAATAGCCATCCACACATGTAATTTTTCCAGAGTTATAACCACGGTCACTGTGAGACTCAGATTCCCAGACTTTGTTTTCTCCATGCACCACCTTTTCCCTCATCCTCCCCACTTCCAACCTTGCAAAGCAAGAACAGACAGTGCACGGAGTGCTGTGCTCAGAACAGTAAAGAACAAGTCGGTTTCTAGAGCTGAAGAATAACATAGGACAGTTCCCTTCCTGAGATGGTCTTTATGCTATTTTTGTCTCACAACAAATTAGTATTTGAAATTATCATTATTATTACTGAATAGCATTCCTTCCAAAATACTTCAGCTGGTGAACATTTAATGGCTAGTTTGCCTAGGAGGCATTAAAAATAATTTGACTTCATTATACACAACCCTTTTTGCAACACTAAGCAAATGAACCATATTTAAAGTATTTGATTTGCTGCAAAAAATTTAGAGCAAATCTTTTCAAACCCACACTGTCTTGCCTTCTTTATAATTATCGAATCGGGGAACTCATATTTCAATACCTTACACTGCAAAACATCATCAGCATCTGTAAGACAGCTCTGCTAATCAGACCATCAAACCAACCTTGATCACTCATTTATTGGAATATGCACAGGACACACACAGCCACCAGCCCCAATTCTCCAGGTGATCATGCCCTGGCATAATCTCTCTAATGCCACAGAGGTGAGGATCAACAACATTCTACAAGTTACATAAACTAAACCAAAAAACGACCCCAAAGCCTTCATTTTAGGGATATCCCTCCAGAAGCCACAGAAATGATCAAAGGACAAAAATAACCCCAGAAACACACAATTTTTACAGTTTCTTTAGTCTCAAAATCACATAAACAACAAAAACCTGTAAAAATATCAAGTGTTATCAGTAATGTGTCAGCTTATTAGCAGGGAAGGCAGCAAGATTGCAGTACTGTTTGAACCAGCTGAACATACTTTGTTTAACAATCTTATTAAGCCAAAGCTCCTGCAGATGTGTCCCAGCCTGTGCTGGGACAGAGAGCACCACCAGTGCAACACTCTGCTTTTCAAGATGGTTTCCATTAAATATCTGCACCCAAGTCAACCTAAGAGCCAGCACTGAGTGATTTAGAATAGTTCAGCAGCAGCTTGTTTGTAACTAACTTTCCTGCAAGTCTAATTCGCCCTCTTAGTGAACTCATACAAACCTTTTTTTTTCTTTAAACACACCAGTAAAATTATGTCTTTGCCAAATATAGGCCCCTAAAATGAACTTTCTCAGTGTATTGCTTTTTCTGTGAAACAAAGGCCAGTAACTGATTGGGACTCCCATGTAGTTCTTATGAAATGAAAAATAAGATGACAAACTTCAGCCAAAACCTCCAGGAGCGAGTAAGAAGACTTTGCTCCAGTACACTCTGAGATGCTGTCTCTGGCCACACACAGGTCCCACTCACCACAGAGAGCTGACTCCATGTCGACCGCAGGGGCTTGTAGTGGAAAACAACCTTGTCATCTGATTTCTGCTCTTGGGGCTCAGGCTCGTCATCAGAATCGATGTCCAGAGCTTTTTCTTTATAGTTCTGATATAACACAGCATTTTCTGTAAAACAACAACAGCATGTCAGTTATTGCTAGAAAGTTGGTTTAGCTGCTCTCTTAAGAATTATAAGTAATATTTAAACAATGAAAGAAAGCAAAGTGTCACTGTGGCCTCACCACTCCCCGAGACAAAGATAGCATCTGATTTGGGCTGGACAATGGTGCAGTACAGTGACAATGGGTCACTGTACCGCTCCCAAAGATCCTCACGGACCGAATTAAAGAACAGATGTGGCCTTTGTCAAGAAAAACACAGAAGACAATTTTTCCTTCCTTGGTTTGCTGTATCCTATTTCATAATTAGCCAGCAATTAGAAAACAGGACCGAGTGCCAGTGGATCAGTCACTGATCTGGAGGTCTCACTATTTTCATCTTCAGGACCATCACAAGGCCACTGCCCATGATCACCTTCCTTCTGTCAGCTTTAAATACTGCCTTCACATTTCACTAAGAGAAGGAAATGACCCTAGTTTCAGAATTAAGGTCAGAACTATTCCAAGTAGAAAATTCAAAGCTTTCCTGAGTAAGCACGAGGCCTATGAATCTTAAAACAAAATACACTCATCATATATTTGAGTTCTGCCATCATTAATCTGGTATTATCAGTGGCAAAGAACCACAGGTGTGGAGCACACCCTCTCCATTTCCCACATTTCCCAACCTCCCTGGCCACACACCCTTTGCAACAGCAGACAGAGGACAGAGGGATTCAGCACCACAATAACCCACAGACGGATTAAGCCGTTAAGCAAGCGGGCTCTGAAAGGTACTTTTAGATGGGCCAGGCTTTGGATAACATCCAATCTTCCCCTAAAAGAGAAAGGGGAAAAGCAGAAAGTCTGGCTGCTCCACACACAGCCCCAGCTCCTGTGGTCCCACACCTGGCTGGGTGATCTGTCCCACCTGTTCAGACCCTACAGCCCTGCCTGAGAGTTAGACAAGGTCTGACCTCGGTATAGTTTGCACAAGAGAGGAAATTGTGTAGAGCAACTGAATTCTAAGAGTCACTGCAGAGACAGTTATTAGCTGGAACCAATCCAAGACAGAAGGGAACTACTGGAAGAGAATCCAGAAAACGTCATCAGGAGATAGTGGAGAAGAGATGAAAATAAGAGAAGGAAAGGGGATGATGCAAACAGAACAAAGTGAAAGTTTTGAAAATTGACACAAGAGGAAGGTAACACGGCAGCTGAGATGACCTCAAGGAGGCATTAAGCAAAGAAGAGCCAAGTGAGTAGCAGTTATTACAATAAAACTTCTATGGACTCATAGCCAGGAAAGATTTTTTTTCTTGTTGAAATATTGGGAGAAGCAACAAACTTGGCAAAGCTCAGAATTAATAAGTAACACAAAAATGCTGATACATGGTGCTTTTCTGCACTTAAACTCGAAGCCAAGGTAGCACAAAAGGAAAATGATGACAGAGTCAAAGGATTCACCCCAGCACTTGGCTTATGAGCAGCAGAGAAACAGCTGTGTGACCCAGCAGCTCAGAGAGTACGGACTCAGGTGTGTGCTGCAGGGATGACCCCAGAGCTGTAAGTGATCCACAATATCCTGCACCTGGGAAGAGTCCCCTGGAACTGCAGGAAGGCAGTCCCACTGCAGGAGCCACCCCCCCACAGAACTGTCAGGGCTGAGTCAGACACATCCAAGAGCTCATCTTTTGGGAGGGACAGGAGGTTAGGTGGAAAACAAGACCCTGACAAAACGCCGCATTTTTAGCCTGCTGTCTTTAAAATATCCCTGAAGTGGATGTCTAGTGCCAAAATTACAGTTCCATATTTCAGTCAGGTTATTGAAAAGCAGGGTACTTAGTCTTTGACTTTGTTTGAAGGAAACATGAAAACTGATCCTGAAGTTCATTTCCCTCAGGACTGAGTTATTAGCAAGTCTGTACAGAGCAGGGCTTACCTTCCCCATCGAATGTCCCTTGTCCTTTCAGCATCTTCTGGTAGTTTTAACAGAAAAGAGATAGATCTGTGTTAGAAAGAGAATGCAAAATAACCACAGCAACAAAAACTTGTTTTGTTGAACACTTAGGCATGTAATCAACAGGTCCTAACCAATAAACTTTGGATGCTAGACAAAAATTCAACAAAAACAACTGTTGCACCACAGAAAGTGAAAAGCTACGCCAGTTTCCTTTTTCTCATGCATTGTTTATACGCATTTTCTCCACATGCTTCATTTTCCCTGTGTTTCAAAAGCACAACACAGTGGCTTGAGAGGGGTTCAGTGAACTCCCAGCTCATCCCACTGTCTCAGGGCTTTCCTGGGAGGCCACAAGGCCCAGGACGGAGCGGCTGCCCCTCCACACTCTGCAAACAACACCCACTCCAAGTACTTGGTAGATGAACCTTCTGAGAGCAAAGCAAACCTCTGAAATAAAACAGCTGTTCTGGTGCAACAAGTCCTATGGGCTAAGAGCCTATTTAGTAAAGCACTCCTAGCAGAGAGCTCTGTGTGTCAGGAAAGGACAATGTCACATCCTCCTATTCTAAACATAACTTACCGCTCAAGTCTGCTACCAAGCGAAACCACCCTCTACTCTGCAGCTGCTCACAATTTGATCAATTTCTATTTCATCACTTACAGCATTTTCACAAAAGCTTCCATTACTGTGATTTGAGTTTGGCTGAAAAGTGTCATGAAGCTGATAACTATTTTAATAGCTACAGCATCGGCCCTCGGCCTGGTGTACTTTATTACACAATTCCAAACCCTCCACAGATATCTATGAATATATTTCATAAAGTAACAAATTATATTTAAAAATAAGGAAATGCAGTATTATGCTTTATGTTCGAGAGTATTTTCAGTAAGTCTTTATAACTTGTTTTAATGCATTAACATGCAATTCAGATCTCTACTACTCCCAAGGGGTACAACCAAGATTTAAAAACAGGCATTCTACTTTTACTTGTAAGCACTAAGACAACTGAAGTGTTCCCTATCGATTCAAAAACCACACAGTGATTTGTAACAGCAATTTAAAAGTGATGCCTGAGATAGAGCGCGGGAGGAAGTTTATTTTTCTGTGTCTGCTCTAGCAGGCAGAGTTTATTAAGACAATGTCTCTTTTTTTCCTGTTTGCTGCTCTCTGGGGGGTGTTTTAAGCTGTGTAGTTTGAGCAGCGCTCGGTGTGCTGGGGACCCCAGCAGGGACCCCGAGCAGGAGGGGGTGGCAGGAGCACAGCCCCAGCTGCCCAGATTTCCACAGCACCGTGCCCCTCCAGCACCTCACTCAGAAAACAGCGCTTGTAAGGCTCGCAACCACTTCGAGAGGTTTGGTGTTGGCAGAAAGCAAAGCGAAAAGCCCCCGCAGTTGTGTAAAACGCGGAGTCAGCAGATCACGGCTGTGCAGAGCCGCACCATCCCCGCCCGGCGCACCTCACCTTTATCCTGCTGAGGCTGGAGAACTTCTCCTTGTCCTCGGCCACGGCCTTCAGGATGGGCTGGGACATTCTGTTCTTCTTCCTGCAGTCGGCGGCGCCGTCGGCGCTGCCCACCGCCCTCCGGTAGGACGTGGAGCGGAGCCCCCTGCGCAGCGCCGCGGGGCCGCGCTCCCCGTCCCCGTCCCCGTCCCCGTCCCCATCGCTGTCCGCCGCCGCCCGGCCCGGCTCCACCAGGCTCCGAGCCCTCAGCGCCCGGTCCCGGCCCGCGGCGCGGCCCTCGGACAGACCCAGCGGGAGCAGCTGCTGCGGCACCGCACGGGGAGGGACCGGGGCACCCCCCGGGCAATGGGGGGCTCGGCCGGGGCCGGGGGATGTCCCCGGGGAATGGGGGGCACGGCCGGGGCCGGGGGATGTCCCGGGTACGCCCGGGGGCTCAGGGGATCCCCCCGGGGGTGCCCCCCGCTCCCCGCCCGGCGCGGTCCCGGCGCGGTGCCCGAGCGGGGCCGGCCCCGCCGCGCTGTGCGGGGTGCCGGGGGTGCCGTGCGGGGTGCCGGGGGTGCGGGTGCCGTCCGGGGCCGGGGAGGGCGGCCGGTGTCGCGGCTGCGGGCTGACCCGCGGTGCCCCGTTGGGCAGCGCTGCCATGGCGCACCTGTCCTCCACGGGGAAGTCGGTGACGAGCAGCCCGCCGGCGCTCTGCTGGGGCCGCGGCCGAGGCTTGCTCCAGGAGAGCGGCTGCGGGCGGGGGGTCCCCCGGCTGCGGCAGCGCGGCCCGTCCATGGCCCGGCGCGGGCCGGGCGCGGGGCCAGCGGGGCAGGGGAGGGGAGGGGAAGGGCAGCGAGGGGAAGGGAAAGGCAGCGAGGGGAAAGGAAAGGCAGGGCTGCCCCGCCTCGCACCGCCCGCTCGGGGCCGGCCCGGGCCGCTCCCGCCCCACCTGCGGCTCTGCCGGGCCGGGCAGGGCAGGGCTGTGCTAGGCAGGGCTGTGCTAGGCAGGGCTGTGCTAGGCAGGGCTGTGCTAGGCAGGGCCGGCAGGGCAGGGCCGGGCAGGGCCGCCCCCGTTCCCGTTCCCTCCCCTCGGCAGGAGCGGCAGCAGCGCCGGCCCGAGCGCCGCGGGCAGCGGGGGTGTGCGGGGAGCAGCGGGGGTGTGCGGGGGTGTGCGGGGAGCAGCGGGGGAGCCACGGGCACGGACACAGTCACGGCCAGGGCCGTACCCACAGCCCCGGCCGTGCCCACAGCCACAGCCCGGGTCATACCCACAGCCACCGCCGTGCCCACAGCCCCGCAGTGCTGCGAGGGCCCCCACACAGGGAGGGGTTTGAGCTCACCCTGACACACGGCCACGGCCGCAGTCCTGTCCGGCAGTGCCACCCCCTGCCCCCCCTCAGACCCCCTGTCCCCCTCAGGTGTGCCAGCCCAGGCTCGCAGACCCCTCTGCCCCACACCTGCCCCTAATTAGCTAACACGTTGCACCTGGCTGGAACTGCCTTACTGTGCTAAAGTGCCGGAGAAAGCTGGGAAAGGAACAGGGAAGGGCAGAAACCCTGAATCTGCTTGGAATTCCGACCAATTACATCACGCCGAAACACCTGTGTCTGTAAGAACGGTGGAGCATCGCTGTGACTGTGTTACATCACATAACTTAGCCATACACCAAAGGAGAGCAGAGCAGGCTTTAGAAAGCCAAACAAAGGCAATTCCACCTCCCAGGGAGGGCACAGCCCTGCCTTCACCCATCTGGGGCAGTGCTGTGGCAGCCCTAAGGGACAGCCTCAGCAGAGCCCCTGCCATAAGTGACACGGGTGTTTTTCTGTTCTGTTACACTCAGCAATAATTACGAGCCCTTACTTCACTGCCGCCTCCTGTGCAGTTCAAATCTGCTCTGCTTCCACCAGAGCCCTGTGTTTTAAAAACCATCTAGTCACAGCCTGTGGAGCGTTCAGCATAAATAATTATTTAGCACCAGTATTAAGTACCACATTGGACGTGAATGTAAAATAAAGTTTAAAATACTTCCCTCGTGTTAAATCACAAAGCTGAATTGTTTGTCAGGCTTCCCTCAAATGCATGAAAGACAAGAATCTAGGTGTGATTCTGCTCCTGTGTAATTAGCACATCCCCTCTGGACTGGCAGACCAGAAATACCTGGATTATTTGCAGATGTTGTAGTCCAGGCCCTGCCTCCACAGCCTGTGGTGCACATCTGGAGCTGGGCATACCTGCTCTGTTGGTCCTGCTCTTCACTCAGAGTTCTGCCCCTGGAACTGGTGGGGAACATTCACACCATTTCCATCTGGGTGACGCTCAGGAAAGGGCTCTGCAGGGGAGAGCAGGGAAGCTTTGTTAGGCTGAGCAGATTACCTCACACCTGGCTGAGAGGGTGCTTGGCTTTCTTCCTTGCAAGATGCAAACATGGTTTCTGCTGAGCCTTGAACTGAAAGAGCAATCCCAAAAGCTTTGATTAGAGCCTGGACTCACCAGTGATGTTGTATGGCAAGTGCCTGGCAGGTGGAGGGCTGGAGAACTTCTGGGGGGTGCAGGAGAGGATTTTGGGGAATGCTCAATGAAATGACTTATTTATAGATGGACACCCACCTAAGCTCCTGGATAAACTTGCAGGAGAAGGGCCAGAAAAACATTAGGTTTGTAACTGTTCCCTCCAGATTTGCAAGAGTTTGTATATCACCAAATGAGAAAAGAACAGATTAGAAGTGCTCTATGATCTTTTTAAATATATAAAAAATAGTATTTACACTAATGCTGTTTAGTAGGTAATAAACAATCAGAAAAAAAATACACGAGAAAACATAAGGAACAGCCAACCCCACGTACATGCACATAAGCCTCAGATATATTAATTCTTCTGCCAGAGAGCCCAGGGAAAACAAAAATCTTACTAAGTATCAAATTAAGCAAAGCACAAAGAAATTAAAATGGGCAAATTTTTATGTTCCACAGATGAGAGAAAACTGCAAATTGCCACTCCAGCTTGAAACAGCCAAAGCACAGGGAGAAGGCACAGGCAGACCCTGAGATGCTGGTTCAGTTGTAAATTGGGATTTCGCACCAGATTATTTCTAAAATTATCTCTCAACTGTCCACATGAAATTGCCAAGGAATTGGATATAGCTGCTGCCTATTACTTAACTCATAAATCCTAATTATTAATAACGGAGGTAATCAGCTTTTGCAAGATTATTCTCTTGCGCATAGTTATTCACCGTGCTGCAATTACAAGAGTCATTTTGGTTCCACATCAGTGTTCCATTTCATACACAGTAAAAGAGAAATAAAACCTTACAATAAAATTGCCATCATAAGAAAAGTAAAATCAACTCTATAATTTAAGAAAAGAAAGCAATGCAAATGTAGTTATTAACCCCTCCTGTGAAGCCAGGTCACAGTGTGAAATCAGAGGCACTTGTGTAGCAGTTCCCAGACCTGAGCTGACCTGATAACAAGCCCACAAGTAATAGTTAGACTAAACATCACTTTGAAATGGCTACAGGGTTCCACAAATACTTTTGTGTAAGATCTCAATGTAAGAATTTAAATGTTCCTGCAGTAACTTATGGGACACGTGTAGAGACCCGGAGTCAGGACTGTGCTTTGTGACAAAGGAGAGAAGAGGAAGAAAGATCCGTGGACACTTTGTATGTTCAGTTTCAGAACCATTTCAAACCTCCCCTCCAGCCCTGGGCTGTCTCTGGTGTGTGCTGGGCAGGAGCTCTTCAATGCACCTGGAAATGTTGGGAAACATCTGTAATTCAGTGTTTGTAAATAAAGTCACTTACTCTGTTTGCTGTGTCAGTGCTTCCTACCCCATGCTCTGATCAGTGCTCTCTGTCCCTCAGCCACTTTTGGGGTGCGTGGAGCAGAACCTGTGCAGTGGGAACTGCAGCAGAGAGAATTCCCGTGCAATGCTGCATCACTCTGGAACCTTTCCCAGAGCCAGGTCCCAGCCTGGCCAAGCCCCTACAGCTCCAGAGCTGTGCAGGTGACCCTGGCTGCTGGTTGGGGCCATGATCCCCCACTGCCTCCAGCCTCCCCAGGGGCATTTCCATCAACATCTGCCCCTCTGTGCCTCTGAGAGAGGGGTGGGCTGAAATGGCTCCAAGGGAAGCCCAGCCACTGGTTAATCCCGATGGAATCACTGCGTGTCCCATCTGTATTAACTGGCAGCTAGGAAATAATTATCCAAATACCATTCTTTTGAAACTCTTCTCTTTCCCTGCTTTGGGCAGCTGAAGAACAGCCAGCCGTGCTCAGATCGGAGCAAGTCTCTGTCCCGGACGGAGCAGACAGGAGGAATAAAGCTCTCACTGTCCCCCGAGCCCCTCCATAACCACAGGAGGGACGGGGTCAGCACAAGAGAAGGAAAGCCGAGATGTCAGTGTGACAGAGGCAGGCTCTGCTGAAATCCTTCTGGCACTGCTTTCACTGCTTTGCCAGGGGAGGGGAGCCTCTTGCCAATGTGAGGAGCGGGATTTTCCCAAGGAGGACACGGTTACTCCAGCAACACAGGCAATCCCAGAGCACTCCAGCCACAGCACACAGGAAGGGTCAAAGCCTTCTGAACTTCTGCCCCTTTCTTTTCTGTACAACTGTGTATAGGCTGTGAGAGATTTTACTCTGAACACTGCTCAGCCAAATCCTAAATGTAAATCAATCCAAGATGGCAGAAGACAGGTTCTGTAATTATTTCTATTGTCCTCTGAATTGTTTTTGCTGTTGCTAAAATAATCAGCAATAGCAGAAAGCTTTTCAGCATGAATTAAAGGCTTTTAGGGGAAAACCACATCACACTGCACTACAGGATTAAAGAACCTGCTAGTGCTCATGGAGCATCAAAGTTGAAACAAGATGCTGTTTTACTGTTAAACTGGGATGAAAAGAAAAACAGTAAGAATGAATTTGTAACCTGAGAAACACAACCTGTTCCTCATTTTTTCTCTATGAATGTACAATGAATATGAATATGAATATGAATATGAATATTGGAGGAGAATTGTGAAACTGAGAAGTCTGTCCTTTCCTCTCCAGATTAGTTATATTCATTGGCTTTCCAGTTCTATGATTGCATTTACATTTGAAATTCTGACAGTGAATTTCCTCTCAATAATTCAAAGACCATCCTTTCTATAGGAGAACAGTTAAAGGAAAGTCCCTGAAAATGTAGATATAAAATCTTTTGTCTGATGACTATAGTTCATAAGATGTTATTTAAAGAGTTTTCAGGATTTCAAACATCTCCCAACAAAAGCATCGAGGCACTGCTTGCCATAGCTGAAGAGTTTTGGTGGTTGCCATTAGAAACTCAAGAAAGCCTGGGAGCCTTCAAGGACAGCCTGTGCAGCACAAGGATGCTGATTGCTGAGTCTGCTCTCTTTGTTCTCCCTTTGGCTGTGTGTGCACAGAAATGCCTGAGCAAGTGACAGGGGGAAGAGTGGATCTTTACTGTGGGTAGGTCTCCAAAGAGTTATTCCCTAAGTTTGGTTTCTGTCGGGATTTTCAGTCTGTTTTTAAGGAATGAACATTCTGCTCATACAGAAATTTAAAAATAATAATAAAAAAAAAGAATTCTGATGTTTTCTATTTGTTTCCTTAATGACAGATGATAATTCCTGGGTGTGATACACCACTGTCACTCTGCAGTGGGAGCAGGTGAGTCACCTGGTCTCAGCCCCATTAAGGCTGTGACGTCCCCAGCCTTGTGGTGCCACTGGACTTTGCCAGCCTGCCCTGCCGTCCCAGGGAGGTTCCGGGTTCCTACTGCTGACTGAACACACCAGGGGCTCCACAGGCCTGGCTGGCTCTGCAGACGGGGCAGCGGCTGCAAACAGAGACTGAGATTTTCAAAGCTGACTCTCTCAGGTGAGAGACCTGAGCCTTAATGATTCTGTGATTCTGTAATTGTGCTGATTTTAGAAATGCTGAGCCTGGTTTAGTATCAAACAACTGATTAACCTGTAGTTATGTGCCAGATTTGCCCTTTGCTGCTTTGAAATGCTGGAATTTTATGAATGCCATAGCAACAGAATCAGAAAGTGAGGAAGTCTGGAGTGCAAGGCAGGGAAGCTTGTGCCTGTTTTTCTGTAATGAGCTGGAGCTCTGGAGTGTGCCTTTCCCCCTTAAATTCCATTTTCCCATTCGTACTCCCTCCGTGCTGACGCCTCGCTTGGCTGCAGTCCTGCAGTGGAAACTATGCATCGCTGCGTGCCGAGCCTGGTGCTGCGAAGGGCTGGGGGACCTTCCCTACTGACCTCAACAAGCCCGTGGTTTGGCCCAGTTGGCCCCGAATAAGCAGCAGTTTGACAGAATTCCCTGATCTGAGGCCACTCTCACATTCCCCACCCCCCTGCTCAGCCCTGGGATAGGCACAGGGCACTGTCCACACAGCACCTCAGCACCCGTGTGTGTGAGGATGTTCCTTTCCCAAATGTTTTGAAAAACTGGCACTTCTCTTATTATCTTCCCTCTCCAAGCTACTAAAAGTGTTCCTAATTCAACTCTGATCCCACTAATTAGCTCAAATACATTTTAATTAGTGGAATTTATTCTGCTGTTAGGTGTGCCAAAATTCAGCTCTAGTTTCTCTGAGCTCAGTTTCTCAAGTTGCCTCCTTTCCACTCAAGCTCTTATTTTCTAGCAGTCCCTTAAGTGTTCTTCTCTGTTGGAAATAATTTCTCTCGTATTATCTAAGTCCTTTTTTCATCCTTCACCTTACTGTGACTTATTTCCTGACCTACTCTGTAGAACAGAGTTGAAATTCTAGACCTGATAGGTGCAGTCATCAGACAAAAGGAGAGGGGGGGTGTAAAGCAGGACATCGCAGGAGAGAAAAGCCCTCCAGCTGGAACAGCAACAGGTCAGGAGCAGAGCGAGAGCCTGAGAATTCATACAGCTCTTCTAACAAGACTGAAAAGAGAGAGAAGAGGGGGTAGAGACACTGAGCCAAAAACAGATTCCCAAAAGAAAAGAACTCTGGTTTCAAAAGGAAGGGGAAAAAAGGAGGGGGTAGAACAAGTCCTGCTTTGCAAAGGACTCTGATGCAGGAGCATGGCCAGTCACTCTGCCTGTGCAGCCAATCTGGCTGAGAGGATTCATTTTATCTGAGAAACAAGTCCCCACAGACAAAATTTTTATTGCATTTTAGTTGGTTTCAAAATTAGTCATGGACTGATTTCATCCCTTAAATCAAACTGAAGGTGATCAAGACCTTGCAAAATGCTTTCATCCAGAGAGGCAGTGCTAGACCCAAAATAAGCAGAAGCCTTGCCCAGCATCGCTGCCGTGGAGAATAAACCCATTTATAAATGTTAATAAAGAGTTTAAATGCTTTTCAAGTTACTCTGACAAAGCTTAGCACGAGAGACATGTGAAATGATTCCTTCTAGCGGGCCAGCACCAGAACAGGGCAGGCGGCTGGGCAGGTTCTGCCCACATACTTTACCTAGTTGGGAAGAGCTGGAACAGCGAGAGCTGCTCAGGGGATGAGAACAGAGATACCAGTCCCAGCAGCTTTGCAAAGGCCTTACAAGTACCTGGAGCTGGAGGGGAACGCAGCACCCACGAGATGGCCATGGAAACAAAACACGGGGTGTCCAAGTGGCCGGGACACGACTGCCAAGGTTGTCATGATCCGGCAGGCTGGGCAGAACTGTTTGTGCTGGCTGTCAGCGGCTTCAGGGAGCAAAGACAGTGAGCTGGAAGGACTGAGCCCCTCAGGGTTCTACTGCACAGGTGGCAGTGACTTCTGAGTGATGAGAAGGAGCCTGTGGATCGTGGTTCCCCTTACAGCACTGCTCGTGTTTGTACATGGTCTTACTGTGCTCTGGATTTCACTTTTACAGGCTGCTCTGTGTATTCCGAATGGAGGTGTTTTGTTTTGTTTTGGTTTTTTAGTGTTGAATTATGCTCCTCTGGGGTATAAAGGAAGAAGGAAGGAGTGGATTAAGGTACCCAGGCATGCAGTAAGAACATTTCTTTCTCAGAAAATGTTGCCTGGCTTCTTTCTCTTGAGATCTGTGCTGTTAAATACACGTCTGGATACATCCGTGGTGTCAAAGTGCTTTTGTTTCATTTACAGTTTTATTCAGTTTCTCAGGAGATGAAAGACAAATAAAGAGGCTGAAAATGTTTTCAAATGCAGACTGAAAGCAAGAGAAAAAGCATTAACCTTTTGTTTCATTGCTTGGAAACCCCGAAAAGAGAACTGCAAGCAGCAGTTTGCCCGTGAGACTGTCAGTGCTTCCTGTTCTTGTTTCTGCATGTTCTTTGCTTCTTTAGAAATTAGACAAAGAAGAAAAGAGGCACCAAATCACGGGAATCCTCTGCCACAGGGTCCTGAATTCAGCTGGCACTGCTCAGGCCCATGTTCAGCATCTCCCTGTGCAGTGGAGCCATGGATAACATTCCTTGGGAATGCTGTGATGCAGTTTATGATCCCCGGTTTTTCAGTGATAAAAGCCAGACACTAAAAGGAAACAGAGAACATGTTTTCCCCCCTAAGACAGAAGAGAAGAACATGTGTTACAAGCCAGTTTACTCAGCTCAATACCTACTTGCTCTGTGTCATAATTAATCAATTCTTCAAGTAGCAAAATACCCAAAACACATGATTTAGTCTTCTCACGGTGAGTTATATGGGCTCTTAGTAAAAAGCTACTATTTTAAGCTCAGAGATATTAAATATCAGTTAGAAATTCTTGCACGAGGTGAGCTCTCATGTGCTGAGGGGAGAGAATGTCATTTTTTACCAAACAAGGTGTTTTTCCTCCAGATATTTCTATGGATTTCCCTGGGTGCTGATGTTCCTGTGCCTTATGGACTCCTGTGACCTGGCAACAGCCACACAGTAAAGCTCAGGGGAAAGGAATTTGGTCTGACAGTGCAGCCCGAGCCTGGCACAACCCACACCTCTCTGGCTGTGCAAGGAATGATCCTTAATGATCCCTGCAGTTCTGTCTCACCTCCTCTGTAAGTGCTCCTAAATGAGTTTGCTGATTTAGAATCAGTTTTTCAGCTCAATTTATACTTGCCAAGTTTAGACAAATTTAAGTTTAAATCAGAATACAATAAAAATTGTATTTCCCCTTGTCCAGCCAGGATGTGAAGGGAGTCCTGCAGCATCATCCCCACTGACCTCAGGCCATGGAGGGAAACAGCAAAGTGTGAATCAACCATCAGCCACCATAAACAGTGAGAGAGCTTTTTTATAGCTTTGTTTTCTTAGTGGGGTAAAAATAAATAACTTCTTAGAGGAACTAATGTCCTGAAGAACAAAACACTAATTAATGGATTTTTTGCAGACCGCAAAGCCATGCATGTGCCTTAATGAAACAGGCACAGGACCCTTCCGCTTGTACCCTGATCCTCTTTGCTTTGCTGTTGATGTTAAACTTGATTCCTTTCTATGGCAACATTCACTGCAGCACCTCAGGGCATCAGGAAACTGAGCCTGGAATAGCCATTTTTTTGCATTGCTGAAATGCACCAAAACCATTTGCTCAGCACAAAAAAATCATGAGAACTGGGAATACTCCAGTTCTGTCAGAAGACAAGGCAGGAGCCCTGGCCAGTGACACACCACCAGTGTCCCAGTCCCTGCTGTGTGGGTTTTAAGCAGTGCCCAGTGTCCCCAGTGCTCCAGACCTGCCCGAGGGCAGAATTGAGCTGCTCCATCAGGGACCTTCAGCCAACACCAGCTGTACCCATGGCAGCTGCATCACCAGCCCACGGCCACGCATGGGGAAAAGGGCTACAGGGCCCTTTCTGGCCTGGCCACACTGGTAACAATCAACAAACCCCTTTGCACCAGTTGGAACTGAATTGTTGCACCCCCGAGATCTGGGGGGCTGCTCAGGGACCCTTCGGTCCAGGCACCGGGAACCTCCTGGCCGGTGTTATGGGCTTTGCCTGGAGCACAGGACCAGTCCCAGCAGCCTGCTGGGGGCCAGATACAGCTAGGCAGTGATGGAGAGCTTAGAAAGCCATTCCCAGAGCTCCTGAGAATTCCCAGAGAAATATTCAAGGCAGAAGCGAGAGACATTAGAAAGGACAGCCAGCTGCAGATGCTCTTATCCTTGTGAGGGGAAACCTAGGAATACTTGAAATACTCCAGATAGTTATGACTGAGCAGCAAATGCCACAGCAAAGATCTCTTTAAGTAAACCATTAACAGAGCAGCCCAATCACAATGATAAAACCCACACTGATATTCTTGGAATAAACTCCCTCACTGTAACTGGCCCATCCAAAACTAAAGCTGCAAAAACAGCTGCTTCCAATAGGGGAAAAAAACACATAAAGAGCAAGCTCCTGGGACACAAAGTTTGGAAAGCTGATCTTTGAAACACAGGAGATTTGCTAGAAGTACATTGTATTACAGAAAAGGAAGTCTGCTTTAAAATTTCAGTCCAAAAATAGCCTTTCTCACAGAGTCCTACTTCAAGTGAAAATATAATATTCATATCGTATCATATCATAGGAAACTTTTCTTTGCCCTTTGCACAGTCAAGTTCTGGTTCTTAATTACCCAACTGATTTCAGCCACGGCTATGATTTCAGAAAGAACAGTGTGTCTTAACAACAATCCATACCTGAATTAATAAACTCCTTGAATTATTGCACCTGGAGGGAGTTTAAGTGCCAATATGTTTTGCATTATATACACTATTTGTATTTTGAACCAAATTAGCTTGTGGGAAAAAAACTAATAAAAAAGTGTGTCTCAGTTCTCCTCTCTTTTATGTCACCACATACACAGTCTGAACACAGCAAGGGAATCAAATCTCCAGTTTACAATCTGCAGTTGTTACGTAATGTTCTGTACCCACAGGAAATTGATATGGAAAGGATAAGGATAAGGAAAACCTTTCTTTCCAGTCTAACTCATCCCAGTCTTGTAGGACCTTGCTTTTGTAACCCCCATACAAATAATTCTTTCCCACCATGTTTCAATTAATTACACAGTCTTCAACAAATTAGAGCATCAGTTTGCAGCCCCTCTGCTCCTACACAGGTGGTGTCTGTTTAACAAGATCAGCCTGAACTGCCCCAAATCTGGTCATTCACCTTATTTTCATAAAGCACAATTGTGGTTCTTTTTTATCTTGGCAGAAAGCTCAATAAAAGTATGGCCTTAATCCATTAAAAGCATTAAATCACATTTCTAAGTGGTGAGCCTTTGGCTCCATCCCTGCCATGGGAATCTCATTCATGTGGTAACACATGCCTTGTTGGCAGCCCTCACCGTGCTTGGGACAGGCCAGTGGAGCCAAGTGACAGGGCACTGTCCCCATCCTCACTGTGATGGTGTGAGCCAAGTGACAGGGCACTGTCCCCATCCTCACTGTGCCAGTGTGAGCCAAGTGACAGGGCACTGTCCCCA